>JAOUZG010052315.1:1321232-1338383 GCA_026289955.1 Argiope argentata | reverse complement strand
ATATATATATATATATATATATATATATATATATATATATATATAGTCCTGCTTTTGCAACACTTAAATTTATAAAAAGCTATGCATTCTTAGTTAAAATGTATCATATTTTCAATAGCTATTTGAATGAAAATTGTTCATAAAACAAAACATCCGTCGATGACAGGTGCATTGTTCGACCCAAATACAAAGCAAAACGAAGTAGCCTCATTTAATGTAAAAATATGAACAAACTTACCGTTAATGATACTATTTAAATATTTTTAACTTTATTCTTTTCCTAAAGAATAATGAATTGTTTCTGTGTTTTTTCATACCATATAATTAATCATCGACAGCTGATGTTATGAACTCTCTACAAAGAGAAATTTGACTTTAGGTTTAAATAAATTAATCCTTGAATAAAACTGGTGGCTGCAATTTTAAAGATTTTTGCTATGACGATTAAATTGATAGTTTTAAAACAGAAAGTATACCAATGAAATACTGGAATTTTTTATATTTCAAGTATAAAAATATTAACATTTAGTACTTTATTATATACTTTGCAAAATAGTTATTCAGGGAAACACTTTTTTTTAAATATCATAGAGTTGTTCTTTTAGGTTCTATAATCTGTGCCTTTCCTTGTATTGCTTAGTGACATAGGAAAGTTGTAAATGCCTTAGGTGCCATTATCAGAATAGAAACAAGGGAACAATGAAATAATGAGCACAATCGGCACAGTGAAATTCAGGAATTTTTTTTTATTTCAAATAAAAAATATTAACAGTTAGCTAGTACTTTGTTAAATACCTTGCAAAATAATTATTCAAGGAAACAATATATTTAAAAAAAGCAAAACATCATTCTTTTAAGTTCCATAAGTCGTGCCATTCATTTCATTGTTTAGTGGCACAGGAAAAATGTAAATACCTTAGGTGCCATTATCAGAATAGAAACAAGGGAACAATGAAATAATGAGCACAATCGGCACAGTGAAATTCAGGAATTATTTTTTATTTCAAATAAAAAAATATTAACAGTTAGCTAGTACTTTGTTAAATACCTTGCAAAATAATTATTCAAGGAAACAATATATTTTTTTTAAAAAAAAAGCAAAACATCATTCTTTTAAGTTCCATAAGTCGTGCCATTCATTTCATTGTTTAGTGGCATAAGAAAAAATGTAAATACCTTAGGTGCCATTATCAGAATAGAAACAAGGGAACAATGAAATAATGAGAACAATCGATATAGTGAAATTCAGGTATTATTTTTTATTTAAAATATAAAATTATTAACAGTTAGTTTATACTATGTTAAATATCTTGCAAAATAATTATTCAAGGAAACAATATTTTTTTTAAAAAAAAGCAAAGCATCATTCTTTTAAGTTCCATAAGTTGTGCCCTTCACTTCATTGTTTAGTGGCATAAGAAAAATAAATACCTTTGGTGCCAATAACAGAATAGAAACATGGGAACAAGATGTAATCACTACTAAGATTCTATGCTGTCATGTAAGGCGAAATATCACGACGATAACAAAATATTAATATTACGTTTCTGCTTTTATTTATGCTTACTAAGTAACAGATGTCAAGTAAAGTAACGGAAATTATCTCTCTCAGATGCCATTTATTTCATGTACTCTTATGAAATAGTGTGATGCAATGCACACTTCTGCCATTTAATTGAAATAATATCTTGAAAACCAAGCTTCGATTAGCCATTTTTTTTCTATAATCGCCTTTTGTTGGTGGAAATATTTAGATATAAATAATATACGAATTACATATGAACATTTTTAAATCTTACTTCATCGCATATAAATTAGTGCAATATTACAAAATAATGAGGTACCACTAAGTTATCATCCTATGGCAACTGTGCAAATACCATAAAAACTTACAAGACAGTGTCATTATCAACACGAGAGTAGATATAAAAAGGTCCTAATAATTAGTTGTGTGTGTGTGTGTGTGTGTGTGTGTGTGTGTGTGTGTGTGTGTGTGCGTGCGTGCGTGTGTGTGTTTGTGAAAATTGCATTTTTTCATAAAAAACACCTATATAGATAAACTTAGAAAACAGACCCCTATCTAAATACCAAATTGGATCAAAATCTTTAGAGCTTTTTCAGACTTATACGAAATAAATTTATAAAAATACAAAGATTGCTCTTTTAAAAGTATATATTATTAATTTCCATTTACCTTTACTTCAAGTAGTATAGAGACTGGAATTAAGTGATTTACACACGGTCATAATCATGCACTTTAATTGTTAGTTCATATTTGACACACACTAAATTTTTTGAGAAGAAGAATACCAAGAACATTAATTTTTATATTTATTGAGAAAAATATGGAATTGGGAATTGAAAAATCATATTTTCCAGCAATCATTTATCCAATTTTAAGTCACTAAAATTGAGACTCTCCTTGCTGCTATTTCCTTAAGCTACTCTTTGAGTTATTGGGGATATAATTTTTGCGCATTTCAATTGGTAGCATAGTGGCAGAAGAGGTATATGCTGCCCCATAGCCATGAATATATAATGTTAGTTCATTTTTGACTTTCATTAAAGGTAATATAGAAAAGAATAATGCTAAGAACAGAGAACTATTTCTGTTTATTGAGAAGAAAGCGGGAAAGGGGAGCGAAAACTCAAATATTTTGGTAACAATTGACCCTCCCTAAACCACTAAGATTGGGACTTTCTTTACAGCTATTTCATTGAATTATTGTGAATTAATTCTTGTATAACATTGCATTCACTTTGGAGATGGCGTTATTAAAAATATATTTATTCTTCATTATAAGTTGACGTTGCAAGTACATAAGTAGATTTATAGGATTACAACTAACGGGTGATACCAATCAAGAAAAAGGTAATTATGCTAAATTGTTTGCTTGCTTGTCACAATATCCTCCCCACCCCGGTCAACCTCTAGAAGTATGACCAATTGGATTAGGAGGATAATCTCTTTTCCTTTGATACGAAAGATGCAGTTACGAAATCTTCTATCCCTACCTTTGATTAATTTCATCACGAGAGCGTTTTTCCACATATGTCGTAGTTTGTAGATCTTCTTGTTCTTTGTAATAGAACCAAGTCTCGTGCTAACAATCCTGGTGATATGTACGTAATTCCAAAAAATGTTCTTTGGACCCTCTTTTCCAAAATGTATTCAGTAAGTTTTGCTGTTGACAGTAAATATTTGTCACATTACTTTTAGGCTCAGATCCAGGTGTAACAGTTGCCACCTTTCGACCAGTCAGGAAATGAGCTGAGTTCAAAGCTTCCTCTGTATCCTTCTCTCCACTTTCATAAATCAAAGGTCTACTGTCGAATGAGGCTTCTATTCCCACTAATACAGTAGTTAAGGCTTCCTCATCTAGTAATGAGGAAGTCTTAACTAGTAATGAGCCTCATCTAGTAATGAGGAAGCGTTAACTAGTAATGAGCCACATCTAGTTATGAGGAAGCCTTAAATAGTAATCAGCCTCATTTAGTAATGAGGAAACCTTAACTAGTAATGAGCCTTAGTTGGTCCCACCATCCAACCCCACCTAGTTGCTCATGGGACAATAAACTTCCACTCATACCATTATGAGTTCATTATGATCTTGGGAGACGACGTTAGTAAACATATATTTAATCTGCACGATAAGTTTACGTCACAAGTATACGAGTAGTTTTGTAGAATAACAACAAACGGTGATGCTACTGAAGCAAAATGTAACTATACTAAATGTTTTTCTTTCTTTATTGTTACTACACAATCTGTAGATATTGATAGAAGGCAAAAATGTTATATATGGCCAAGCAGTGTATGATGATATAAAGTTAGTTCACTTTCCTCAATCGATAAAGCCATAGAACAAGAGAATAATATCATAATCTAGGTGACGTATGCACTTGTTAAGAAATTCATTAGGGTTGGAAAAAATAATGCAATACCTTGGCCACCAATAATCTTAGGGACACTTCGATCTTTACTAAAAAATGATCTTACTGATATTAGCAACACTCGTCCTAAAATAAATCTCTTATATAATCTCTTTCTTTCTATTATATAAATCTCAAAAATAAAATTTTTTATATCGAAGGAGAAAATTAATCTAGAAAAGTTTTTCAACATTATGATCTTTTTAAAGTTTTAAAAATAAACGCCTGCGCTTTTCGTTTTCCACTTATTTATACTGCCATATTAAGTTTACTGAAATAAAATAGTTATTATTTGATTTCGAGCAACTTTGATAATAATACATTTAAGTCAAAAGCTTTTGAAATATTTTTCCAAAAACCTTTCTTCTATTTTTACATAAATTCGTTTCAAATCATATTAAGTATCGACTGAAAACTCAGTATCCAATTAGAATCAAGAGGTCTTATTGTTCAGAGAATCCAAAAAAAAACTTTTTAAAGTGGAATCTGTTTTCAGCTTCAATCTTATCAGAAATTTATTTCATCTAAAACATTTTGAAGATTTTTCGATTCTTCCATTTGCAATATCAAATGAAAAGGAAGAAATAATGATCAAATTAGATGAATATTTTGTCTTTTTTAGGAAACTTTGCTCAATGTTTGTTGTATTAGAACTCAATTTGTATTTCGTTGACTCCAATATATGTATATATTTATTTATTTAATTGAAACTTTTTAACAAATTTTGAAATATCTTAATGATTTTTTTACAAAATAAAACTTTTATTTGATTATAGGGAATAACTCCTTCACTGTATATTGTGTGAAGCATATGAAAATATTTAAATTGTAAACAATACTACACATAAAGTATTATTTTCAGTTCCGTTTTTATATTCTTATTGTTGCAGTGACAAAATTATACATAGGTTAAAATTGATTTATTTCTTTTTTAATCATTATATTGGATAATCAATGTATTAGATAAAAATGTAGATTAAAATATTTTTTCAACTAATATAGAAATACATTAAAGCTTCTTTATTGGATATCATGCTATCAAATCGAAACACTTCTAATTTTGGGATTGCTCTAACTTGGCTCCAATCATTTTTTATAGAATTATTCATTTGTTAGATTCATTTGCATTTTAATCCTTTATTTTAATTCTAATTAATATTTTATTTAGTATTGTTTTTTTAACATTAAATATTTAATATTTCTTGGATTAAGCTCTAATAATTATTTAATTTATGATTTAAAGCTTATTTTCAGATATTTTAATAGATTTTTAGAAATTTTTAAACTTTAATCATTTTCACGTTAAATTTTTCATTATGTTTTAAATATTTTATTTTTATTTTAATGTTTTATTTTAATGTTGGTTGGTAAATTTTCACACTTAGTAAATTTTCACTACCTGAGATGTCATAAACACTATACTGGTTACTCAGAATCACAAGATGTAGTATTACAGAGCTCAATAACACCCCAGGTAGACACTAGTCCCCCGAATAAAACGATATTCCACAATATAAAATAATATTCCACAATATAAAACAATATTGCAGATGTTGGTCAATGTCATGCAATATTGTACAATATTTGTGTGCTACTAGGGATTCCAGGGAACCAAATTGAATACAAGGATGAGCAACTCCATTATCTGCATACCCTGCAACATATGAATTGCACATTTAGTTTATTGGCATCTCTTAGTTGGATTATTCATACTTTTATTTATAGCCAGTTTGTATTTGACTCGATTTCACTACAACATTTCACTGAAACTTTACAGATATTTTTAGCGATGATCCATCAATCTGAAGGTAAAAAAAGCAAAGAGGGGTACATTTTTTTATTGTTATCTAATTTTACTGCTCATTAAGTGCAATAAAATAGAATTTTATTCAGTGTATTCATAATTATACAATTCATGAGAAATTATGAGATTTCTGCAGTAATCACAGCATTCTAATAAGAAAATGTTTGTATCCTTGTCTCAAAATTTTAGGTGTGACTGTTGCTATTCAGTAAGAAATTGTCTGTTCCCAGTCTCAAAATTTCATGAGCGATCATTACAACCCAGTCAGAAATGATTATTGCCAGTCCTGAAATTTCATGAGAGATCATTGAAACCCAGTAAGAAATGATTGTTGCCAGTCTCGAAATTTCATGGGTGATCATTGCAACCCAAAATCAAAATGTTTGTTGCCAGTCCCAAAATTTCATGAGTGATCATTGCAACCCAGTAAGAAAATTATTGTTGCCAGTATCGAAATTTCAGGTGTGGTCATTAAAACCCATTAAAAATGATTGTTGCCAGTCTCAAAATTTCAGGTGTGATCATTGCAACCCAGTAAGAAAATGATTGTTGCCAGTCTCGAAATTTCAGGTGTGATTACTTAAAACCTATTGTAAACGAGGAAAGGTTGAAATCTCTATCTGAGTGGAAATATGAGGAAAGGATAATATAGTCTAGATTTTTTTATGCTCCTTATAAAGATAAACATAATAAAAGACAATGAGAATACTGTATCAATGTTACATATCTTTGTGATATCTTAATAGACCGCTTCCTTTTAAGATTTATTTTCTTGTGTGGCGCTAGGCTTATAAGCCAGATAATATATACGATACCGAAGTCGACTTTGTGGTATAGTGGTCATTTTACTCGGCTATCGGCTCTAGCGTCAAAGTTTCGTACCCCGAACTTCACTCGCAACATTGATGACCATGACAATAGTAACTTTATGATTTGCCGTGGCGCCATCTACGGGCAAACAAAGCCATCGCTCACTAGATGCACCAACGAAGTGACACGGTCAAGATACGTTTGCGCTTTCAAAGTCGTTCGTCTCCCGTACGACTCACTGGTGGGGGAGTACTGTGGCGCAAGACTTATAATCCAGATAACATCTAGGATACTGAAGTCGACTTTTGGTGTAGTGGCTATGTTACTCTGCTACTGGCTCTAGTGTCGCAGGTTCGTAACGCAACTTTCATTCGTGACATTTGTAACTCCATTAATGTACTACTGCATAACCATTGATTTTTAACCTTTTGCTCTCGAAAATTTAATTCGAAGCAAAATTATTCACCTAATGTAAGGGTTTTTTGATTGTCTCGAAAAATAAATAAATATAATTATTTTAGGATGAATTCGTCTAGCAAATTAATCTAAATCTTTTTACCAATCTATAGACCATATAAACAATCCAAATGGGAAATTAAATAAATAAATCATTGCACCATTTGAGTGTAAAAGGTTGAAATGATTGATGTTTTCGATTGCAGCTCGCAATTTCTTTTCTAGACAAATTAAATCAAGACTTTACATTTTGTACTTGAACCCTACATTTAACAGCAACATTTACACTTTACAAATAAATTACATTTGTTCGTAAAAGTGTATATTGGAGAAATTATAGAACAACGTTTCGATTTCAACTCTAAATGTCTGATAATATATTTTCCCAACATTCCCCAAATGCATTCTGCTGTGTGTGTCGCAACATCTAGAAGAAGGAAATCTAATTTAAAAAGACAAGCTTAAATGTCTTTCATATAAAAACCAAGCGAAGAGTTGAAGAGATCTCCAACCAATAAAAGAATAAAAAACGAAAGTCCACTTGGGCAACTTTTAAACTTTTCCTTTTTGAACTTTATACAAAAGCCCAAAATGAAAAGTAACAAAAACTCAATTTTCTCATTCCTTTTAAAGTTTTAGATACTTCTAGCTCGAAACACGGATTCATTTTAAGACATTCTACGAATGAAAGGGCAAATGTTCTTGCACAAGAACCAAGAACCTACTTTTAAAAATTCTTTGAGATTGCAAGGATTTAAATTGTACAATTCTATTGCATATATTTTACTAGTGAATTATAATTTTTTTAAATAAACCATGGTGCTTTTTGCTGAAATTGAATATAATTATGGCAGCTAAAAGTAGTAAAGTTTTATTAATTTTAAATTTGTCATTTACATTACTTTTATTAATATTCTATGAAATTTAATTATTTAATACAAAATAATTACAATTAGCATTTTTATTTTAATTCAAAAGATACATTTCTATTTGAGTTGTATCAATAGATGTTTTCAAGCAAGTGATTACATACAATACAATATAACAATAATAATATAACAAATAATAATATAATTATAAGCAAATAATTAAACATTTCTTTAAAAATATGAGCCATAAAATAAAATAATGAGGGTTTGAATAGAACAACAAACAATAAAGTATATCGTCGAATAAGGTGTTTTATTTGTCAGTTTTTATCCTTAAAATCTTACTTATTATAGATATATTGTATAGCTAAATAAGTAAATAATTAGTTTTAATATTATGAATTTATTTATATTCTTCTGTATGCTATTCCTTTTTTAAATAAAGCTTTCTTTTATTAAAACTATAGCTTTTTCTTTCACACTTCCAAATCAAATTATTTTAATTTAATTTTGTAAATGCCTTCTATAATCATATCTATAGAGGAAAATAGAAAGATATTGTGAAATATGAACTAGAGTAGATACATTTATAAATCTATATCTTTACAATGCTTTTAATATACCAGGAATTGGAATGAAAAATTTTCATAAATTTATTATTATTTATTTTATTAATACATTTTATTATTATATCCTTTTGGGGATTCATTAGATTCTCAATTCATAAACAGGTTTGAGGTAATTAATAATATTATCTTTCAGCATATATTTTTTTAAATTTGAATGTAATTTTTTTTCTGTTAATGGATAAATGTTAGTTTCAATCAGTTTTTAATGATTACTTAATGATTACTTTTAATGATTTGAACATGAATGCTACGCTTAGAACATAGACTAAGGCAAGGAAATGCAAGTTGGCAAGAGAGATAATGGCCCAATGGATGGCGAGGAAACGTCAAGAAACATTAAATAAGATTTGAAAAATAGTTAACACGATAACAGCCGTTCTGGAATAGAGTTTGTTCTAATAAATTGATGATCACTATAAACTAAATGAAATTGAAACTGAAACACAATTTTAAAACGATTTAAAACCAAGCATTTTTATTTAAGATTAAATAAAATAGAAGCTTAAGTAAGGGATTTTAAACTATATAACCACTATACATTAATGCATTATGAGAATATAATCGCATTTTGTATTCCTTAACATTTAACATAAAATGCGAAGTTGCAAGATAAATATTTAGTTGCGTACAAGTTTGTAACTGCAACATTTCTTATTATCAATAGAAATAATATGCGTAATTATTTCTTTGAGAAATAATCTTATTTATCAAGATGAATCAAATTATCTCCGTATGCTAGAAAATTTTTGCAGTTTAGTGATATTTGAGTTAAAATAAAGAAATGTTATCCAAGCGAAATCATTCATTATTCTCTTTTAGTTTGTTATTAGGCAATTTTATCTTCTTTAAATTTAAAAAAAACACAGGGGAATTCTTTATTAAGAATGATACAAATTGGAAATTATATATTTTTACGGTTATTTTACAATAAGTTTTCTTCTGTGAGGAAAACTAAAATATTTTTCTTCAAGTCTTAGTGTTTAGAATAAAATAAAACAATAACTAAATTCAAAATATTTGCAACGGAGAAAAGTAACAAAAAAACCCTTTCTGATAGCCTAAGACTTAACAAACATTCATTGTATTAAATACTGGAACATTAAATGTTATTTCGTTCATTCAATTCTCAGATTAGCAAGTTCAACCTTTCGGCCTTACAACATCAATCTTACAATTACGTTTACAGAGGCATCTGGTAGTTTAATGCTTATAATTTAAAGGTGCAGAAAATGGCGTGGATGTTAAAGAGTTAATTGGCCATCCTTGAGGAGAATACTCCAGCAAGAAGGAGTGCGGAAAACACCCAGAAATGGTGGTATTGGAGTGTTAATTGCCTAATTAACTCAGGCAATTAAGTATTTAATTATCAGTAATTAACCTACATTAAATCTTACTTAAGAAAAGTTTAAGCTTTAGTCATTTAAACAAAATGAAGTAACTAAATGTCCAATATTTTTTAATAGATGAATTTGTGCGTCCTGTCTGGTTCAGAAGAAAGTAATTCCGTTAATTTAAAATCATTGCAATATGTTATATTAAAATTTATTGTAATATTTTATATTAAATTTACTACATTATGTTATCTAATATTGTTTGTATTTTCTAATTTAACATTTCAGATACTTTTATCTAGATGCCTAATTTCTAATTTAAGTATTTTCTAATTTAACATTTCAGATACTTTTATCTCATATAGGCAATACTGTATATTTCTCATTTCTGATATTATAGGATTTTACTAGACAGAATTATGATTTTAAGAATACACTAGACTAAATGGTCCACCAAAACTTTCTGTTATTCTCTTTAATAATGATACTACCCGCTAGAACACCTCGCATGGCATTGGCATTCAGATTTTACTAGATAGAATTATGATTCTAAGAATACACCAGACGAAATGGTCCCCCCCCAAAAAAAAACTTTCTCGTATACTCTAAATAATAATAATACTCCCGAAAATGCCTTTCATAGCATTGACATACAATAGTTACAAAATATATTTTCTTTTAACGGTAATTTAACTTATTCTGTCACGTCATCCTTGGCGAGTTTTTTGGCGATTTATCCATGACATGCAATAAAGAATATACGAAAAACGAATTTGGGATTTAGAGGCGTTTTCCATATCGATCGAAACAAAGAATTGCCACAGATTTATTATTGTAGTTACCCAATCCTACACCTAATTTGATATGTTTTTCTTTCGTTACTTTTATGAGTTACCACGTTTACAAGCTTCTAAAAGTACAGACCGACAGATAATGAACACTTGCTGAGGTTTTTCGCCTCAAATTTTGGCAGTTGTCTAATCTATAAATGTTAAATATGTACCGAATTTTATATATTCAGTGGTACTTGCATATTATACCGTTTAAATTTATCGTCAAATTTGAAGTCCTCGCCAATGAGTAACTAAACCGTCAATTTTGGCAATCCCTCAGTGGTGTAATCCATAGATATTTATCACCAAATTTAAATCTGTCGCCAATGAGATACTAAACCGTTGGCGAAGACGGTGTAATACGTAAGTACCATGAGGCTTACCATGGTAGCTTAACATGTTTTATAAATCTCGTGTTGTCTCATATTTGAAAAGCCGGATAGACGACGAACTTTTACTCAAAATTTGATTGCAAATTTGATATAAAAACTATATTAAACTTCCTCCGTTTATGACAAAGCAGTTTTTTATTTACCATTATTACAGACAGATGGACATTTGCAAAAAATGTATTTCATAGAGGTCTAAAACGTAGAAATTAATAAAAATCTGGATTTCGAATATTTTGACAATTATTATAATTTCTATATATTATGTATACAATAAAGCAATAAAATACCTAGAAAAAATATTCGGTCACAAAAGTGAACATTATATACTTCGATAATGGGTAATTGGTTAACGCTTTAGTAGCTATATTAATATACAAAATTTAGATTAAGTGCCTCAAAAATAGATAGTATATATTTCTCACTCTATAGATATCATAATGTTGAGGTGTTCATTATTTGAAAATATATCATCCCAGCTGAATTATTTATAGATGAAGTACTGTTTACTTTAATGGAAAAATATTTTTTATGAAGAAAGTTGAAAGTTATATAAGAATGGAAAAGCAAACTATTTCTCTTGAAAATTTTCAATCAAATAAAAATAGAACGGAACTTTAGATTGTTGAGAAATCTTTTTCAATCTTTTATTTTTTAGTGTATTGTTGAACAGATTTTGAAAGATTGCTTTGCGGAAAATAGAGTTCCGAAAGTTTCATCTGTGAAAATCTTTGCCTTCAATATATAAAATAAATTTCAAATAGTTTCTTTCAGTTTCAAAGAAAGAAAAAAAAAATGTAAATACAAATAGAAAGTACTTAAATCAATTTTATCAAGTGCTTCATTATTAGTGTACTAAACTGCTTATCTTATTTATCATCTGTTTTTTAATATATAATCTAAGAAAAATTAGCATAATTACCCCAGAAATATTTTTTCTTAGATTCAATACCAGGTACTGCCACTGATGTGAAATTAAATTGTAATCAATTGTAATCTGTCAATAAAATTCTGAAAATATTAAAAAATTATATTTCTATATATAATACTGAAATATAAAAAAATGCATTCTAGCAAATCAAAAATTTAAATAAGGCTCGATCACAAAATCGCACTTTTACTTCCAACTGAAATAAAAGGTCACAAAAAGGCATATCATTCTATTATATTTCCTTATAAATAAAAGCGTACAAAAATGACCATCATTCATTTCTATTTCTCATAAATAAAAGCGTACGAAAAACTATATCATTACTTTCTACTTTCTCAAAAAAAACCGTACAAAAATACCCATTATTCAATTTTATTTCTCATTAATAAAAGTGGACAAAAATGTCCATCATTCATTTCTATTTCTAATAAATAAAAGCGTTCGAAAAAAACGTATAATTAATTTCTACTTTCTTATTAAAAAAGTCGTACAAAAATGACCATCATTCAATTTTATTTCTCATAAATAAAAGTGGAAAAAAAAGTCACATCATTCATTTCGATTTTCTCATTCGCAAATTATACAAAGAAGGAAAATTGTGATTTTTAAATATATATAACCTCGAGATGTTAACAAATCGAAACCTCTCAAAGTAATCAAAAAAAACATTTTTTGAATTATGCTAAAAATAACTGGAAACGTTCTGAAATAGATAGTTTAGGATAGATAGTTAGACAGAAACAGATTTTACGTCAAAACGTTTGGAGATTTCTATCAAAATTTCAGGAACGTACCTCGATTCGGTGGAAATCTGACCGAGTAAATGGTAACAACAAAAACATTTAGATAAATAAAATTTAATACATTGCTCTAGTATCTGAATTCTGATAAAAAATCCATCATAAAGATTGCCTATCGATATGTGAATTTACAGTTATTTAAACGTGGTAATTCAAAAGCAAAAAATTTAGATAAAAAAATATGAAGTTCTAAGTCAGATTTCCTATTTTTATTTATCTAAATACAATATACACTGTCCTAATATCTGAGTTTTGATAAAATTCCATCAAAATTATGACTGCCTATCGATCTGTGGATTTCATGTAACTTAAACGTGGTAATTCAAAAGCAGAATAATTTAGATAAATAAAAATATGAAGTTCTATATCAAATTTCTTCTGCTGTCTATAGAAAAATGCACCTAAAATTCACACTCAGCTGTCTTTATCAATTTTGCAAACAGAAAACATTCACATATAGGACAAAAAAATAAAAATCTGTGTTCTTGTGGTATTAATAATCCAGCCGAAGATTCTGAATTTTCATTCAGGAGAAATAATTGATCTCTTTATTACAGACCATGTGATAAAATGTAGGTTTTGTCTTTCCCCTGATTTATTTATTTGATCTGATCATTTTAAAACTTCTTTTGACACCATCTAAAAATAAAACGACGGCCCCAATGACGTTGGATTCTACGAAAATTAATGTAAACCTTTTTTTTTCTTGCCGCGTGTGAAATTTAAAATGCTATACGCAGACTAATCGTAATGAAAAAATTACCCCTAGATTCAAAACTTTATTTTGATCGCATAGCTCAAAAATAATCAGAATTTATATGAACTGATATTTATGATGCTTCTGAATATATATATATATATATATTCAGAAGCGTCATAAATATCAGTTGAATAAATTAAAATTCCTTGCTGGAAATTTGGTACTTGTAAAAGATACTTAGACAAAAGTCAGTTATTTAAAGGAAAATGTAAAGAAAGTCTGTTTTTTTTTTTTCAAACGTAAGACACCATAAAACCCCTGGACATATAGCATGTAGTTGATTTTCAAGGCTTTATAAGGAAACTTGTTTTACAACTTGTTACACATTTCGAAAAGGTGTCCAAAAATTAACGCATAATTTGAATGTGTCACCATTTATACTGTGAAAGAAAAACTTTTACAGTTAATAGATTACGTTTAGTTAAAATGGAGCGTTACACGATGGAACAACATGTTTTCAGTATTCAAAAATACTTTTTTTCAATACTGAGCGCCTGGTGGCACCAATTTAAAAATTTGAAATTGTCCCCTAGATAACTTGATTTAACACCATTAGATTTCTTTTTATTTGGTTATTTCAAGTTAAATGTCTATGTCAATGAACACACTAGAATGCGAGCATTGAGAGGGGAAAGTAAACGCTGCAACAACGAAACTCAGCCATATTTGTGCAGAACGGATCATGGAAAAGTTCATCAAAAGAGTGCTGTTTTGTCTGGTACCCCAGTGCATGCTATTTACCCTCAGTGTTTCATTCCATGCATAACCCTATCCTGTGTACTTCACAATTTATTTAAAATACAAGAAATTCAGAAAACTGCGCTTTTATTTAATTCAAATCTAGCGTTAATTTTGGATACCTTTTATTTTAAGTCATGGCAAAAGTAAATTCCATTACTTTTTATGAATTAATTGCACTCATTTTCTTTGTTTAAATATCGAACTTTGATGTATCCACGACTTTTTTTAAAAAATTTCTGCCAAAGACGGGTAAATATATAAGGAAACCTAAAAAAATTGGGAATTTGAAATGAAAAATTCTTTTTGAAAAAAAAAATATTACATGCAATCATGATCTTAGTATATATTTGAATACGTCAGAAATATGAGACCTTTCAAAACTCTTAAAAAAATCAGAATTCTCTATTTATTTGTTTATTATATATCTAATTCATTCCCATTTTTCATCATAAATCGAAAAAATAATTTTTTTCTTACATACATTTATTATTCACTGAAATCTGCTTAGTACGTTTTGTCAATTCTTGCAAACTGCACTTTTAAAATTTCTCTTTAAGAAAACAATTTTAAGGCTTCCTATTTTGAAATTTCTGGAAGTAAGGTACAAACCCACTCTTTCGGATCTCTTCCTTATCTATTTATTTTTTCTAGCTATAGAAATGTTTTGATAGTTTTTTTATGTAGAATTCCAAACTTTATATAATAGTTACAACAAAAATCAAATTCCCAGTACAAATTGAATAACATTTTTTTTTTCATGCCAGAACTTGGTATTGTTTTGTGAATGTGGTTTTCTGGTGTCAACAGAAATCCGAAGGCGAAAAATAGAAATTTTATTATTTGCACAAGTATGTCAAAAAATCAGCTTTTAATAACGCGTTGCCATCGCATTTACAAAAGCTCCCATTAAAAAAAATAAGTTAATGACTACAGTAAATAAAACGTAGAAAAATGCCATTTTGAGTACGTGATTATATGAAATGAAATAAATAGGAAACGTGATATTTTTTTAAAGAATAAATGGTAAACCAATTTTTTTGATAGTTTGCGTTACTAAAGTGACTAATTCACTGAAACAATTAAAATGATTATTTAAAATTTGTAAAAATATAATTTAACTTGAGAAAGCACGATGTGCTTGGCCGTTCAAGAAATGATGTTCTGACATAACCCATTGAAATATGCAGATTTCATTTTAATTCTTTTTAATCAGTGAAAGTAAAATTATCTTGATAAAGAGAATGAGAGAATCCTTACAGTATCACAGATTTTAAAATATATAGCGAAAATTTGAATCTGATATAAATTTTGAAACAATAATAAATAAAATGTTTAAATAAATAATTTTTGGGATCAAAAATTGGGACAGCTTGTAATTTATCTTATTTTCTCTTAAATAATTCATTTCTGTGCGAAAGTTCGAAGTTTTTGGCTGATTATAATTTAATTAATTTTGCATTATTAATTCCTTTTAGCCTGTTCTTGTTACATTTGAGTCAAAAGGCAGAATTTCAGTTTTATGTAAACTTTTGGTATCTGAATCATTTTAAGTAATTAATCTGATTGAATTTCGTTAAAATTCTCTAGTTAATTATAAATTTTACTAATTTTAATTCAGCTGAAATAAAAATGACTTGTAAATATTTTTTCATATCCATAAAACTTCCTTTTTTTCTCTAGTTTTTGTTGTTAAACATAAAAATATTGTTATAATTGCATTCTTTTAAGTATGAAAAATAACAGTTAAATTTGTGTTTCCCTTCGTATATTATAAAACATTTACAAAGAAAACGTTTAAAGAAAAACTATGCCTGACAAATAGCTAAGTACTATTAAGCTTTTCTATTTGCATTCAGTAAGCGAAAAATAAATAACTGGTATATATTGAGTATTTTAATTCAACACATTAATTCAAATGGACATGCTGGCTCTTGGAATAGAACTGGCCACGTTAAATATATGCAAAACAATAAATTCAGAATAGTTTTTACACGTCTTAAAAATAATTCTTTTTCTTAATGTGAATCACGTTATTCCCTAATGAGGCCGTAAACATTGTTGTTGTCATGCCATTAAAAAGTAATTGCTCGGAAAGTCTAAATTCAAATCGCAAGTGTGAATTTTGTGAAAGAAAATATTATTTTCTGATTTGTTAAGTAAACTATAAAGATAATAATCATAATCATTTCTTTTTAACTCTCAAAAATGTAATGTTGTTAAATATTTTATGAAACAATAAAAATGGTTTGAATTTTGCTGTGAAAATGAAAACTAATAAAAAAAATTATGCAAAAAATATCTTTGAAGAATGTTCATTATCACAAAAAAAATATTGGAAGTTACTATGATACCATTGAAAAGGTAATGTTACATACTTGAAAATGGCTTAGAATTCATAATTTTTTGAATTTCGTTTAATATGTCCAAAATTGCCATCTTAATATGTTTATACATATTATTGTAAAAAAATTGTTAAATTTTGCCTTATATTTTTGTAAAAATTTCAAGTGATAGATTGGAGGGGCATAAATTTCTATCAACCAGTGCTTAATTATACCAAATTTGATGTTTCAGATTGAAATGATCTGATTTATTAGATACCAATGTCAAAATATATTTCTCCCAATTTTTAAAAAAAGACATCCAGATACAAAATATCAGCCTATTGAAGAATATATATAAAAAATAAAATGGAATGAAATCTACAATCACAAATTTTAAACTATCAAATGAGAAAATTATTACTCTTAAGTTATTGTTTTTTAAAATTATTTTAAGTAATTAATCACCTTAAACCAGCTTGAAACAATCAGGAGACTTCTCTATCGGTCTACATCAGCCACCTCTCTCTTTCTGTATCTATCT
>JAOUZG010052315.1:1294360-1315472 GCA_026289955.1 Argiope argentata | reverse complement strand
AATATCGTTCTCATGCAAAAGTACAAAATATAGTTCTCATGCAAAAGCACAAAATACCGTTCTCATGGAAAAGCACAAAATATCGTTCTCATGCAAAAACACAAAATATTGTCCTCATGAAAAAAAAATGAAACACAAAATATCGTCTGAGCTAATGATTCTACTGAGTTAATGAAATTATTGACTCATTATAAAGCGAAATCATAAATTAATTTCTAAAATTATTATCAGCAAAGAGTGACAAAAATAATGTTAGTGGGATTTTCAAAGCCTAAGTAGTTAAGATGACCCGGCAATGATGTGCATGAACATTCTTGTCTTGCTGCTTATTTCTAGTTGCGTTATGTTTTCAGCATAACAAAGAGGATCAAAGAAATGTATATTTCCAACCAAAAGATTTAATTTAACTTATAAATTCAAATATATTTTTAATGTTTATGTTTAGTTGTGTCAAATAACAAATATGCTTCCAGAATTTCATAGATAATATATTATCTATGAATTATATTATATAACAAATAGATGAATCCGTTAATATGCAGATTTACGATAAGTACTTGGCACACATAAGAAATGTTATCAGTATATTTTGGACAACAAAATAGAGATAATTAAAGATCCATCCCACTCACTAGGGATATTCATGAACTCCGGTAGTGATATAAATTATTTTAATAATATGGAAATAACAGGGAATGATGAGATACTTTCTGTATTCATCAGAGAATAATCAAAATTACTGCATAAGATTCCAACAAGTAATCAGAGAAGAAGTGCAAAGCTACTGAAATCACTAGAAATTAATTCTAAATAATTTATCATCTGTAATAGTTAATGAGAATGTGTAAATCTATGATTTATGGTGCTCCTCAGACTAGATTATTTAACATAGAGTGACACAATTTGTCACATATAAGTTATAGGGTAATAAACTTTCACCTTAGAGTACTTTTTTTAAATATAAATAAATTGACAATTATTATATTAAACTGAGTTTTTCACATAAATTCCAGAAAATATTATGCTGCAAACTAATTTTTATGCCATTATAAAAATAAAAATGTATCCTTTCTTACAGTATCAATTTAACTACAAAATATATTTTTTTGGCAATTAAAAAATGTATGGTTTTAAAAATACATTTAATTTGTTATATAACTCATAGAATATTCATAGAATATTTGAACCAATGCTTTTTCCAGTTATTAAATTTGAGCGAAACAGATCTATTACTTTTATGCCAAGCTAACGTACAGAATAAAATTGTGTGACATCTTTATATCATGAAAGACGATAGAAATATTCAAGTATATTATTGACAAAAAATATGAACTGCCATTAAGATAATACATTTGTGATAATCACAATTGGTCGTTTAAGATGTTTTATTTATTGGAAGAATTATGAACATTTTATCAATAATAAATTATTAATCAATATTAACTTTATAGAGTTTTTATTTAAACTTAAAAGTAACCAACATTTTTTTTCAATTTACTGGCCACCAAATATAGATAGTTTCTGAAATATACCTGTGATTTAATTAGGGATTGAAATAATATTGTTTATCTCTTCTCCGTAGCAGATATCTGTGCATATAACTAAAACCAATAATGAGTTAATCAAATAGTTTATAAGTAGTAACTACCTTCACTTCAATGGTTTTTTAAAAATAATGTTGGAAAAAAAATTGCTCATAAAAAATATTTCTGACAAAAAAATAATATATATCTTCCATTATTTACTAAGGATGTCTAGTAATTATTATTTTTGTATTTCTAAAGTTATAAGTAATCTATATTGTAGTTTCTTATGTCACTTTAAAAGCTTCATTGCCATGATATAAAAACTCTGTCAAAATTACCTATAAAATTTTATTTAAATTCCTCTAAAAAGTTTCTGCTTCATTAGAAATCTATATATTTTAATCAGACAAAACCAAATACAAAATAATCATAGTTTAATTTTCACTTGCAGCATTCCTCTGGAAGCCAATTTGTCCTCTGAGAATACTGACGGCGTTAACTTTCAATTAAATCAGTTCTGCATAGCTTAATATTCAGGACTTCCCAAAAAACGTTTTCAGCTTTAAATAGTTGTAGAATATTGATATGAGTACTCCTAATTATGTTTTGTTCATTATGTATTCGAATCATCCCAATGATGTTAAGTAATGACGTCATGATTCTATTAAGACACAACTATGTAATAATATATATATTCACTTTTTTATTTTATTTTTCTTTAATTTTTAATAGCAAATAAAAAAATAATCCCCGAATTAATATTTCATGAAATACGCTTGAGTTTTGGTTCAAAAATAAATTATATTTTGCCAAAAGCTAAAAAGAATTAAATATTAAAAAAAATGCTAACATTCTGAAAAATTTGCTCAACGGATAAATTGCTAATATTAAAAACATAAAAATTTCACATTTTGAAATGTGTAAAAATCATTTATCACAGCAATATCTTTAGAAATTATTTACAGAAGAAGAAAAAATGCCCAATATTTGCATAATTTTCAATTTAAATTTTAATAAAGTTTTCAAAAACGTAATCTTGAAGTACGCACTTCCATCCTCCTACAGTAATACGAGTAACGATTAGTCTTACAGAAAACCAACCCACATACACTTTACAACAAAAAAAATAGACGCACCAAGAAGCAATCATTCGACTGCTTTGAAATTTCGTATGCATGAGTGTTTTGACCAGATTTGCAAATGATTAAATTTTGGTGTCCAATGAGAGAATAGTGTGATCTCCAGCGCACAGGAATTGCGCATCCAACAGATGTATATAAGGAGCAGTTGGCGGTTATTAAAACTTTTGGTTTGATTGCGATTCAGATTACATTTCAGCAACTTAAAAAATGCCTGGCCGCAGGGTTCGTACTCAATACTAGAAACTGTCAGAGTTTGACAAAGGTCGTATCATTGGATTGAAAGAGGCCGGTCGGACAAATCGGAGAATCGCTCATTATGCCACACCAGATACCTAACTTGTTGCTATGAACCATATTCAAACTTGTTAAACACTTCCTTGGCCTGCCAGATAGCCAGATATCTCTCCCATCGAGCATATCTGGGATATGATGCGAAGGCGTTTGAATCTGTCACGGAATGTTGATAACCTCGCTCGACAATTGGAGCGAATTTGGCAGAAAATACCACTGGAGACCATCCTGAAGCTGTATCGGTCTATGCCACGCAGTGTGACAGCTTGTATCCAGGCTAGAGATGGGTCAACACCTTATTGAACTTTTTACTGTAAGAGGTACCTCTTAAAATAAATAATCTTTTGTTCTGAGATTTTAATCATTTACTATTCTGTACATTGTCTTCCTATCCACCAATTTTCGTCTCAATCGGACAACTCCTTCTTGGTGCGTCGTGTTATTTTTTTATTTTTTTTGTTATAGAGTGTATATTTATACATCCAAAGACCTTTATGATTATGCGTCTTCTCTATATATCGTTAGAGTCAGTAGAAATTAAAAAATCTCTTTTAAAATAGTTTGAAGAATGAAAATTTACACTAATAGTCCTGTTCCAAAAAGACGAATAAAAATAATTTTAAAGTTATACTCATATATACCTGTATTAATAAAATAGACATTTTTAATCTATGACACGCATTTATCATTCATGAAACTTTAAAGTTATAGTAATTTATGCTTGAACGATCTTGTAATAAATAACTCTAGACGCATTTTGATGGATAACGTGAGGGAAATAGTTAACTGATGTATAAGAAAGAACTCAATTTCTAGAAAACTGTTTAAAAAAATGTGAGAAAATAAGAAATATTTTTTTCTAAATTGGAGCCTAAACTTTCAATGCAGCTTGATTACACAATTTTAAGCATAGCTTACAGTAAATATTCTGATATATTTTTTTCTTTTTAAATATATTCTTTGATCTGTACCCTAATTTTTATATCCCTAGATATCCTTATTTTTTAAATTATAAAAAATGAGTATGGCTATGTGATAAAAATAAGATTATTTGTAAAACATGGTATACATGGTATGATCGGTAAATTTCTTTTAAGCCCGCTCATACAAAACTGCATCCCGTATAACTAGAAAAATTGTGTTTGCCGATAGCAACGCGATTATACTGAATTATTTTAGGCAAGTTAAATATCCCTAATGGTAAAATAAGGAAATTACAGAAAGTAACTTCTTAACTAAAGTGTACCGGCCGAAAAGTTAGAAGAGAAAAATGGAAGCCATACCATAATAATAATAAAAAAACCACGAAATATTTTCATGACAGTGTCTAAAATATTTGTGGAGATATTTATGATAAGTAATAAACATCCTATGACTTAAAGTTTTGCTGAGCTAAATAATGGTAAAGTGATATCAAGCAAAAATAAAAATAATAATAATAAGACCTGAAGAAACTTCCCTGTCATGAGGTAAAATTGAAATACAATTTAAAAATTTAGACAAATCCTAATTCAAGCCAATTAAATTTCATAATTTTCATTGCAATTATTTCTGTAAATTTTAGGGATAACTGTTTGAATTTTCCTTTATTTTTACTACGGGCTTCTGGACAGTTTTTAAGTTTGTCTTTTTCATTTATATACTTTATTTTTTAGTTAATTTTAGAACTTACTTGCTTCACCACCAGGCCCACTATGCCAAAATAAATTCAACAAAATAACTTTACTATATATATATATATATATATATATATATATATATATTAATAAATTTTTTTATTTTTTTTATAAATTAATAATTAAAATAAACTTAATGAATTTGCAAAGCTTTATCTTAATTTAGTTGATAGTAACATCATTCTAAATTATTCTCTTATTTCCTGATCTATTCCACTTTTTCTAGCTAATTAATTCGACAAAAACTGCAAAAAATTGCTGAATCGGTTAAAATACAACAGATTCTCACGCTTCGTGTGAGAAATGAAAATTGTCCAGCCAAGCATATTCCTTTAAAAAGATCCGTGTGTTTCCCTGGCCTGTTAGGAGTGTGTCGTGGAAATCCCTATCGAAATCTCATTGTATAAACATAGTGAAATAAAATGTACCTTGCACCCCTAAAATAAAATAAATAATAATAAATAAATTTTCCTTAAGTGTCATCTATGTTTTTGAAACTACCATTTGCTTACAACGAATAATAAAGCTATATATATATATATATATATTATTGATTTCGTATTTAACTGCATGAATTTTAGCTGGATTTTACGTACACTGCATAACAGGGTTTTAGCAAGATTTTACATACATGATCTGCATAAAAGCATAACTGGGCTTTTCATATCACCCTACTTATATATTAAGCAGAACGTAAATGTAAAAATGGATTTTAAATATTTTTTCAACCAAAACTTCAAGAAAATTAGAGCTACTAACCCTTAACATCATATTATATACTAATGAATGAAATCTCATTTGTATATATTTATTTCATTAAATGAATTTTTTTTAATTTTGCGACTGAAATAAATATACATGTGTAATATGTTTTTTTAAGAAAATTAATTCACCCACTATAAAGGTTTTATATTTTTAAGTTACCTATTGATATACCTGGCACCACTGGGAATTTAATTATTTTCAACTGCATAATACGTTTAATACACAAATAAATTTATACAAATTATTCTAATACAATGTACTTATAATTTAATTTCAATGCATTCTACTAAAATTAAAACTTTCAGTTTTGAATATCGGTTATGATCAAATCAAAATATACAACTATAAAAAACACTGCAGTAAATAAGAATATATTCTATTGAGTGTCATCATACCTTTGTGCATAGAAATAATCGATTCCCAGTATACATCTGCTGGGACCGAACCTTCTCTAAACTGTTGCCAAAATTAGAATAAATTAGCTGCAAACTCATAATAATTAGTCAGACACTCGTCTTAGCTTCTTAGGCTTCGAGAAATCAATTATGCGTCGCTCGATAGCTCATTCAAGGCGAAATGACATTTAGTAATCAATTACGTAGATTTCACAAGCGATTCCGGTAATATTATGCATTAAACGCCACCAGCGTCAAGAGGATTTCTAAGATACAATGTATTCTGCAGCAACAGATGTTTTAGGTATTGTGATTGCTTATTTAGTATTTGAAAAAGTTCGTTTATTGTCAATGACGTGCCAAACATAAAAAAACTTAAGCAAAATTCATATAAAGTTCAAGATTAGCCTTTCAAGGGACTGGTATAAAATCGCGTATAAATAAAAAAGCGTACAATTAAAATTTTAATGAACAGCTAAAATTTAAAGATATTAATAAAGTTTATTGAGAAAAGGCTTTATTTAAGATTTTTAGAAATAAAGTTTGAGAAGTTTAGGAAAACGGAAAACTAGAAGAAAGAAATCTGATGTCATTTACGTCGTAGAAACAAATATATTTATCATAACAATTATTATGAGTAAATTGGAAATATTAGGGAATCAAGCACAAATATAAATTATATTCGTCTAAATAAGTATTGAACGATGAATAAATTAAAAATGAGTGAATGAATGGCATATATAGTATTGTTAAGATGATTAATTAGTTATCCTACAAAGGGTAAATGTGATTAATTAATTTATCATATTAGCCACTTATTATTAATAATTATATTTTTCTATTAATATTAGTCGCAATTAGAAATAAATTGACTCAATGGAATAAATTGCTATTAAAATGTTCATTGTTTTCTCAAAAGAATATTTTTAAACAAAAAATTATTATTTAGATACTTTCAATGCATCTTGCACTTCACTATTTTTCTAATTATATATTTATGCCTCCATTAATATCAGAGGAAAAAGCAGCAACATGTTAAACTGGGGACATTTTGAAATTTATCCACCATTGCTTGATTCAGAATGTAAACCTTAACAAGTAATATAAAAAAACAAATTTTGTAAATCAATTTCTTCTTCTTCTTATCCACATCATGGTCTGACTCTGTCAGACCAGATCAAATAAACCGTTGATTCTGAGATGGTCGGTGACTGTCCAAGGAGATGAATAAACATCCCCTACACTGAGGTCAAGGCACTCAAGAATGTGAGAGGGAGTGGCCTGGAAGAGTTGGCATTTAGGACAAAGGGGAAAGGATTTCTTTCGCCCAGAGAATTTAAGACATTTTAAGTGTCCGCTGGCAAGTCGCGAAATGCAAGTATGGAATGACCTATCTCCTGAGATGGAAAGAAAGAAACCTGGGTTAGGCCTCTTGTACCAGTTACTTGATGGAGGAACCAGCCAGTCTTTTGTAATAGCAGATTTTTTGACGGAGAAAAGCTCCTGATAGGTCAGCTTGGTAGAAGTTGGGGCATTTTGAAAGCAACCCTCTTTGACGAGTTTATCAGACATTTCGTTGCCGTGGAAAATCAATTTCTACTTTAGATATTAAAAAAAATATTTCATTTACTTTTTATTAAATAATTACAATTTTTGTTCCAGTGTTCCGCTTTACAACGGAAGGAGAGGTGCAGTAGCTTCTGAATTCATGGATTCCCGAGCACCTAAATAACTATGACCTTTGGCGCAGTACCTCCATCGGTATAGCTCCCGACATGGAGAATTTTGTGACCAAATTCAAACTCACAGCAAAGGGATTCGAATCCAACGCCCTACCAACCAGGCTACATAGACCTAATAATTACAAATACTATAAAGAACTATTATAAATGCGTGAAAGTAAGTTTTAATTACTTAATAAAAATTAAAAAGTTAGTATTCGAAAAAACTGTATTAACATCAAATGTCATTCACTACAAGTTTTAAAAAAATTAATTTAACTTGATTGGATGAATAGAAAGCCTTTTATTAACCATTGAAAATTCGAACAAGATATATATATATATATATATATATATAAGGAGAATGTGACCTAATAGTATGAATTAAGTTATAAAAATTACAAAATACTAAAAAATAATGAATTCACATTGAAAATATTTTAAATATTAATAAAACACGTAAAAATGCTGCAGTAAGAAAATTACAATAAAATAATTAACATAAATCACTTTCACTAAAAATTTGCATCTAAAAAAATATCTGATTGGAAGAAAAGCCGATTTTTTTTCGAAATTTATCTAAAACAATAAGGAATTAAATCAAAATTGAAATGTTAGAAAGTATTTCTTTTCTTAAAATATGTTTGCATAATACCTCTGTAAGTAAAACAATAATATAGTTACCTTTAAATTATGCGTGTTACAGTCATTAGGATTATCTATTAATTATTACTGATATCCAGAAAAAAGTGATTAATCGATATTTATTCATGAAAACAGAAATAATTAATCTATTTATTATTTTGTTTAGTTATAATTGCTAGATATTATAAATATTATTAACAGTTATGATTAATAATAGTAACGTGCAATAATAATAGTAATAATCTAATAATTCATTCATATATATATATATATATATATATATATAATTATTAAGTTCTCTGCTTTTGTTTTTATAAATCATTACATACATTGAATGTCATAAAAACCTGAGAATGGATGTGCATACCGAAATTTTGAAGCCTAAGTAAAAAATGAGAACTTTGAAACTGAAAATACATTTTAGTATTTTAATGAAGAATAATGTCACTCTGTTAAATAAAAAAACAAATAAATTACTGACATTACAAAGAAATCAAAAGTACCATAAATAATTTATGGATTTTTATTTTAAAAAGCATTGCCAGATAATAAAACTATTCAATCCAATAATGGTTTTATTTTCTTTATTTCCAAAGATATTATGTCCTGCAATTATAACGAATGGCTAAAAACACCATGAGCAAATTTTTTTTGTGCTATAAAATTTGCATATAGTTAATGTTGCAAGGATTTAAAATCAAAAATTTATTGAAGAAAATCGTAAAATTATTACTTCTTGAAACCTCAAGTATGATTATCATATTTACGAGAAAGAAGAGACTAATTCTTTTAAATGGCATCATTTAAGGAGAATGGGTAATAATCTAAGAAGTAATTATGAAGATAATGAAGTGGATAATGTACAGCCCTGAAAAAATATATTTTATTAAAGCCCTTTAATATATTTTGGAACATGTGTAGATTATAGTTATTGATAATAACTATTTTTTTAAATTAATATTAAAATAACTATTTATATTTCAATAAAACGGGTAGTAAATAAATTACAATTTATACATTATATTAGTATAAATGTAAATGCAATAATTTGATAAATCATTTATAATCATTTGCTCATTATCTGATGACCATTTTTACTCTTTGAAGACCAAATTACGACAATTTTTCATAGACTAAACTATGTGTTCAAACTAAACGTTTCACTCAGGTAATAACTGTTTTGAGAAATATTATAAAATATTTAAAATTTTAAATTTTTTAAATCAATTTTATTGAATGAAATCAATAACAATTTTATTGATTCTTTAACTGAGCATTCTTTAACTTTAATTTTCTGCAAAATGATAGCTGTTCATTTGTATTTGAATTAATTTTTTAAAGAACTTGAATTCATATTGATAACTGAATGTCAGGATTTATTAAAACACGAAGTTTGTCTGAATACAAATATATGAAGTTTGTCTGATAACTAAATTAATATTAAAAAAAACTTTTTGCACTAACAAAAATTGCATAAAGTTTAAATGCAAATTTTTTTAAACTACAAAAATAGTTTATTTTAATTTGAGGTAATTCGATCCTGTGAAAAACAGCATTACGGTATATTTTAAAAACTCTTTTTCTGGCAAAAATATTAAATTCATTATTTTTCAAAGACTAAAATACTTTTTTAGCAGTACATTTGGTATTTTTCCAATCTTTTAATTTCCAGTTATTTTAATATATCAAATCAAATAATAATTCTGACAGATTTCAAAATCTGCTCACAAATATTGTATGTTATAAATTAAAATTAATCAACAAATATAATAAAGCTTAAGATCCGACTTATTTTAAATATTTATACATAGATTTTGATAGTTTTATATTCTTTTGGATATGAAACGTTTATTTAAATGCAAACCCAAAATTTCAGACTCTCCTTCCATTTACTACAATGCTTTCAATCATCCCAAGATTTTTTTTTGCAATCGTAGAAAGAAACTCAGTTAAAAAATTTCAGCCATATTTCATTTCCTATTTTCTGGACAACGAGTTTTCCGGAAATGCAAAACAAATTTTGAAACACACACACACACACACATTCTTCAAAATATGCAAATATTATATTATAAAAGACAATTTCTATCTCCTTTTCAAAAGTTTGTATGTTCTCAAAAAAGTATTTTCTGTATATTTGATGAAAGACTGAATGTCATTTTTATTGTTTTTGATAGTTGATCAATAGAATATATTTATGCACTAATCCTATTCCACAAAAGCATATACAATAATACATTTTTTCATTCATTTCATCCATCATTTCATATCATCAAGCATTCTATCCTAATCAAATATAAAAAAATAAAAATTTCAAGCAATACAAAAAGAAATATTCCCGAAATTGATAATTATCTCATCAATGTGGGATAAAGCCAGATCGAAGCATACAATTTAGTTTGGTGTAAGAGGAAATTTAAAATTAGATTTAAAAGATTAAAATGAAATCTGCAATGCATATTTCAATATATCATGCCAGAACATCATCTCTTGAACGGCCAAGCACCACGTGCTCGGGCGAGTTAAATTATATTTTTATCAATTTCAATTGTTTCATCAAATTTGTCACTTTAGTATTGCAAGCAATCCAAAAAAACTTTGCTTCGCATTTA
The DNA here is from genome assembly GCA_026289955.1 of Argiope argentata. Taxonomy (NCBI): domain Eukaryota; kingdom Metazoa; phylum Arthropoda; class Arachnida; order Araneae; family Araneidae; genus Argiope; species Argiope argentata. Next base: position 1,304,699 of record JAOUZG010052315.1, on the reverse strand, counting down.
TTGTTTTTAAAAAAATATCCCATTTCCTATTTGTTTCATTTCATATAATCACGTGTTCAAAATGACATTTTTCTAGATTTTATTTGCTGTAATTAGCTTATGTTTTTAATCAGAACTTTTTTAAATGTTATGGGATTACGTTATTAAAAACTGATTTTTTTAGATGTTCTTACATATAATAATTTTTTTTCGTGTATGAAATAATTTTTTTTTATTTTTCATCAACGTATTTTTATTGACACTAAAAGCCTCATCCCAAAAACAGCATCGTGTTCTGACATGATTATAATTGAATTAAAGAAATTTACATATGATGAGTGTGATATAAAATTTCAAGCATAAGGCGCAGTAAATGCAATTTTTAACATTCTTTTTCGTAATAGCATTTGCTAAAACTATCATCAAATGGGAATCGGGAATTTATTTTTAATATACAGTTTTTTAAATCATCTATTTGAAAATACTCTTAAGAATTCCGATTTATTTTTCTGACTTGATTGAAACCTTTCTACACAGGATGTGGATCATTTTTCAGAAAGTAGCTATTCAGATCATGCCCACCAAACTGATTGGCCTCTCATGTCACGTGATCCTTAGTACATAACATTTCATATTCAAATCATGGTGAACCCTGATTTTCGTTTATTCGATCTTGGACGGCATTCCTGGTACATTCAGTCAAGTACCAATGTCATATCTAGCAGCGTGAGTTACAAATGCATTTGAATAAAGAAAAATGTATAAGCAAGCCCTTTAGTATCTGAGGGGGTTAAAAGGATTTTTAAAAAAATACGGTTAAAATAGTGGCAAGATATTTCAAGGTGCAATATTTTTGGTTGTCAGTGTTTGACACTAATATTTTTAAAATCATATGTTTGTACGTTGGTTTTTTTTTTTTGAGAAAATGACACAGAGGACGTAGGAAAATCATCAGACAGACGTTTTGTGTGAATGACATGAAAGTTATCAATAAAAAGTCGTCTTTATGTTATCTTTGTGCTATTTTTCAAGTGAGAATTTGATTTTTTTAAAATATTGATTCTCAATGAATACATTTATGCATTCTTTTCCTAACGCTATTCGGTATTTAAAAAGATAACAGTTTAAAAACGTCAAAAATTATATTATATATATATATATATATATATATATATATATATATATATATATATATATATATATGCTTTTAAAATGGAATGTTGATTTCTTTTTTTACACCAATGTAATCAATATGTTTATGACTTAAAGTAATATTTGTTGTCTTCACAAAAATTTATATACTAGAAACAATACAAAAATTCATCCTTATATCGAAAAAAAATCCATTCTACTGTATCTTAGAATCACAAAACAAAAATTCCAGGAGTCAATAACACGCAAAAAAGTCACTGTTTTTCTGAAATAATAAGTATTAAATTAGACTGAAAATATAAAACATCATTTTATTCTTTCACAAACTTAATCACAAATAGGAACAGAAAATTTATAACAATTTGTTTAATGTGCTGAATAACTTTACCGTTGTTATCCTATTTACAAGCTATATAATATCATAAAATTTAATTTATAACTTTTTCATACTGAATTAGTAAACAAATGTTTCAGAAAATATAAAACTGCGATAAAAAGATTTTTCTATGGACTACACGCAGTAAAACCGAAAACAACTGGTTAAAACGGAGAGAACAGATAACTATTTAACACTACGGGAGGTCGAAAACGAACAACCACCACCTTTAAAAGAGGAGGAAATCATCTGCTATCGTTCTTCACTGAATGCCCACATTCAAAGTAACTTTTCTGATTTTGGGTTCCTGCAACCTAAAGATTAACTACTATTTACAACTGTTGTCAACCGAGCAACAGTAATTATTTCATATAATCTCTAGCCCAACACTATTAAATAACCTTAATGACATAAAACGCTGATCAATCACGTTGTAGAAATTTGGTGGTCAAGTTCTAGTATTAGGTTAATTCAATTATCCTTTTCTCTATTCTCACTTTCTATGGCTTGCCTGAAGGGGGATAGAAGCAACTGGAAGAATATCGTATCTTCGATCACATCGAAACATTATCGATATTCTTGATGGTTACAGAGCTATGGTCTCAGTATCGAAAGTCACCAAATTCTTAGTTGGATTATCAATTGGGTGCAATGACCTAAGGATACACTGACTCTACTTCCCTTCAACATCATCTAGATGTTTTTTACAAGTCACCTCCTAGTCAGGAAATTAAATGTTTAGGAAATCAATGCTGTTATTCGTAACACTACATTATATAACTATACTAAATTATTATATTTTAGCTGTATGATAGTTAAATTCATCTCATTGCCTACTTTAGAACTATAGTGTTTAAACTTTTTTACACGTATTATCAACAATTTAAAACCCCCAGCAATAGTATTTGATTATATTAAAATAATTTATTGATGTCTTTTATTGTAGATTTTCAAGGTTTTTTTTTCGGAAAGGCTTTATGTTATCATCGCTAAACATGATGTTTTTTAGAGGGATGAAGTTTTGAGCGTCAACAAAAATCTGTTGGCGAAAAATAAAAATTTTATTACTTGTACGAGAATATCAAAAAAATCATTTTTAATAGCGCTTTGCCAATGCATTTACAAAAGCTCTGATTTCAAAAAATAAGTGAATGACTACCACAAATAAAACCTAGAAAAATGTCATTTTGAGCATGTGATGATATGAAATGAATTAAATAGAAAATGGGATATTTTTTTAAACAATCAATGCAAGATAAAGTTTTTTTTTGGATCGTTTGGAATACTGAAGTGACTCATTCAATGAAACCCTTAAAATGAATAAAAATATAATTCAACTGGCACGAGCACGTGGTACTTGGCCGTTCAAGAAATTATGCTTTGACATGTTACATATTAATAGGCATAATGGATTTAATTTTAATCTTTTTATTTAATTTGGCTTGTTCTACGCTTATGAAGAAGAACATTTTTAGAAATTATTTTCCCGTAACTGTATTAACCAAAACTTTAAAATCTTGTCCAGTTGTGTATACTATATTTCCGTTACTATATCTTATTTTCTACCTCATATCCGAGAAAATGTACTTCGATTAAAATGCACATAAAAAGGTGAATCAAGAAATTAATGAGGTTTAGTATAGATATGGTTAGAACAATAAAATGATAATTTCGATAGAATTTTATCAGGTCACAGCAGCTATATACAAAAAGGAAGAGCGAATGGAGAGCTAAATCGGATTATTATTTAACAGAAAGATAATGTGAAATATTAGATATAGTAAAAACAATATATTATTTGAATGACACGCACAGATATTACTAGCAGAAACATTTGAAAAAAAACATTCTAAATATATTAAACTTTCAGGTTTTTATTTCTTGTGTTATGAGGATATTTCTTTCTCGGAGCATTTTCATAAGGAAAGGGAAACTTCGCATTCTTTCCTGAAAATTCATGTTCCTTACGAAACATTTTTTTTTATTTTCTTTGAAATGTTTTCCTTCCTTGTCCTTGTATGTTTAGGGAAAATGAAGTTTATTCACCGTCGACAGAAGTTTCAAAATCAGTCTAAGATATATGAAAAAGCGGAATACTGGGTCAAGTCATTCTTCTCGTTTTTGTGTTTATGTCTTTTCTGACACACTCTTATCACCGAACTAAATAATGAATGTAATCAACCAGAAATAAAATATGTGAGGAAACTGTTGATAAAAAGATAATAGGGGAAATATTTACACACCAAATATTTGCGATAGATGAAACCTATATTAAGGGAAATAATAATTACTTCAGCCAAACTTCTATATTTATCTCAATTTTTCTCTTACATTATTTCAGAATTTACTTTGTGACTATATAAGGTATTAAGATAAATAGATTAATGGAATAGCTTTGACTACCATAATTGGCGACACAAATCATCAATATTCCTACAGGAGCGTAATATTATATAGTTTGTACATTCCAGATAGAAAAAGGGGGCTTGAATATTAAATGTAATGCCATATTAGAAGAAATTTTTTTAAAAATGGTTAATTTCATAATCTTTTTCAAACTTAATTTTTTTTTCAGGAAATTATTAGGAAAAACTATTATGACTGCATTAGGGAAACTATTTCTACAATTGAACTAATGCTACGGTATTTATTTTAAAACATGATCTTTTTTTCTTCTGGAATAGGCAAATAATATTTAAATTTATGCCAACATGGAAGAGTTGAAAGGCATATGGATTTTCGCCTTATTTCTCTATAATGTCTTCGCATGAATGCTACAAATTTTAAACTCTAACTATATATATATATATATATATATATATATATATATATATATATATACTCGTGGCAAAGATTTTTAGATCAAGGCAGGAACTTCGCCTATCTTGCTTTAAAACAGATTATTTGTCCCACAAATATTTCTGCATACAACCTTCTTAGAAACCAAAAAATAAAAACAATTATCTCTAAATAAAAGTAGATAAATAGAAAAAAATCTATAATATAAATATTTTGTAGACTTACATTCAATGATAAGAATTGCAATGGATAATAACGCAATTTTCAAAAGAAAGAAATTAATGTAATCGTAATAAACTTGCTTAAAAAGTCATGCTTTAGAGGCTTCATGCTTTAATAAAAATAATCATGCAAACGATTTAAAAAAACGGGGATATTTTAGATATATTTCTATTAATAAATATGTTAGTTTCAGGAAAATAAAGAACATATTATTTAAATAATAGTTTCGTTTGATAGCACGTTTTGTTTAACAATCTTATATTGTGAGTAATCTTTATAATGTTACGAAAAAGTTCTCCACTAAGTCGATAATGTTAGAAAACCAGTCAATGTTTCAGGTTGTATGTAAAAAATTCCAACATACTCAGTAACACATAAAAACGCTTCTTCAACACAAATCTCGGACGAAACCGTGGGGTCACAAGAACAGTAGTTGCAACAAACACTAGCACACTAGTATCTGATCAATAGATAACAAAAGCAATATCACAAAGCAGCGAGACACAACTCAACAGGTAGGGAGACTCCACACAACTATTCCCGACTCTCAAAAATCTGCTTTTTTTCACTCTATTATTGCTTTACATGCCCTCAACTGCAAAGTCGCTATTGATTCAGCTACATGACTCAACAAGTAACTCAATGTTGCTTCAATATTTAACTCCAAGACTCAAAATAGGTCTCTTTTATTAGCTCTCCAATCGCTTGATTTAATATACTCTACTTTCAACATGAAGTCGATTCTCCCATTTCAAATGCCTCCAAATTGGGAAGAGTCAATGATTCAGCACCTAACAAAGCTGCCCTTAAAGCTGTTTTTCTTAAGATAAAACCAAACTGAAGTAATATTACAGATTTGTAGCAATATAGAACTTAGAAATATTTTCCATTTCTTTTAGAAACTACATTGTAGTCTATAGAACAGAAAATATAGTTCTGTGATAAAACTTATGTAAATAAAAATATAGCTTTCTTAGAGATATTACAACACCTTATGAAGCCTTAAATGAGATATTATATATACAATCTAGTAGCAAATAATATTCAATTATCCTTTGTAAAACAACATACAGCTGCTACATGTTGTAACAGTTAACATACGTTTGAGTATCTTTACGCCTCTAAAAATGAAATACATAGAAATCATTATTGGCTGAAGGCATTTCTTAGAGAATTGTGCTGTTAAAACAGTCACATATAACAAAAGAAATATGTTAAATATTTATTGTAATATAAATATTTAACCAATGAGAATGTCAAGAATGTAGAATTCGAAGTATGCACTACTGAAGAACAGATGTCGGCATTCAACTGTTGTCTCTACACACCACGCTTTTGATTTCTACAAAATAGTATTGTTTGTACTTAATACTTTGAAAGGAAGTTACTTCCTCCAACAGTTTTCAACCCGTTTTTTGCTTATAATCGAATTTTTCGATACGATGCTTAATCATTGCCGTATTTAAATTATCTAGAGATGATTTTAAAAAGATTGTTGAAAGTGAAACGAGGAAATAAAATTTAGTTTAATGGATATCTTTTTCTAAAAAGCAAGACATTTTTTCATGTTATTCTTAATATTTGGTTTTGACTTCGCAGCGCCTCTTTTAGAGAATTGAGTTTATCCTTTTCCATGTTAAGCAGAGAACAAAATCAAAGGAAGTGTCAAACACACTAGTATACCATATTAAAGTGATTAAGCATTTAAAATACCTATCTGTTTTATCACAATAAAAAGAAGTAATTTAAAACCATAAGTACAGAAAGAAGATTTATAGTAACTGAATGTGGAGAAAGCTAATATATTAGTTAATTCTGTTGCATTTCTTTAAGATCCAGAAAAGAAGGTAATTGCTTCACATGAAATGCATGAAAAATATATTAGAAAGGGATTAAGAGGAATACGTTTTTTCACTCTTTTGTTTGCATAAAAATAAAGAAAGATAAATGCTATGAATTGTTGAAAATACTGCAAAAGTGTTATTTTTAGAGCAGATTAAAACTAATTAGAAAAATATAAATGAGATACTTTTTTTTATAAATAATTGCTTTTAGTTTCAAAATACGAATTGTAGTAATGAAATTCAAATGTATCTTCTCTTAAATTTGAAAAAAAAAATCATTTTCAAGGAAACTAGTAATTCTTAGTTACCTTAGTTCTAGTTTAATTTAATATTCCTTTTTTGTTTCATATATAATTATTAACCACGCATTTTCTGTGTTTCACACAGTATTTATTTATAAAACTTTTATGTACTTTGTAATACAAATTAGTAAATTTTAGCTACAATTTTCCACAGAATTATTTTGAAGGATCTTAGTCAATATGATAAGACTTTGAGTAAATATTCATCATTGTTATTAATTTCTAACGTTCCATCTCTGCACAATGAGGCTCACCGAAAGAAAGATAAACTTACAGAGAAATCACGGAAATTCAAACATATGCAGCATAAATGGCCCCCAACTTTAGCAACAAACATTTTTGATGACTTTGGTAACAGAAGTAGACAAACAGATTATAGGGAAATATTGGTACAATTAAGAACATGATATCCTTCTAGAAGCTTCTTTGACCTTCATTTTCTTTGACTTTTCAGAGCCTAATCTATTAATGCAGTCTGGATTATTTCCTTACTATATTGTCCCAGAAAATTTAAAATTCTATTACAGTTGAAAAATGAGTAAAATATATCTAATGTTAATAAATAAAGCATTTTTCCGTAGATTAAAATCTCGATTTGATCATGATTTTTTTATCTCAATATTTTAATTCTGGTCAGATAATGAGTTAGTCCCTAAATATATTTTCCTACACCAATGAGGAGAGAGCATTTACATTTACAATTGACTACAGAGTTTGCAGTTATTAAGTCAAAGCCAATATGATTGGAAAGTGCGGCGGATTAATGAATCATCTCAACTGTAACGTCTATCATCTTTCAGGGAATTTGCTGGGTATTAGGAACAACAGAGAATAAAATGGAATCTGCCATGCATATCTCAATGTATCATGTCAGAACATCATTTCTTGAACGGCCAAGCACCACGCGCTAGTACAAGTTAAATTATATTTTTATTCATTTGAATTGTTTCATCGAAAGAGTCTTTTTAGTACTGCAAACGATCCAAAAAATGTTTGTCTCGCATTTATTGTTTATAAAAATATCACTTTTCCTGTTTCTTTCATTTCAAATAATGACGTGCCCAAAATGACATTTTTCTAGGTTTTATAAACTGTAGTCATTAATTATTATTTTTTAAATCTGATCTTTTGTAAATGCGATGGCAACGGGTTATTAAAAGCTGATTTTTTTGGGATGCTCGTGCAGATAATAACATTTCAATTTTTCGCTTACGGATTTTTGTTGAAGCTACAAAACCTCCTTCCCAAAACAATATCATGTTCTTACGTGATAATAAGCTATTTGCGAGACAAGCGCAATATATACGTGCTATTTCATTATTTTAACTCACTTTTTGATTAATTAAAATTATAGTTATTCAATGAAAAACTATTTCACATTTTCACATTTCAAAGTATACCTATACTAAATTTGGTAACCCCAGGTCTGTCCTGTAGATCTTGGAAATTCTCAAATAGATACACAGGAATTTAACTTATTTATAATAACATATGTAATATAACATTATATGAAATAATAATCTTGCTTTTTTGTAATATTTTAAATTTTGGAATTTAAATTTTAAGCTTATATATTTGATCTTTTCCAATTTACAATATTAAACCCCGTCTTTCGAAAATTTCACAAATTTGTTTATGAATTTCAAATTACATTTCTTACACCATTAATTTAAAATTTATTTTTGTAGAAGACGAATCTATTAAAAGAATAATAACCGGAATGCGGTATACATTTCATGCACCGAATTGCATAAGAATTAATAGAAATCGAAATATTTTTTCTATGTGAAAAAGCCAATCATTTGTTAAAAATTTGATAATCGAATTTGAATTCTTTTTAGAAATAATTTCATTGAGTATTAGGCTACCATTTTTTAAATTTAATTTTGAAAACTTTTTCAATTCTGAGTCATTTCAACAAAAATTTACTAGAGATGCTCTGTTCAAATTATTCATACTTTGTCATAATAATACTATGAAAATGGACTGGAATTTAAAGTGATTATACACACGTATACGTCTGGCACTACATTAGGGTCTACCCTTAGGTCTATTAGTATGTTAATTGGAAAAAATAAAATCAATAAATATCTCAAAAATATTGACATTAAAGTGTTTTTTTTTAAAATAGAACGTCTATAAATTTACACCATACGTGATAAGGTGAAAAAGAGAGATTGCACAGTAAAATTTTATGCATGGTACATATAGTTTTGAGTCTGTTTTCCACTGATTCGTCTGAGCATTAAACAGTCAGTAAATGTTGAATGAATTTTAGAATTGTTAAAATCTTTTTTCTTGTAGAAGAAATAGAGAGAAAATTTTTAGAATTGTTAAATATTCTATTTCTTAAGGCATATATATCCCATTAGAAGTCTAAGTATTAAAGATATCATTCAATAAAACTTTGATAAAATTCAAAACGTTTTTATTTAAATTAATTATTTTCAAAATGTGTTCAAGTTGTTTTAAATTTAAGAATTTTATATAATTTCGATGTTATTTTATTATAAAATGTAGGGTTAACCCTATAATACATATTTTTTACTAATTAATAAATATATTAATATTTTGCATGTGCTATGTATGCAATTTGAAGTTCTGAAAATCAAAAATAGTTTCATAAACTATAGAAAAATATTTAATAAGTTTCATTTCACAATAATTTATTATCAATTAAACAACAAGCAAGAAATAATTATAAATATTATTATAATATTATAGTAATATACTGCTTGTTGCTTAATTGTTTTATTTTCTTTCATAGGTTAAACTAGATAGAAATTTAAATTAAACATTGAAAATTTTAAAAAGAAAATTCACAAGTTTTAATTATGCAATTTACTTTAAACTGCTTTTCTGAAATTACTTTTTTTCAAACTCATTTTTCTGAAATATTTCCATATTTTGGATTGTATTTGATCAATATAAGAATATTTTCATTCACCAAAAAAATAGATATATTGTAAAGAATAATTAATACATTCTTTGATTTGATCAATAATATTTAGAGTATATTAAATGACATGTTGTGTAAATTCAAAAAAATGTAGCCTTATTTATTGCATTATTTTGGAAATATTATCTCTTACTATAAACATTTCTTCAAGCGTTCTGAATATCAGAATGACGAGTATGCATCTAATAATTTTGAAATTAATGTTCACTGTTTCATATCTCTTGAACGGTGAGAGCAAATTTAGTGTTTACGAAGTGACGATGAAACAACTGAAATAAAATATGTACTACATCAATTTCTGTACCTATTAAAGGATTTGAAACAGTCAAAATTCGGTGAAAACACAATCATTCGAGCAGAAGTTTTAAATGACCTCATTATGTATATTGTTAACTGCACTAAATTCTTTTCAAGTGTTTTACATATTCCAAAATTGAAAATGCTCCAAAATGATTCGATATCTGAATAGATGGCCGTCTTCGAATGCATTGATTCGATTGTAATAGTATTTTCTGTTTGAACGGGTGTTATTTATCTCGGCAAATTCAACGCTAGAACAAATATTTGCTTTAAAATAATATTTTACATTCTTTGATTGTGGAACATTACTTTACAAGTTCAATCATTAGAATATTCAAATATGAGAATAGCCCAAAGGCGTTGAAGCTTTATAAGCTTACAATTAGCTACTTGATTACTTCTTTGA
>JAOUZG010052315.1:1277650-1288182 GCA_026289955.1 Argiope argentata | reverse complement strand
ATTTTGTTTCTACAAACCCTATTTTCACTTTGTTATTCTTTTTTTTTTCTTCCGTGCCGAAATTTTATTTTGAGCAGGCATAGATTAAATATTCATACAGACTAATAATAAAAGCAGCTATTTTGTTTCTTTTTTAAACATCCCGTTATCTATGAATGAAAACCAACTGACTTCGCGCATTTCTTTCTAAACAAATCATAATTTATTACTTCCTACTATCTCACTCAGTTGGCGTGGGGGAAGGAAATGCAGATTTTTGGCGGGAAAGTTAGAAAAGTGTCGTTTTAACTATTTTCCTCGCAGTTTTTTCATTTTTTCTCTTCATAAGAACCATCCTCGTGTCTTAACGAAACTATTAAACAAAAAATTAGCCGAATCGGTCGAGCCGTTCTCCAGTTTTGCGCTTAGCAACGCATTTCGAGCTCCATTTTTATTATAATAGATTATAAAAAAAACAGAAAAAATTTCTGAACAGAGATAATTTTAAAAAAATATTTTTTATTACATTTTTGTTACTTAATACTATTGAAAAAAATCATTAATGAATAACTATGTATATCCAGACTTTATTTTCATTTGATATAGGTGTTTTTTTTTTTGTATTTCAAGTATAACTTTTAAAACTTTCATGTCAGAAATATTATCAGCGTCATAAATGTTACATTTCCATTGTAATCTTCTATAGATGAGGAAATAATTAGAAGTTAAATTCGAAGAACGTATTTTCGCCATATTTTTAATGATATCTATTGCTGTTCACAAAACGAAAATCACAAGAAATAGGTAATTATTTGTTTAGATATTAAATAAATTCATAAAATTACTAATTCAATAAACGTGTAAATTTAAATGAAAAATAAGATATGATTTAAAAATCCAAATCTCGAATTATTAGACTTTATAACTAAAATTATATATACTTCCAAAGATTTCTTTATTGCTTTTAAACAATAATAATTTCCACAAAATAAGTTTTTAAAGTTAAAAAAAGGGTAAATTAATTTTTTTGAATAAGGAAGTGTTATTATTTCCTTGAAATGTCTATATTATTAATTATTGATAATATTCAGAATGTTAAAACATTTGCCTAAATAGAAAGGAATCAGTTTAATTTCAGAAATATTTTAACTTCGATATAAAAATAAAACAAATCTAATTTCCAAGATATGTTTTGCTCTCTTTTCGGCTTGATTCAATTTACAAGATGCTGAACGAGAAACTCGCTTTAATTAGAATATCGGTTTCAATAAACGAATTAAATCAAGGATAAAAATACTTTAGAGAATGATCAATTTCCAGAATTTAATTAATAAATATTTTGCTGAGGCAAATTTAAAAGTGTATTATATTAAAAAAGATTATTTAAGGCGTAAAATTCGATTAAGATATCATTAATATTTAAACACATGACAGAATCAAAATTGGATCTTAAGGAAATTTTAATAAATAAGATTGCATAGGCGAATAAGAGAAATGTTTAAATCTCTAATTAATACCGGCCTTCAATAAAGTATAACAATTTGTATCTGAAAATAACGTTAAGAAATTTATTTTTCATACTCAACTCTAAAGTCAATAATGCGTAATAAATATACGCATTATTGACTTTAGATTCCGAAATATTACCCATAAAATTGTTTAGCAATAATGCTTATTTATATTGAATATAAAAGTCGCACTGAAGTGAAACTCAATGCATTTATTGAAAAAAAATAAGTTTAATTCATTTGTTTGCCAGTAGTTAATCAGTTCAGAAACAATAATTGCTGAAAATACATTTCGAAGAGCTCGAAACAATTTTTTTGAATATTAATGGCCATCATTTATGAAAAGAGCAATGTATTCTATCAAAAGGAATAATTTTCATTATTTGGCGGTTTGATTGCTTATCGTTGCATTATTATCGATATATAATCTATAAAAATGCATAAATTTCCCCCTATTTTCCATCCCATTAATATTCTATTAATAATGTAAGAACGTCATTCAGTATTTATATCTATCCTGCATATAAATTTAAATAATATATTTAAAAATACCTAATATTTTAATAATTATATTAAATAATAATATTATATATGTAAATATAATATATTAATAAATCATAAAATATATTTTAATAAAAAAGAAAAATTAACATACTTTAATATATAAAGTTGCTATATTGGAAAAATGCCTTTACTATTTCGCCATCTAATTAGTCGTATTTTAATAATACATGTCTTTGTTATTACTAAATATTACCAGAATATTATATCATTCGGAATTTCTTCAAAAAGCTTAAAATAATCCTGACGTTAATAATCAAAATTCATGTTAGAAGAAAATTTACTATTTACTTATTATATTCATTTACAAGTAAATGTCATTGCTTGGAATATTTTTCATTTTTTATGATGTCAGAACTTAATGTTATTCTATGGATTAGGGTTTTAACGTCAAAAATTTTTTATCTGAACAAGCAATTCAAAAAACCGGCTTTTAATAACGCGTTGCCAATGTATTTACAAAAGCTCTGATTTTTTTAAAAAAAATGACTACAGCAAATAAAACCTCGAAAAATATCACTTTGAGCACGTGGTTATATTAAATGAAATAAATAGGAAACGTGATATTTTTTTTAAACAATCAATGCGAGTAAAAGTTTTTTGGATCGTTTGCAATACCAAAGTGACTCATTCAACGAAACGACTAAACTCTGAAAGCATTTAAATCTAGTTTCATGCACGATAAATCTCCAAAGGAAAAAATGATTCATGTTTGAAATTCATCTATTTCTATACCTTCGTTCGCATATTTGTACTTTCTCGTAAACGTAATATATAAAGAGAAAATAATCTTCAGAAAATTCAATCGAAATTTGGAAGCATCTTTTTACACACCTCTTTGAGTCCAAAAAACATATTTTTGGAATTATATCCCTTAGAAATTGAAAGCTTCATAACATTTTGAGGTAGACATATTAAATTTGGAATGTAGATGCACTATGTGATGACTAAAAAAAATGAAAGAAATTCTTTCGAAAAACGTTGCTTGGCTTGCTCTTCAAATACAGGTAACACAATTCTTCTAAAACGGACAAAGCGTGATGTAAAAAGTATTGCATGGAGTCTAATATTTAAAATGTGAATATGTCTCGTCATTTGTTGGATTCTGAGAAAAATCAATGAAAAGAATTTAAAGGAAATAAAATTCTTTAATACATAATTGTAATACGTAACTTTAGAGACACACCTTTGTTTCTAATAATTCTTTTAGGCGAGTTTATACAATATTCAATGAAAATGGCTCTGTATTCAATATTGTTAAACAAAACAAGACATTAAAACTTTAGTTTAAAAATGTGTTTAATCGTTTTTTAAATGTGTTACAAAGCTTATCCATTGTGGCATCCACAATTTTCTGACAGCAAGTGAAATTTGATTACTGTTTTCTCATCAGCAGATCTTAGCTTATCATTAGGAATATTACGCACAGATCGATGTGTCGAATCTTTTAGTTTCGCCTTATTTTTTTAGATTTTCCTTATGAATATTGTTTTTGAGGTAATACACACTGAACAGGCTTTATAGCACATTTCAGAAATGAACCGGTATATTCATGCCCTGTTATGTATAACAGCATTGCATACAGCGCCATTTCCTACCTGGTGGTCAGTTTTTCACCTTTTTTTAGCAGAAAAGAAATTTTTATAACCTCATTTAAATTATTATTAAGTTTTATAACATTTGGCCTAGTATCTTTCTTTTAGGACCATTTCAAAATGGAACTTTGTATATCCTTCAAAATGGAACTTTGAACCTGTATATCAAGTTCCAGTTTCAAATTTTAAATATATATACTGTTTACATATTTTTCTTGAAAAATTTCATTAATTATAATTTTGAGTGAAGTAAGATTTATCTCCAATCCAATACAGTTAATAGTTAATCAAATCTAGTTCTTTTAAGATCATCCAAACTCGTCTATACGATTACATTAGAAATCAAGTTAAATGTCTTGTTGCTTTCGATAGAGTGATCAAAATAATTTTCTTTCTCTTATTTCATTTCGCAAAAAAACTTTCCTTTATAGTGTAAGTTTCTCATTCCTTTGTCGTCACTTTATAAAGTTACTTTTTTCTTAAAATAGGGAAGTTGTTATAAAAAGATCTTATATGTAAATATTTTTAAAAGCATTTTGGATCGCCATATTCTTTCATAACTTGCAAACTCATTAGAACTGGTATATTCTTTCAACTCTTTTATTAACTTTCAAGAAAGGCAATAAAATTATGAAACTTATTTTGACTACAAGAAAGTGTTTTTCAACTAGAATAATATCTATGTCTAGACAAAATTTCTTTTTTTCTTTCAAAACTCTGTTTCTTCCTTTTCAGTATCATGCATGGCTTTTATATTTTGATGAAAGATTCACACATTTGTTTGTATTCTGTATTACAAATGATTAAAAAGAAGTCAGTTTCATTGCAAAACGATATTTGAACCAAACATAAAATTTTAAGCATATATTTGTAGTTTGTGTCTGATATTAAAATTATTTATATTTTTCTTCAATTCATTCCTCATGTCAGTCCTGACACTCATATCATTTAGTCTTATTACCCTTATATTATATATAGACAAAGCGTAGTATTTAATCATATTTTTTTCAAAATTAATTAACCTACATAAATTAAATTGATAAAATGTTTTACAAAATTACAAACATTTAATGATTTTCCAATGGAGTTTATTTCATCTTAATAACTAAATCATTTTTGTTTATTAGAATTTTCATTAAGAAAAAACAAAATTCACAAAAAAGTAGGAGTTTAATTAAAGGAAATTCATCTAATGTTTCTTCGAATTCATATTTATTATTTTAATTCACGACCTGAGAAGGCAGATTCAATAAGATGGAAAAAGAACTTTTTTGATTTCAAAAGTGTTCCTTAAGAAATTATCAATATTTTGGGAAACTTTGTTTAACTATGAAATTGGTCTAGTTAAAAATTTATTTTTTAAACCCTTTATCTACTGAATTAGGTTATCAATTTTCCAACTTCATTTTGCTCTAGTAGTTAAGTTTCCTTGCAAAATAATCCCAGAGAGCCTAAGAATTTTTTTTATTTAATTGAAATATCTGAATTAATTTAATTATTAATCAAATATTTTTCATTCCTACCTTTAGCTTATAACTTCTTTCTATTTGGAACGCATTCTCCGTGTTTTTTAGAATACCATCGACAAAAATAGTCATGTTACGAAAATATAATCCACATTTACATGATACTTATAAGTTCCGTCAGTAGATAAAGGGTTTAATTTCAGAATAGTGTATAAATAATTTTTATAATAATTTCGAAAGGCATAATTGGATAAAGCTAAACGTTTATTCATTTCTGTAATTTTATTTAATTCTGTTTAAAATTTCAACAACTACGTCTCAAAGCATACGTTTCCATCTTGCAAAGTATAAACGTGTCAGATTCGGTATCTACCCACAAGCACAGATGCATACACTTTCGCTATTAGTACTAGTTTAATCAGTGATTGAGATTTGAATTTTAAATTATTTTTATTAGTTTGTCAAAGAAAATAGTCTAATTTGTTATATAAAAATTGTAATTTCTTTTTTAATTGATGGAAATTCTTAAAAGATTTATTTTAATGTGTTACACTTTATAATGTGTACATAGAGATGCATTAATAATTTATTGTTTTAATTTAAGTTGAATAAACAAGAGAAATTTAAATAACTCAGATATACAGAAATTCATTATTGGTTAAATGAAGGTGATTTAGTCAAAAGATTTTATGAATGCTTTATTTAAAGCATATATAATAAAACAGGAAAGTAAGAATTAAAATTAAGATTCAAGCAATAATAGTTTTCCATTATAGCATTCACTACATACATTTATTAACTACTAGTATTACTGGGCAGCTTTGTCCGTGGCATATTATCCAAGAAGATAAATTAGCTTTAAACTTGTCTAGTCTCCACCTAATATGACATGGGCGTGTTACGCAACATCAAACAAACAAACAAAAATATATTTAAAATTATTAAAGATACATACAAAAAAATTAATAGCACGCATTCAGAAATTTTTAGATTTTAAAAAAGGCAAAAATATATGTCTGTAGACAAAACACGGGCTATTATTTAGGTCTTCAGAAGATTAATGCTTTCTAATACTTTTTTTCTTATTATCCAACATAAATTTATTTGGAATAAAATAGAGTATAAATTTATAATTAAAATTAAATGCAATTTTTTTTATAAAAATATTTATGCACTGCAACTGAATTTTCATAAAAAATTTACGTTTATCGTTAGTAAAATTGACTTTTAACTGTTAAAAGAAATTCGAAATATAAAAAAAACATACCATATTTTCTTCTATTGTTTAACTAAAATATATGTTATCATTCCAATTTTAGTTCTTGGAAAATTAAGACGGAATGTTTCAAAGATATTTAAATCTAATTAACATATTATTTTGAGGAAAGTAATTAAAATTGGTTTTATTTCTACTGGCTTTTCAAATGTTCATTGTATTGAACAATATATCTTAAAACACTATTTTAATCAATAGAAAGAATTATTTTCTTGCAGAAATGATAAAAATAAAATTTCATGTTTTAGCCTATTTTTACTTATTTCAAAGTCCACTGTCCCCTAATAAAATAGTTTATATAGTACTTATAATATACTTATACTTTATAATATGTTTCAGAGCTAAAAGAAAATTCTATTTCAATTTCTAATTAAATTTCTTTGCTTTATATTTCATAAACAGGCCGGGATGGCCTAGTTGGTAGAGCGTTGGACTCGTACTTCGTAGGTTACGGGTTCGAAACTCACCGGCTAAAAGATTCCCCGAGTGTATGGCGATTGATGCTCGTTAAAACTGTCGTGGTCGCAAAGTCCTCCATGTCGAGAGTAATACCACTGGGGGTACTGTGTCAGAGGTGATCGTTCTCTGTTCCGGGTCTAAATTACGATCTGAGATGAATGAATGAATGAAGTCCGCCCCTAAAAAGGGTTGTGACGTATGTATAGCTGAGTCGTACTCTTGGCCCTAGATGGCGCTACTTGTAAAACAAGAGACGTAGATATCCAGCTTAAAATCTGCTGTTGTATCAGCGGGGCTTGTCCATGGCAAGTGCCATAAGTAACAACAACAACAACATGTTTCATAACCAGATAATGTACATAACGTTTAAGTTATTCATATGAATTTTATTTTAAAAATGGAAAGTTTTGTGACGGCTAATGATTTAACATTTATCGATATTTAGTCTTAAAAGGAGAAAATTAAAAACGAAATACCTAGCCAAGCTATAACATAAAATTATACATGCTCTAACATTTACAAACCTTTTCATTCAAAATACTTTGAAAAACAATTAAATAATTTTTAAAGGATTCTTTCAAAAATATTATCAAGCATTTTCTCGAAAAATAGAGAAATTTCTCTTGCTTATTATTATACAAAATCATTCAAACAAAGACATATTTCATGCCATATATATAAACTCCACTTTTCGAAGTGAAATACATACAATACTGGACTATATTAAACATTTTTTTCAATATTATTTATTAATTTTGAGTAGTAAATGTTATAGTATAATGTTGTACTATACAGGTTTGGCATATTTCAATATAAACTTATCAGTTTCAGCCATTTATGCTAAAAACACTAAATAACAGATATAAGCACGAATTTACACAGAAAGAGATCCTCATGTTATTTCATATTATGACTATAGTATAGACATTTGGATAATATTTTTGAAATTAATTTTTCTTTGTCAATTCATTAATGGTTATTTATAATGCATGTAAGAAAATAAAATAAGTAAAATATTTTTTGAGTATATCGTTTTTAATTCCTTTCAGTTCATCTATTAATTCGTAATAAAATAGTTAGCTTTCACAACATGTTGTTTCTAAAATACGTATAGCTCCTATAAGCAGAAATTGTCAAACTTATTGATAAAAAGAATTCGTGATATTGAATGATATTAAATTATATAATATGAAGATATTTAAATAATAAACATTTATTAAATGAAATAAACATTTTATATTTTCATTTACATTTTATTATTTTAATTTTTTTCAGTAAAAATATACATGATATAAAAGAATAATAGTAAAATGATAACAATTAATATTGAATTTCTGGATAATCTTCCGGGGAAATTCTTTTGAATTTTAACAAATTCACCATAAAACATTTCTGACATCGCCGGAACTTACTAGTCCAAAAAATCTTGAAACCATGATTTAAGGGCCAAATCATTTAATATTCTTTAATTAAAAAGTTAACCAAAATGACATTACATTACCACCCGACTATTTAACAGACAGACTTTCTGCTTTCACTAACAGATGCAATGTTCAGGAGAAATAAATTTACCTTTTCCACATCGCATCGATATTTCGAACAAATCAAAGAAAGGGAACATCGCCTCGCCATTTTACAGTTTTCGTAACTTATGATTTACAAGACATTCTAAAGGACTTAAAATGTTCTATTTCACTCTTGCATCGTTTATTCTTGAGAGGAACTCGAAGAATTCCTTTTGACAACAGTTGAGGTCCATTAGAAAGTACCTCCGCTTTTCTATGCTTTAACAACCGTAGAACGTCTTTCATATCCTGTCAAACAAAGAACAGAGAATATTCTGTTCTTTGACAACATTTGAGGTTCGGTAGAAAATACCTCTGCTTTTGTATGTCCTTCGCTACCATTAACATTCGAGATTTCAACCTGTTTCATATCCTGTCAAATAATGAACAGAGGAAATACTTTTATTTTCTCTAGAAGCAGCTGGCCACTCTTTTGTCTGTAAAGCGGTGGGGAAAGATTCGAAAGGGATTATTCGGGTTGTTGATATTTCTGCGGGAAATTCCGTATATATTTGCAATATTAGCTTCTAGGTTTGTGGTTGTATGTATTAAATTTTTTTATGTAAAGAATGAAGGTTTTTCGATTCTTTGGAATATAAAACATCTATCACATTAATGTGATTTTATATTAAATATTTTTTTGGCAGGAAATATCAAAATATTGAATTAAGTAAAATATCCCTTTATATTCACTTCATAAATACATTTTTAATCCACAATTTTATCAAGGTATTGTTCTATCTTAATATTATCAGAGTTAATTTAATCTTTAAAACTTTATTAAATGCATCTACATAAATAATTTCTATCTATTTGAGATTATAAACAATATTTACAATTTCTCATTCATTTATCATTGTCATTATTTAATATTTTCTATATGGCTTGAACAGTTTTTTTCCCACTGAAAATCGAGATGTATTGAAATTTTGTCCCTTCAATGTTGTTAAAATATAAGTATTTGTTGAAACTCAGACGTGTCGAATTCAAAAAAAAAATCACATACTTTTGAACTATATTTCTAAGGGAAAATATTCAAAATTATTGTTCCTTAATTTCTCAATCTAAATCGCATTTCTTCTTTGCCATGATCAGTTTTTCCTTACTAATTACTTATTTTGATTATAGATGATTTGATAAATTTTATTATAGATTATTTCTTAATTAAATCATTATTAACAAGGATAATAAATAAAATGTAAGATATAATTAATTAATATAAGTTATTTAAAAAGGCTAAATATAATTTATAATAAAGAATAATCTCTTTCATATGAAAAAATCTTAATCCCTTTCATTAAAAAATAGATTATTCATTGCATTAAATCGTATTCCCACAAATTACTTTAAGCAATTTGTAAAAGTTTTTAAACTCATAGAACAGACTTGCTATGTATATCAAGGCATTTATAAAATCCGTTATAAATTATTGTTAGGAATTTAAATATAGGAAAGACAGAAATTTAAAATTACAAAATAAAAAAGTTAAGCGTATATATAGTTAAAATTATAAAATATATTGAAAAATAAAAAATCATATTATTTCCAATATTTTAATTGCAGTTTTAATGAATCTCACATATCTAATTCTCTTAATAATTTACTATCCAATTATTATTTGCATGTTACATAAAATGTGAATTTCGCAATGGGAAATATTCTAGTAATTATTATAGGATATTGAATGTTATATAATGTCATGAAATTTTATCCTCCAGGTTTAATTAAAAACAATTTATTTCTTAAATAAATTTTGTGATTGCACTTTTATAAATACTCATTAAAAGAAACTATCGATGTTAGTATTGATTATTACAACAAGATATCACTAGTTGCAGAATTTCAAAAAATTCTGAATTCAAAGTTAATTGAAAAATTTAATTTATTATTCAATCAAAATAATTTTCTATTCATTGTGAAATCGAAATGACTGTTCAAAGAAAAAAAATTATCTTTTAAAATTTATTATTTATTACATCTAAATAACATTTACAACAAAATTATTGAAATTTTAATCTGATAAACTTGATTTAAAACTTAATTCATTATTTAAATAAAGCATTTGATTAAGTTTTTGATTTTTCTTTGAAAATTAAATCAGAAAGTATCTATTTCCATTATAT
>JAOUZG010052315.1:1254494-1277250 GCA_026289955.1 Argiope argentata | reverse complement strand
AAAAAAAAAAAACCTATGAGAAAAATTAAAATTTTGTTATCTACGCCTAGTCCTCGTATTTACAAAAGCTCTGATTAAAAGAAATATGTTAATTACTACAGCCAATAAAACCTAGAAAAATGTCATTTTTAGCACGTGACTATATGAAATGAAATAAATATGAAATGCGATATTTTTTCAAACAATAAATGCGGGACAAAGTTTTTTTGAATACGTTTGCAATATTAAAGTGACTCATTGAATGAAACTATTGAAATGAATAAAAATATAAACTAACTTGCACGAGCACGTGGGGCTTGGTCGTTCAAGAAATGATGTCCTGGCATGATACATTGAAATATGCTTAGCAGATTTCATTTCAATCTTTCTAAATTTCTTTTTTAAATTTTTCTAACTTGAGAATTCCAAATTATAGCTTTATATATCATACTCCCGATGCGAAAATTTCTTCCTAGAATCTCATTTTTTTTTCTTCAGGCTTGATTGAAGTCGTTCTATGAAGGAAGTGGGCCATTTTTCGGAATGTACCACCATTCCGATCACGTCCGTGAAACTGATTGGCCTCTCATGCCACGTGATCCTTAGTACATAGCATTCCATATTCCCCTCATGGTAAACTCTGATTTTCACTTATACGAGCCTCAACAACATTCCTAGCACATTCTGTCAAAGACCCAAGTTGTAACTATAGGCGTGGGTTGAAAAAGCATTTGAATGAAGGGAAATGCGTAAAGCACTTTGGTATATGTGGGTGGTGAAAGGTTTTTAAAAAATTGGGTTATAAACAGTAGGCAGGCCTTGAGAGGAATACTTTGGTAGTAGGTGTCTGACACATATATATTTTAAGGCCATATATTTGTATGGAGAAAAGTTTTTTTGTCTGAAAGAAGAACACGGGAAGCTAGTGTCTCTCACCCAAAAGGAATTTTAAAGAAAGGAAATGAGGGTTGAGGCTCCAAAAATTATATTTATGCTACTTTTATGTAAGATTGTAGTTGAGAATTTACTTTTCTTAAAATATTGGCATCTTTAATGTATCTTTATATTCGGAAGTTGTTTCTTGGCTAATAAAATTAGCATCTTAAATTAACTGCAGAACAATCTTCTTATACTTCACAATAAATTGTATGTTTAATGACTTTTAATCTATGCTATTGATAAATTTATAGCTCAAATAATATTGTCACCAAAAATTAAGTTGTTGCTACTAATGGTCTATGGACAAGCCCCCAGCTGATACAGCAGCAGATTAAAGCCAAAAGCAGCGTCTCTTGTTTTTGAAGTAGCGCCAACTAGGACCAAAAATACAACTTAGCTACACATTTGCTTGCACAGCCCCTTTTAACCCCTATGGTTATTTTAATGTATTTTACATACGTTTATATATTGTTTTATAAAATTATTTACATCTGTAGATTTCATTGTTGATAGTTATCAAGATTTAGAGAATATCAAGATGGTTTTCCTAGTGTTGTCCAACGTTTTGATTGACAGATTACACTTCTCTTGCTCAACTATGAGTTTTCATCATTATCTTTAGACAGTTTAGTGAGTACTTTACTCTTTATGACCGATTTATTAAACTTTAATGCAACAATAGGGCAACGTTAAAAATAACGGAGCCAAAACACATATTCAAGTTTCATTGAAATCCAATGCAAAACCATTATTATAACACTTGGAATATTTTCAGGAGTAAAAAAAAAAAGTCATTTCCTAAGTACAAATTATACGGCATTACATTTAATGACACTTTTTTAATCACATTAGGCCGAAAAAAAAAATGAATCTCTTATATATACATATGTAAGAAACTGCATATTATCGTATTTATATTTATATATTAGCAACGTTGTCCTGTTTTCGAGTTGATCGATGTGAAAAAGTGGTCTAAAGAATATTCCATGTTACAACTTAGAATAACAACTTGAAATGTTTGGATTTGAGAGAAAGATTAAAATTAAATTAATCTAAATAAAACTAAAACATAAAACTATAAAGTGGTGAATCGTATAATTTTTTAGTTAAATTTACCAATAAAATAATATTTAAACTATTTATGGGAGGGGAAAGGGAGATAATTAATCGGTTCGTATTTTCCTATTTTAGATTATTTTAATTTTGGTTCATTTAGGTTTGAAATATTTCTAAACATTTCACCCAGTGGCAACCTGCATCAACCTTGATACAAAAAAGCAATAATTTTGAATAAATTTTAATCCTCCATATTGGTAATGGTATGCCTGGTTCACAGTCCTTTCAAAGACGGGAAATTAATGAATGTATTGAAGTCTAGCCCTTTTCAGAGATTTGGAATCAGTATTATTAACACCAGTGTAGATTATGAATAATCACCACTAAATATACATAATCACCCAATTAATTGTATTATAGCAAAACACAAACAATCAAATAACCACAAATATAAACAGAATCCACCTGCAGTGGTACTCGTCTTCAATGGACAAGCTCACAATAGAATATCAGATGTGCTTAATAAATTTTATGAGTAATTTAATTCAGCTTTAGAATTACAGAAACATTAAATACGATCGTTCATTACTGCGACTACTTTGTCTAATCTAATCATTAGTATGAATACTTTTAGGCAAAAAGTAAAATTGACTGAAAACTTAATTAAATATTAATTTAACTAGGAATTATAAAAAAAGTTAACAAATTTAGAAATTTAACTGTTTTTAAATACTGAAAGCTATATAAAATTTAAGAAAAGCGTAATTTTCACTAAGACACACACACACACACACACACATATATATATATATATATAGTAAACGCAAAGAACTCGTAACATTCAGATTTATAATTCTTTCTTTTTAATTCTTTCTTTTATAAGAATATCTCTAGCTAAAACAAGAAAAAGTGAAAAAAATTCATTTTTTCCGAGAAAACTTTCTTACCAAAAAATTATTTTATTTCAATTTTATTTCCTTTTATTCTCGATTTGGTTCAGGGAAAGTGTATTCATTGTCGAGAAAAGTTTCAAAGACAATCTTAGACTCATAAAAGGATGGTATACTGGATCAAGTAACCCTCTCTGTCTTAGTATTTATGTATTTACAGACACATGTGTAGGGACTGTCTAAAGAATTAATGCAATCAACCAGCTGAAACAAAATATAAGGAGGTGGTTGATGAAGAAATAACTGGGAAAAATATTAAAACACCAAATATTTTGGGAAAAATGTGACCTGTTTTTGGTAAAGATAATAATTTCTCATATTATATATATATATATATATATATATATATATATATATATATATATATATATATATATATATATATATATATATATATAATCACAACAGGAAAAATAGTTAGTCACAATTTGTCTATTGTTTCATGAAGTTCACCATTCAGCCCCATTAAAAATATGTGCATATTTTGGACATTTTCCTCTTTATGAATACATGTGAATTTTAATAAAGATTAATTAAGTATAAAATAAGATTAATCATGTTAAAACTCTCTTTGCCTTAACAGTCATTAAATTAGAAATTCTCTTTCAAAACCATATGAATACTTTCATTTTCTATTATTTTTCTTGAATTAGCTTTGAACTTTTCAGAACAATACATAATTGTATGTAAAGGTTAATACGGGTTTTAATATATGCAAGAAATTTATATTTAAAAATCTACTTTGAGCCAAAAAGCAGAATATATAGATTGATTGAATATGTCCCAGAAAAAATTATTTCGTTGAAATCTTATGAAAAAAGCAAAGAAAAATACATTTTTTTTAAGAAATTGCAATACCGGTTGGGGTAGTTTAAATATTCAAATTAGTCAAATAGTTTAAATATTCATTTATCAAAGTATCTAATATCAATTATTTGTCTCCAAACACTGAAACACCGATACCTTTGTTACTTGCAAGATAGCCAGGACAGACATTGCAAAGGAAGTTTTATCAATCTTTTGGGATAAATAAAGTTAGCTCTTTCCACTTTTTACAATGTTTTTGGTTCCGATAGTCAAAACTTACGATTTATACGATACCCTTTTATTGCCGCACTTTGAGTGTGGAGGGAAGATTTAGGTAAAGAATTTTTGAAAGTGTAACAAACGAATTTATAATGATAAATATTTAATCCCATTGTAAAATAAATGCAGAAAATTAATGTTTTTTATGTTATTCTTAATATTTCTTTTCCCTTTGCAATACACTTTTAGTGGATTAAATTTATCTTTTTCCATACTAAAATGAGGATCAAAAAAGAAGTCTTGAATACCTAAGGATTCCATTTTAAATAGTGATTAAATAATTAAGTATACCTATACACTTTAGAAGAATAAAAAATATAATTAAAAAAGAATTAGAGGAAAAACTTTTTCTATAATAGAAATAAAATGCCATTAAAGTATTAGTTAATTTATCTGAGTTTTTTAGAAACTAGAAAGGAAAGTAATTGCTTTTCACGAAATATATAAAAAAAAATATTAGAAAATTTTTTATTGAATATTTTTTACTCATTCGCTTATAGCAAAAAAAAAGAAGAAACATTCTGTAAAATACTGAAAGAATGTAAAATGTATTATTTTTAAAACATATTAATACTAATTAGAAAAATATACATGTAATACAATTTACCTCTAAATCGGTTTTCACTTTAAAATAAAAGTGGTAGAAATGAAATTCAAAAGGTGTCTTAGGTCTGAAAAATTAATTTATTTTTCAAGAAAAACTTAATTAACTTATAAAGCACATTTTTTTTTTGCTTCAATGTTTGATAACCATTTAATTTGGAGACTTGAAAATTTATTCGATGTTTAATTTTAAAAATATGAATAAGGTCTAGACAACAGATTACATTGTAACATTTTAAAATAAAACTAAAAGTATAAATGAAACAAATTCAGACGAATCACAAAAAATATGTAAGATATTTATCTAAAATTTTTATATTTTTTTTCAAAGAAAATGTGTTTGATAGAAAGTTAGTCATAATTTATCTAAAGACTATAATGGGGAGAATGGAATTTATGGTGATGGGAGATTAGTGGAAAATAGCCACTGGTACTAAAATATGATAGCATTAGAAATAATAACAGTAAATTTTTACAACTATTTTTTTATTATTTTTCTTGAATGCCTTCGCAAATGCTAATAATAATAATTAATAGTATATGTAGTAAGATGTAAAGCATAACTTGCATAAAGTATATTTTGTGATATGATACTTTAAGTTTTGGCTTCTATTTTCCAGAGATTCTTCTGATGTCTAAATTACACAACAAACTGAAAACAATTCTTTGGTTTTAATATTATATTATTTTCTTTTGTTATTTTTGTGTTAAAAGATGTATCCTGTTGGAATATAGAGAGTTATATAGGGTGTTCATTAATTATTGTCGGGGTTTCCGTACCTCAAAACTTTCGGAAAAAAAAAGTTTCGCAAAAGCCGATTTTTTTTCGTAAATTACAGCTCAAAGAATGTTATTAATGATATTAAAGTGCACAAAATGCTTATCAAACACTTATATTAAAGCTTGCCCAATTTGCACTTTGTAGGCATTCAGCTGAAGGTGGTTATGGAGAACGTTCCATATTGTCGAATGCGGCATATGTAACTGCACATCTGATTGTCTCGTTGATTTTCGTGGACTACGAGTAAACGTTTCGTGGATGCGATCAACATTTTCCTGCGAAGTGCTCGTTCTTCCCGCTCCCTTTCGGTGTATAACACTACCAGTCTCCTGAAATTGTGTTAACCATTGTCTGATAGAATTATACGAAGGAAGATCTTTCTTGTACTTGGTCCTGAAGTGACGTTTAGTAGTTATGACTAATTTAGTTTCGGAAAACCACAATACAAACATTGCTTTTTCTTGCAGAGCTGACATTTTTATTTATGACGTCATAATTACCCAGACTGCAAATGCGCTAAGATTCCATTGCTGTCACGTACAATTCTTTGAGTTGTAATTTACGAATACGAAATCAGTTTTTGCGTAATATCTTTTATTCGAAAGTTATGAGGTACGGAAACACTGACAATAGTTATTGAGTACCCTGTATATCTCATTAAATAAAACTTTCATAATCTATAAAAATTCAAGAGCTATATTTGAACTCCGCTTATCGAGACGCTTATATTATATATTTCAAAATGTTATGAAATGTTTGCATTTTATTAGTTTTATAACAAATCCATGTCATGTCTGATAAAGCCAGTCAGATTTTTGAAGCTGTAAGTACATATAGATTTAGAATGCTGAATGTTGGCAATTAGACGTATTGAAAAAATCAACTTTTACAGAAATTATATAAAAGTATTAAAATTTCTATAGTAATTTTATATTTAAATGTTTTCTTTTCTCTTACGTGAAATGTTCAGAAATAACAAAGCTTCAAAATTTTGAAAAGGAACTTTACAATTTTATATTCTTAATTTGAGACATACATTTTGCAATTCTGATTACTTTTCATAAAAAAGAAATTACAAATCATTTTGTCAGCTTTAGATCATTTTCTCTTATAATGAATGTTATCAATTTTCATAGAATTCAAATTCTTTTTTTTTTCAGATTCATTTTTAAATAAATACAATGTAATTTCTACAATATTTAAAAAATATCTTTTCTTATTGATAATATTGCCTTGCACATTTAGTATCTCATTAAGGCTAAAATTTTACCTATTCCCTATCACTAAAATGATTGGAATAAATTCTAGTATAACGAAATCACAATGAAATGCAAATAAGATGCCTTACGCCTCATTTTCTCAACCTACAAAGCATTTGAAAGAGTATGAGCACGGAGAAAACACAATCATTCGAACAATAAACGACATCATTATGCACAGAACCAAGAATACCAAATTCTTTTAAAGCATTTACAAATTCCAGAGTTTAAGATGTCACGGAAAGGCTCGATGGTTGGAAAGATGACCGTCTTCAATCGTGTCTCTCCGATCGTATTAGCAATTCCTGTTTACATGACTATTGTTTATCTGAGAAAATTCAGGCCGTAGTAGATATTCACTTTAAATTAGGTTTTAGAATTTTAGATTTGGTGTGAGACTTATTTGTGTAGAAGGTAAATCATTAGCATATTCAAATGAGAGAAAAGGATAAATCCACTGAAGCTTTTTTATAAGCCATTTTAGAGACATTATTATTTCTTTGAACGAAAAGAAATGTATTTATACTAGACAAAATAATTTGTTTTCTTATGTTATTTTACTGTTTTTAGGAATAAATCAAAATATTTTAAAGTAGGCATTCAGAAATTCATAAAATCCTTCTTGCTTGACTGAATATCAATTCATATTGAAAAGTATTTAAGTTTATCATTATCACATGATAACAAGAAAAACTATTTATGATTATCTTTAAAAGTAAAATATATATTATTTTCAACCTTTTAAAAAAATTGACTCTATATTTTTATGAAACTCTTATTATATACAGAAATTCGAGCTTTAATAGCGAATACATATTTTTTGTTAAAAATTTCAATTCATTAACATTAATGAGATGAAATTATTGACAAATGTTATCTAACCATAAAATATATAAAATTTTACCAAGACAACATTCATAGAATTTTAATTTTGGATTACCATAGCTTTGAATTATCATATTTTAGCTTTAAATTCACAGAGTTTTAGCCTTGAATTACATTTTCAGTTTTTAATGTTAGTCTGGTAAATACATATTTTATAAAACTGATTTTCAACATTCATCAGAAGAACAAACACATTCAAGAGCTTCCTTAAAGAAATCATTAACAAATTTTTGTGGGAAGAATTAAAGAGGGAGAAACGTTAAAAGGCTTTCCGATTTTTGTACTTTCAGTTATATTAAAAGGAATTATTACAATCACCAAGAAGTTTTTTTAATGCTTTATAATAATTTATTTTAATACACCTATTATTTACACAACCTAACCTGACCTGAGCCATCTCATTTCATCTTTCTATGAGTTCTATTTGGATGATTTTAAGTATTATACTTGTGTTTGAGAAATATAATTCAGAAAAAAATAAAGTTAGACGAATTAAATTTGCAATGTCACCGCAGCGTATTATTTATTTATAAAACATATTTACATAAAATTGTGCATGAATTGTTTTTTAGAAACTACTCAACTATTAAATGTAGAGTTTTATATTAATAATTGTATATTAAAAAGGATAAAAGAATTTTCTATTAATTGAGGATCATGTTCATTAGGTGGTTTATCTAGGATTATGATATGAATAATTAAGATATCAATTTAAGATCATCAAAAGCTCAACGCTAGTACATTTGCAACCCTAAAACTTTTCTTATGCAACATACATTATAAAAGATCTGTAAGGTCTCAGATGACATTAACATCGTTGTTGACCTTTCCAAATTATAATGTCATTCCCCAGTTAGGCTACAGGAAACCATGAGAGAGAAACCCGTATCTATCGAATACTTGAAATACCTTACAGCATTTAGTAACTCTTGGACCTTTGAATTGTCGTAACGATGTAGAAAGATATATAACATCTCAAATGTCACGCATTTTTTTTGATAATCTTTTGAATTGACCTTCTCAATGAATTGACCTCTGTAATGACCTTCACAAGTTCTCCAACGAATAGCTTCTAAACGAGAAATTTACATTCTAGGTATTGATAAGCCAAATCTACATATTAAATACTATATCTGCATATTAAATCTTGGAGCAATTTTCGATAGAGTATTTTGTAAGTTATCGCGGACTGAATGGTTTAGTGGTAGAAAGCGACAGATCAACAGTATTAAAGCTTTGAATTGTCGTAACGATGTAGAAAGATATGTAACACCTCCAATGTCATGCCTTTTATTGGATAATTTTGAATTCATAATGATCTTCTCAAGATTTCCAACGAATAGCTACTAAACGAGAAATTTAATTTCTAGATATTGATAAGCCAAATATAACTTAAATATTATATCTGAATATTAAATAGAATGATTTTCGTAACAGTATAATGTAAGTTAGAGTGAACTGAATGGTTTAGTGGTAGAAAGCGACAGATCGCAAGTTCTTATCTGATGGTAGGAAAGTTGCTTAAAATTATTTTGTGATTAATTTTCTTTCTGTTATTCGTTTGTTTTGAAACGTTTTTATAGATTATGCATCCTTATAAATATGGAAGAGTCTTGCGGATAAAAACGGATTCAAGGTAAGATAAGATAAGATTAATAGACGTTATCTTTGACTTCACGGTTTATCTATACTAACTTCATCTACACTGTCATATTTAGAAAATACTGAAATTAAAACCTTTTTAATTTATCGAGAGAAAAATTTAAAGATTTATTTTCCAAAAATCAAATTTAACTTCAGGAAATATTTTCAGATAATTATCACAATAATTGTAATAATTAAAAATCGTTTTCCTTTCAAAATCACACAGGGTTGGTACTAAAATATAATTTAATTCTGGAATGAGATATTAGATTTTCAACAAAGGAGAACAACAACCTATTAATCACAAAACTGCATCAAGACTTTCTTTGGGAAAATTTTTTGTACATCATTATTCATCAAGATACATTTAAAGACGACTAAAAATCTTTTGGGAAGTTTTATCTACTAAGAAAAATGTTAGAACGCTTGAAATCAAAAAATGCAATCTCAGGAGAATCTTATATATCTAAAAATGAAAGCATCCATCACAACTCCCACTAGGTGTTTTAGATTAGTAAATAAGTTATTTCCTTTTTTAAGAGACAAAAATTAATTGTACATTCATGAAAAGTAATCAATCAAAGTGATGAAATTTTAACGCTGAGATTAATGTCATACAGAAATAAACATGAGGTAATTACATTTTCATGTTTATAAACATGAGATGATCATTTATGTTTTATTCTTTTGCCTTAAATATAGCAAGCATAAACAGACAGGTCTAATGATTATGCAATGAAAGAATTTGAATTACTTGATTAATGTTATGATATCGCATTTAAACAAGTATTACGAAATACAGTAAACAGAAAGTTTATTTGGTAAACAAATTTTAGGTTCACCAAAATAGAATTTTCCTTATGCATGACTTTATAATTTAAGCTCCTTTCATTTAATGATATCTCTTCAATTTATGAACATTTGTGTGTGCTAAATACTGTATCTGATGTTGTTTAGATATAAAATAAGACTTTCAGATATAGGAGGAGCAGCTGAAAACCCAATGTTTGTAAATGCTTATGAATTCGAATAAAAAAATATGATGGCGAAAAAATAAAGAAAAGAAATATGAAAAAAAGACATGCTATGATTAGACCAAACATTTACCCTAAATATCCTTTACTTTGAATTCAGTAGTATATTTTCAAATAAAGCTGATCAACTTTTAGTTGGACCAGTATATTTTTGGAAATAACATTTCAAATTAATCATTTGCTTAAAGAATAATTTCTCATTTTTACTCTTTTTAATTATTATTAAACTTGAGATTAAAAATTCTACCTCTAATTGAAAACATCATTTCTACGGATAATATTATATAACTATGCATATAAAAGAAAAAAATGAACCTCACTAATATATTTTCTTCAAGATATGTTTCCATAAGTACTTTTTAATAATTAATTAACTTAATTCATTCAATTACTTTTTTTAATTTATTCAATTAATTCATTCAATTAACTTTTTTTTACTCTACCAAAGTTATGAATGCTAACTATCTTGAGCCATGTCGGTAGTAATACAAACTAAATAATAAATACTTCAAATTCAATTTGAATGATGCAATAACATATTTAAATCTAAATATATTTTTATATATTATATTTCTTATGCTTCCAATGAGTTTGCCATAATGAATTAAATAATGAAGTACCTAAAATAACATTTAACTAAATGTTGTCAAGTTTCCTCTTATTTCTCACATGGTAATTGGCATTCCAGTTTGATAAAACGACACCTGTTTCTCCACACATAGTTAAGTGCCTGCCGCCAGATAGGGATCCTCTTCAGAAGTAGAGACATTGTGTCTGGTTATTTGTTGTATACAGGGACGTAAGTGCCATTGTTTCAAACAGATTCATCATATTTTCAAGGGAGAATAATGTCAAAAATTCGAGAAGTTAAGCTTTTTCCTTTTCGATGGACACCGCAATTCTTCAAGAAACTATCAATTGCTAGCAACCGCAATAATAAAGTATCGAATTAAGGTGGTCTTTACCCTGATACTTGTGAATTGATTATAATTAACATGCTTTGGGGGGGGAGAGTTAACTACAAATATCATTAACAGACATTCCCATCATTAACAGACATTAACAATTGTTTTACCCCCAAGGGTAAAACAATTTCCTCTATTCTGATATGAAAACGATACACAATTGAGTAAAATTGAAAACTAGAATTAAATAATATTATAAAAGATACAATCTTTACATGTTTATATATATATATATATATATATATATATATATATATATATATATAGCTACGTTTTTAGCGTAGTGGTTTCGGACTCAATGGACTTTACTTGAAGACAGCGCAAACAAATTTATTTACAGCTGTTTACAGGTATTAGCAAGATGACTTGAGAAGAA
Organism: Argiope argentata; assembly: GCA_026289955.1. NCBI lineage: Eukaryota > Metazoa > Arthropoda > Arachnida > Araneae > Araneidae > Argiope > Argiope argentata. The sequence continues at coordinate 1,265,693 of JAOUZG010052315.1, read as the reverse complement.
AAACCTCAGATAAAACAATCCAGCAGTTAACAGTCACTAACAGCTTAAATACAAGTCTTACACACAATAAACACAGACTACAAAACATATATCGTATAGCACAACAAACAATAAATCGCAACTAGCTCAATGATACAAAGTTAACAGCAACCGTATGCACAGCTCACAATTAATCAGCTCATACGAGTTGCTACTCATTCGAGAGGAAATCTGCCGAAACTACGGCAACCCGTCGCTTATATAGCCGAGCGAGTACGCGCCCAGATGTACGCGGGGCTTCGTGAATGGTCCAACGGTTAATAGATCATTCCTTTTGCCAAACCAATTCGGCTGGCATGAAGCTCCTCGTCAAAAGGTCGCCATCTTCGACATGCTTTCGAGGCTCTCGCCCATTTCTAATATATATATATATATATATATATATATATATATATATATATATATAAATTCGTGAATTTTATGTACATTACAAAAGAGAATAAAACATTCTTCCATGGAATCTATTACTTCTAATAACGTAAGTACACTTACATACTTTTCCCAAAATAAATTTGATATTTAAATTTCCACGAACTGTTACCTACCTATTAATCGAATTGCAACCTTTTATATCTTCAAGCATTTACAAACTCCCATCTAGATATGAAAGACAATGCTCTATCTAATAAAATAGGAAATGCTGCCATTCCCAAATAGACAATCATTGCACCATTGATACAAAGACGAAATAACCACCGTAACTATGCTTTCCATCATGGAGAAGAGGAAAATAATTCTGGAACACCTTCTTTTATTTCGAGGAGCTTGTGTCTAATGCAATGGGATATGAATATACTGTCTGCACTTAGATTGGGAATGACTTTACTCAAATATGAGTAATGACGAAAAATTCACATTTCAGATTTAAAACCATCTGTGTTACGGTAACAAAATCTAGAGCCATATGTTTTGATGAAATTTTGAGTAATTGATTGAGGAAATTTATTTCTTTGCGGTTTCTTTTCCCTTTTTTTTGTGAAGTGGTTTTGTTTATTTTGAGTTTTTTGTGGCTTAAGAACCATCATGAAGGTCATACTATTCTAAACAATTTTATTTCTGGTTTAAAGTTCAACAGAACAGAGTTTAACAGGATTGAGCGAATGCGAAAAGGATCCGTTTTTGCGTCTTTAAACCTATTTTTGAAAGAAAAAAAATACCAATAAAAAATTGAATCCATCTCAAATTTCATGTTATCACGTGAGAAAATCATTATATTTTAAGGTATTGTTTGTCATAACTAATTTAAGTCATTAACCGAATTAAACAGGTTTGAAACAATCACGTGATTTATCGGAATATGCATGCTTCGATATATCGAGAATAGTGAACAAGGCGCACATTCGTGTCAAGTTGTAACTTTTTGGTGGTGATAAGTCGCCAAATAGGATAAGCTCCTTTAACATTTTCTAATAACCCTAAAAGCTGAAAATTGATGCTAAAAAACCAATAAATCAAATTTTCTGTGCACAAAGAAAAGAAGAGAAAATGTTATAATTCATAAATGTTATAAGTAACATATTATAAAGATTTAATTTAATATTAGAACATTTATTATATATTAATTATTATTAATTTAAGTTCTTATTTCATATCAACTATTATTCAATTATATATGCTACAATACGATACGCTCTAAAAATTATTATCTACTTCTTTATTGCAATTTTTTTCACATTATTATATAATTAAACAGTAATTCATATTTGTAATTATTGCAAGAAGTATACGAAATAATATAATACAACTAGAGCATAAAATTTTCTTCGAGAAATTAAATATTTCATTCATGTTTTGTTTCAGAGTAAATAACGGTTTAAAATGAATAAAAATTGTATTCAATTGTTATGAATATATGGAATAATTTTTTTTCACTTTTAATCACTTAAGGATATGAAGAATAAATATATAAAATTTTAGCGATACAGGTATTCTTTAATTACTTTCATAAAAATTTAAATTCTCAAGTACATACTATCTACTTTCTGTAATTGTTCAACTAGAAAATTGCATTTTACAGTGAAATTTTTCTTACAAAAAGCAGATTGAAGATATATAATTTAAAAAAAATGTATTTTTTCATCTTAGTAGTATTTAATTCATTTAAAAAAAGAATTAATTTAAAAGTTTATAGATAATTGAAAAAGTAATCGAATAAATATGCCGTTTCTGAAAGCTAATAGCAAATCAAACAAAATGAAAAATTCAATTATTTTTACAGATGATAAATTTTTGTTTCCTTAATTATACTACAGTTATTTTCAATTTCAATTCACTGCCAACTAATACTCATCGGTTTTAATCTCAAGCATTTAACTAAAATTCTGAAAAATAATATGAATATAAATATTAATTAAATAAAATATAATAATCATGATAAATTGAGAATATTATCACTGTTATAAGATATGTACTAGTTCAATTCTAAAGACTCATCTGTATAAAAAAAATATCGGAATTTTGAAACAGTCTTGAGCAGCTTCAAGCAGATTTTGATTCAGTGTAAAGGCAAAATAAATTTATTCATTATATGAAATATTGAATTTAATTAATTGGATGAAGTAAGATATAGCTATCAAATTATATATTTTCTAAAATTAAAGGAACTTTTTTTTGGTTTTTCTTAAATATTTATAAGATTCTTAAGTGGAAATATAACTTATTTTAAATACTTTTATGTTATATTATATCCCCAAGCTTTTAAATATTTTTAAAATATTGTTCTTTATCTTTTAAATTTGGTTGAATAATCAAGTGCTTTATAAGGTGATTATGGAGTCTTAAAGTCTTAAAAGATATCACGATTTGGAACTATAATTTTGAATTAAGATAGTCTGTAACTAATGTCTTCCGCTAGCAATGAAATTCTATAATTATAATGTTTAAAAAATTAGAAATTAGAAATAACCGTAGATAGGAAAAGAGTGAAATAATCCAGAACTACTTTATGATTAATCTATTTTTAAATACATTATTATTATTATTGAAAATCACTTATTTAGCAAACTTTAGAAACGGTTTTATATCGATCAAATAAGCCTAATTTCAAGTGATATGCTCTATGAAGACTAGAAAACATTGTTTTTTTTCCAATAGATGAGGGATATTCATTATCTAAGCCAAATTATCGAGTTTTGCTTTTAAATAAATCAAGAAAAAAACTTTTCCAATGTTATTGAAATCTATTCAAATTTAAAATCTCAGGTGTGAATCCATGACCTTTTCGTGAATACCTGTCATAAATCCTATATAAATATCATAAATCTTAAATACTTATAGTAAATCATATATATCTATCATAAATCATATCATATAACTGTAAACTACCGGCTCCATCGAAGCTCTATGTGACATAATTGCCATGCTGCTCATTATCCGGGCATTTCCAAAAATTTATTCTCTATTCCATTCGGAACCCACTCATGCACCCTGCCTCCGAGAAGTTTGTAATAAAAATCAAATATTTAATTTCTTTAGTTAAATTGTAAGTAAAATTATTTTTCTAAAACTTTGCAATAATGGGAGTCATAAACAAATACGCACAGCCTAAATTACTATAAAAACAACACAGAAATAAAAAGACGTCATGTGTTACATTATCAATAAGCAAAAATGGATAAGAGCCATTTAAAATTATAAATAAATAAAATATATCCTGTTCAGTCGGCCTCCATTATTTTCAATTATTCATATCATTCTAAAACAATGCGTTTCCAGGGTAAAATATCCTACATAACGAATCGAATATGAAGTGTAAAACTATCGTTCAGATCATCGATTTTAAAAATGTATCTTAAGTCTCAACAGAGAATTTTAAAAAATTAATATGCAAGTAACAGAGAGTGCTGAAAGTCATATTGCATAAAAATATTACTTACTTTGTGCTCTTGCACCTAATAGCGTTTAAAAAATTTTTTTGAATCAATCGAGTAATGCAAGAATCAAACCACCATCTTGATTTTGAAGCCATTATCTCTTTTGCAACTTCAAAATAAAACACCTGACACAATATATTGCGACATCTGGATCATGTAATACATATTATGAGTATTGGGTACGTAGATATGAAGCATAAAAGTTTTTGAAGCTGTTATACTAGTATTATTGCCGCTACATAGTTTTTTCAAAGATTTGAATAAAAGAGACATTTTCTTCAAAAGGTTTCGTGAAGCTGGTAATGCTAATTGGTGACATTTATTAGGGAAAAGTGAAACTATTTTTTTTGGGGGGGCGGGGTTGCCATTAAACACGTTTTGATATTATATGTAAATGAAATCAAATCATGCTCATTTGAGAACCAGAAATCCGGTCCTAGATCTTACATAATTAGCGAATTGTATTCATAATAATCTTCCACAGTGTAAAATGAATTCTTGTGAACCATTATAGATTTTTAACAGCTGGTAATGATATAAATTACAAATTATTTAAACAAAATCGAGTTGCGATATTATCCATATAACGCAATGTATCAAGATTGCATGGAAAAAATTGAGCAAAGATTTGAGATAAAAGCATAAACATTTTACATGAACATCATTCGAAAAAGTCATGTCTATAAATACAGTGGATTCATGATGATGATGACGTCGTGTCCACTTTTTACCAAGGAAATAGGGGTGCAGTGGCTTCTGAGGGTATGGACCCCTGAGCACCCGAGGGCAGAAGTCTGACTTCTAGCTCATATGAGGATGAAACACACACCCATACACTTGCACAGCATCTTTTTATAGGGGGCACATTCACACATCTCACATATAGAACACAGAAGAACAACCCTGCCCGAACCGGGACTTGAACCCGGGAGTCACAGAGCACTAGGAAGATGCGCTACCTCTGTGACAGAGAGCCTGCAAGTGGATTAATATTACACATATTAAAATCCTACAATATATATTGATAGAGATGATATATTTTTGATTAATTAGCAGATAATTAAGTAAAAAGATCCAAAATTATTGACAAATTGCATTACTGTTCTTAAAGTTTACGTGATTTCACGTGCAGCATCTATTGATTTCATATTGATTATTTTGTTCTCGATTTGAGTTAAAAGGTTGTTAACCACCGCTAATAATAAGGGAAGAGAATGTTATGTCCCCCTTAGAAAGTCCTATGCTACCCAGAAAGGTATCCGCTGCAGCTGGATCGTCTCAGCACTTTTTATAAGTAATAAAGAATTTTCCCGTTGTTGTTGTTGTATCTCATCCCCTAGCAAAGTTAGATCAGATCCATGATATCGTTCACCCTGTCCAAGTCCAGTAACAAAAGGGGATCAAGAACCAGGTCCTGCCTGTTAACACTTTGACTACCAAGCCAAAATTGCAAATGTTCACCACAGGGCCAAATTTTTTTGTGTGTAATTTGTATTTTTTTCAACATAAAACTACATATAAAAGAAATATTTTTCAATCTGACTCCTTTTGCAACACATGGGGAGATTTTCATCCTGGTTACCAAAAATGACAGCCAAAGCACCCCACGAAAGTTAGTGCGAATTCTTCAATGGGATATCAGATGGGTGCTTATGCCACAACACTAAGAAAAGGTGTTAAATGATGGAGAAAACTAGGATTAGAATTGTTAGGAGTTGCAGTAGTTAAGGCATGAGTTGAATATCGACATGTAACAAACTCAAAAATGAAAATTCCTAAGTTTAGGGAGATCTTGGTTTTTCAGCTGCTTGGTATGGATATAGATCTCGATTTTGATGCATAAAAAAGTAAAAAAATCCGTATTACTTGATTGATAGGGTCCGTGAAAATGGTAAAAAGTTGCGACGTAAATGTCATATATGCTATATCAAAATTTCTAAGACAGAGGACCATAAACTGGACAGTAAAAAAACACAAAGCTAACTTCCACATACTATGTCAATTGTCCTGACCAGACTCAATTGTGTCATAATTTTCTCAATGCCAAACACTGAATGTAACTTTATTCCAAAATAAAGGAAATAACATACTGTATTTATGTATTTTTTATTTTCACAAACTGTAAGTATATGTATTTATTAACACATATATTTACACTTTGTGGTAATAAATACATATATTTACAGTTTGCATACGTATTGTGTATATATACGTACATATATTTATCACATACTCATTACGTATTGCATATATATACGTACATATATTTATCACATACTCATTACGTATTGCATATATAATTATCACATACACTCTATATGTTTTTTCTCTCTATGTTGCATGTTATCACAACACTCTCTATGTTGCATGTTAAAAATATTTCATTTTCCCCAAACCTTAGCTCATAGAATCGGTACATAAATGAATTTGCTCAAACCACGTTACACCTGACACATCGTAGGGGTCCCAACAATCACACTCCAATACGATTTTCATGCAACTGATATCTTTTTTGATATCCAATGCCTAAAGAGTTGAAACAACATGGCTATCAGATATGATAGCCAGTGTCCCAATGGATACATCATTGGTTGCCACATATGATAGCCACGGCAGTGGAAGTGTTAAGACCCAGAAAAGATAAAATGTGGCCTGTGCAGAAGAACATTTAGTGTTAAGTTCGAACTTTTCAGCACCTCCGACAAAAGCCATTGATATTAAATGACATCTAAGGAAACAGGTAAAAGCAGTTTGATCTCGTCTACTACTGCCCTGAACCAGAGAGCCACCAGGGCATTTACTCTGATACCATAGTTGCACCAAAGATACCATCAAAATGGCCTTATTCGAGTTCAGTTATGACAAACATTTTCTTTCGCATTATTCTCGAAAACTATGGGTCGTAGATGTAGTGTACCTTGTTCATTTTTTACATCTTCCAAACAACGGATATGGCTGCGCAGAGTTTATGCAGTCTTGCTGGGACACCCTGTATATCCTTTCTGTATCAAAGGTAAAAGCGTAATCAATAATTTTCCGAAATATAACAATCTCGATTATTCATAGTGAAGAAAACAAAACGAACCGAAATAAATTCGCATTTAATTTCTTTGTCTTTGTGTTTTAAGAAATAAGTTTCTAAATAAAAATGCGAAAAATCTTAATATATGCATTAAGTTATTAAAATCCCTATAAGTGTTATTAAGACCCATCTATTTCGAAAGATACTGTCTCCATTGAAGGTAAGAAAATAAACAAGCCAACAAATAATATTGTACAGCATGTAAAGCTAGATGATGATTAAACAAACTGGATAAGAACAATTGAATGAGGAAATCGTGATTTATTTATATTCCTTCAGCGTCCCTACGGATCTTTAGAAATTGAAGACACTTCTTTCAAGGGATTCTTATTAAAATTCTATTACATTTCTTCTTCTATTCTTCTTTTAAACTTTGACTGAAGTTAATTATTCTAAAAGAAATCTTTTTGTAAAACTTTACAAATACATTCAAGTCAATCTTGTATATTTTTTTGAATTGAATCAAAACTTTCTATTTTGTATGTTCTTTTAGATGTTTCTTGTAGATACTTTCAAATCAATAACCTCTTTTTTCCTTTTTCTATTGGAATTGCTATTTTTTACATGAAAAGCAATCGGAAACGCGTTTGTTGTTATTTTTACTAACAAGAGATCAGTTATTTCATCAATGAAAATAAATCGTGTTCAAGTAATAGCTTTGTCATATGGTATTGATTTTTTTTATTGTAACGAAAGAAAATATGTAATTCTCATACGATAAAATGTGTAAGAATGTTATGTTAAAGAAGAATATGAGGTTAATTCTTTAAGAAAATTTATATAAATTATCGCATAAAAAATAATTTCTTCGTCTTCCTGTCAAAGAGGTAAGCAACCAAAAGTATCAGTATCTTTTATTCCCAAACTAAAGTTATTAGGTTTCTGTCTATGGTAATTAATATTGCGAAATTTTGAGCGAATTCGTTGTTATTTTTGGATTGTCTGAAAAATTCTGATGAGCTTACCATACACAATCTCTTCACAATATCAATAGAAACCCTTGTTATTGTGAACTAGTTCTGGTTTCAAACCCTACATTTTACCAAGGGTAACCAAAATTTATTCTTTTGATGAGTTCAAAAGAAACAAAATGAAGCCCATTATAATGTTTTAATCTTCGAAAAAATTTGCTGTTATTTAAACTCTAAGTATGAATAATTCGTTATCATTTAAACTTTAACATAAAAAGTCATATAATGTTGAAAATGGGTAATACTTATTCCCTGTACGATTAATTTCATGGTAAGGAAGAAAAGGTTTTACAGATATTTTTATGGCTGATGAATGAAAGCCAAGTCAACTCCCACTTTTTTTTTGACAAACTTGGTGAACATTTGACTTTTAGGATTTTCGCAATATATCATTAGGGAGAGAAGATACGATATCCATCTAGAAGCATCTTTGTCCTTAGTTGATAGAAGTCTTTCTTTAGAAAGTAATTATCCAGCCAGTTTTCTTAGAGTGTTTTGTGTTGTTTGTGGTTTCTTTAATAGCGATTTGACATTTCTGTCTTTATTGACTTCTGCTAGAACTATTTTTGCACACATCATCCCTAGATTTTTGATATCTGTGCTTCGTGCGAAAAAATTCTATTAACCAATACTGAATATGTGGCAATTTTTCGTTGTACACACAGCTTGTTTTCATCGTATTTTTAGTATCAATATAATATGGTGATTTTTCGTTGAATTTGTTTTTTTTTTTTCATTTTATTGCTGAAGTTCAAACTGTAAAAAGAATCTAAGTCTCTTCACTGATATATTTTATATTTGAGAAAGAGTACTCGGATCTTTCCTTCAGCCTGTTCCTCGCTCATTCAAAGCCGATAAATTTACTGAATATATCTTGTTCATTTATCAATTTATGCGAATGCGTTGAAAAATTCTTTATTCAAGAGTCCAGAATCGATGAAAACTCAAAGAATAAAATCTTGTCAATGACTTTGTCATAAAACCCATTGCAATAAACATTATAACAGAAAGCTGCCTAAAATCACAAGAAGATACATTTTAATTTCTTTTTTTTAATATTACATTTTGTGCGTTTTTAATTTTTTAACACTTTTTTAAAACTACACTATTATTTTTAATAACTGCATTAAGTTTGAGATTCCTCGCTGTTTAATATAAACACATCAAATTTTGTACTATCAGGTGCTAGTGAATATGAGGACGTACAAAAACCAGTCAATGAATCTTTTCTGCCAAAAATTATAAGAAGATACAAAATAACATTTGAATGTGCATAGAAACATTTTTACTAACAAGGTATTCAAAAATTTCGATTCATTTAATAATTTCTTATCTTCTATCTTTGAAGAAGTGAATAAGAGACATTTAAATATCCCTTCATTCTTTTGATTTGATCATCCGTAAAAATAATGATCTCGACAGAACACAAAAGTTAGAATTCTTAATGCATGCAACAAAGAAAATGTGATTCACTATAAGTGTTAAAGAATATCTTTTTCTTTTTGATTTTTTAGTTTTCAAAAAATGAAAGCATAAAGAGAACTTCTAACATCAAAAGTTGTTGCATAATATATAAACTAATTTTCAAAGGACAGCTGAATGAGTCATTTGATTGTAATTTAAATTTATTTTCAACTCCGCAGGCTATATTATTCAGTTCAGGATATTAATAATTGAAACTTTTATTTCCTTTCTCTTATTATCCGTTTAATATATAAATGCAAAAAATGAATATTAAAGAATTTTTTAAATAGATTTCTGTATTTAGGATGAACTTTGCCTTTTATTTTTGGCATTTGTTTTATATTTAGTATTCTTTACTCTGAATTTCTCTCTTTTTGTATATGATTTTTTGTAAGCATTATTAAGTTTTTAATTATTTAAATAAAATAGTAATTTTTCATTTCATTAAGAGAATATATCTTCTTTACATGTCTTTCTTATGAAGAAAAGATATATAATAGATGAAATTTATTTTTTTAACATTTTGACAAACTATACTTTAAACAAAAATCTCGTTTGCCACTTGATGGCTTACTTAATATATATATATATATATATATATATATATATATATATATATATATACATATATTGTTAGAAAATAAATAAGTGAAGGCTTTTTAAGAAAAAGGAGCTGTATGCTTTGTAATTTTACAATAAAAATATTTGTATAAAAATACTTAAAAAACAAAGAAAAAAGTTTCAGCTTATTTATCTAATATTGAAATCATAAGGATTGTTTTTAAACCTTTGTTAAAACAGTTTTTTGTGTTTGCTATGTGTATTTATTTAGCGTTACAATAATGATTATTTGTAAATACAAAGCATAGATTGGAAGGAAAGAAGAAAACTATGTATGCATTATATTAAACTATATAAGAAACGTAAAAATTAACCACTTCGCATACAATGACGTGTCTGCCACGCGCATCGAATGACTGAATTTTTATTTTCAAGTCTACAACTAAGCAACAGAATTTAATTAAATGAACAAAAATCATTTCGAAACGATTTAATGTCCCAAATGCTCCATATATAATTTTAAAAAAAATCAAATTAACAATGAATGACCAAAATAGAATGTGTCATCTTATTAGAAAGTTAAATAAACTCGTATGTCAAGTGGTTAGTCATAAATTTTGAATATAGATTCCAAGATATAATATAAATATTATTTTTTAAATTTTGCTGAAAATGTGTTGGTGTTACTGAATAGAAATTTTATTTCATGTCTTTCTTGCTACAGCAGGATGTTTCACATGCATTCTCACCTGAATATGTTCAGAACGATTCTAGACTGCAACACATTCAGTTGCTTTTTAACAAACAAACTGACATGCAAATATCAAGCATACATAAAGTTTCGCTAGTGCTTAATCTAGTAAATAATATGCAATTGAAAGTGTTTGAAAAAACACTTCTCCAGGTGAATTAATTTGGATTCTAAAGTCACATACTAGACCTAAGTAACTGATTATACCTAGGCATAGATACCATAAAAAATACTAAGATGTTGTTGATTTTGGCTTGAAAAGTCTGTATATTTATAAAAAATGAAGAGAACCCCCCCCCCCAAGTGAAAACAAGTGCATATTGGGGTTTGAAATCTTCAAGATTTCCTCTGGTTTTCTGGAGTTTCTTGTAATATCCCAGATTAGTTGCAAACAGAAATTAGGATTTGTATCAGATAGTTCAGATAATATCAGATAGTATGTATCAGATAGTTCAGATA
>JAOUZG010052315.1:1195640-1254484 GCA_026289955.1 Argiope argentata | reverse complement strand
AGATAGTTCAGATAATATCAGATAGTATGTATCAGATAGTTCAGATAGTATCAGATAGTATCAGATAGTATGTATCAGATAATATCAGATTGTATGTATCAGATAGATCAGATAATATCAAATAGCATGTATCAGATAATATCAGATAGTATGTATCAGATAGATCAGATAACATCAGATAGTATGTATCATAAAACATCAGATAGTATGTATCAGATAACATCAGATAGTATGTATCAGATAACATCAGATAGTATGTATCAGATAACATCAGATAGTATGTATCAGATAACATCAGATAGTATGTATCAAATAGATCAATCTGTAGTGCATTGACGCGTATGGATGCTGTTAGGACTAATTAAGTTAGAGTGCTTCTTGATCGCTTCAGAGGAAAGGAAATTAGTCTGACTTCGTGTTTGAGGCTGTGCACCCAAACAAATGATGAACGTTTCATAAAGACTGGTAATTAGGGATCTTGCCAATTTAGGCTGGTATTGAGATCAAAGAGAATGCGTTTAAGTTACATGGCTCTAAGAGTGGCCAAAGCGTAAGATTTGCTGTGTTGTATCGGAGAAGAAAAATTATTTTTATTATCGATAAAACTTTCAAACACTTTGACAGTGCATTTAATCATAGTGACAGAAAAACAAACCAGGCTGCCTTATACGGTCAAATAGACGCTAAATGGAATCCATTGAAGTTATATAGTCACAGTTAAGCATTGAACAATGATTTGCGAATATAAATTCGAGCTATATGTATTTGGCTCAGAAACTGGTATTGAAAGAAATTCTTGATTACATGATCTTAGGGCAGAAACATATGGATTGATGTGTAAATTTAATTTGTAATAATAAGAAAAAACACGCGTATTAAAAAGGAAATAATCTCAAAAGAAGCATTAGAAAAAATAAAGAAAACTATAGAAACATGTCATACAAAATAGAATACATATTATTTTAAATTGAAAACGTACATTATGATACAGAAAATGCTAAAATGAATAGTATTTAGAAATATGGTCAGCAACTGTAAATTTATACAATAAATAATTTAATTAATCCTAAAATTATATTATAATAAACACAATGTTTGGTAATTGATAATTAATTTATCAAACAAGGCGTCTAGATTATTTGTTTATCTACAAAACAGACAGATTTTAGAAAATACACTATTGCGTTTCATATTATAAATATTTTTATTTAACTTAAAGCTATTTTGCCCAACAATATTACATAAGTGGAAACTACAGTAATTTGAAAACAGATCTTGTTTTTCCCTTCCAAATTCGGAGGATTTCAAGTTACAACTTAAAATTTGTTTCTGCTTTTTGAAAAGTAATATGAGCATCGTTATGTGAATAAAAAATGGCTTCGTCACTCATTGACTTCCATGTAATCAAATAAAAAAGATCCAACTATATTTTTCATATTATTTCTTCTTTTTCTTAAGTACAATATATTCTCTTGGAAGACGCTTACATAATACATATAATAATATTGAAAGTGACTTAAGAATTGTAGATTTAACAGTTTTAAAAGATATACATTGATAAATTAATGAATTTAATAAAGTGAGTTCAAAATTTTTATTATCAATAAATATATATGGTGAAATTTATATTTTTATTTTCAACAAATGTAAAATAAAATCAGCTGCCCAACTAAATTCCTTAAGAGTCAATTTTATTACCTTTAATTATTTTTAATTAATTTTATACTCACACTTACACAAAAATTTTACAATATAAAGTACAATGTATAGTTTTAACTAATTTAAAGAATTTTAAATATGGCATCCTAACACCTTTTTTTTTGCTTTATGAATATATCCTCACACATTCAACACATGTATTTAAAAAAAGAGCGTTTATATTAAAATAAGCTGTACTTTTAAATCAATTTCAATGTAAGAATATTTTTTTGGGCATGAAATTATTATTTTCTTCTAAAATTAAATATAATATGATAAATCACTTAGGACTTTTAGAATTTAACTTTTTTAAATTCATTTCTGTTCCTTTGAAAATTAACACATTTTTATATAATTAATTAACTATTTCTTTTATTTATTCAAAATAGTATTACTACATGATGAGCTGTAGAATGTTATTTAATAGTTAATGAATAATTAGTTTTAATTGTAGATGGAAATGGAAAAAATTAAAAATTCAAACAGTAAAGGATTGAAAACGAAATAATTCTTTTGATTTCCACTCATTGTTTCATATTTAAAAAATTACAAAATAAGCTTTTCCATCAAAAATTTATAAACATAATATTCTTTATTTTCCTAAGAGTTTCATTTGACGCCGCATAATATATGGACTGAAATAAAATACTTGTATTTTTTTCAGACAAAGACTTGTTAAGCCGAAAGAAAACGTAACACCAAAAATCTGTACTACTGATTATTATTTATAAGAGGAATGTTCAACTGAATAGAACCGGTCACCTAATATTACAGTTTTAAAAACTTATTCTGACAATTTTAAGGTCGATTTTGGATTTTTATTTGTATTTAGAAGTGTGAATTTTGCATATACATATGCAATCCCCAAGAAAATATATCAAAAGAATATTTCAAAATTCGAGAATTCTTCGAATATAAACTCTGAAAAATAGACAAAAAATCATTAAAAAATAATTTTTAGATTAATATTAAATTATTAAATATCTATAAGACATGGGATAAAAGGGGCGATATCAATTGCTTTTAACCTTTTACCACATATGGGCCCATATATGGTATTGCAGTTTTGATTCAATTTTATTTCCAAATTTAAATTTATAAAATAATTCAAACTATTTTTATTCATCAAATATACCTTTACAAATAATGAAAGACAAAAAAATGTCTATGATTTTATGGCATTTTGAAATAACCTCACTTTTATACAAGTGAGAGAAAAAGCAGAATTGAAGTGCGAGTTTTCAAAAACAGATAACAGAGTAAAACGTAACTACTTTTTGACGAAAAAAAATATATTTATTATTATATATCATGGAGTCGATATGCTCATCTTTCTAGACGGATATTAATTTTTCCGCTTTTCAACTGTAATGGTTTTTATCTTAGTACATACGAGCTCATATATGGTTTCGTAAAAAAAAATATATATATAAAATACTTTTATTATTTTTCTTTTAATACGTCTTGTTAATAAATAAATAAAGCTATTTCCACTATGAAACAATTTTTGCACGCTTTATTAACGTATTCGCTGCCAAGCCTAAAGCCATTTCTGTTTTGAGTGTTATTGTTTGTATAATTTTTATTATTTCAAAATAAATACACATATATTGTCATAAATAATCATTTACATGTATAAAAATCAAACACGAGTATACTCGAGGTTGGCAATGGGAATAACCTCATGCAATTTTGGCTTGGCAGGGAATGGGTTAAATGAAGTAGAAATTTTGGAAAAACAATTTATATGTAGCCTTTTTTCTAGTTTTTACACTCGTATACTTATGTTTGTGGCCATAAAAAGTTTGCAAGTTTGACAAGTTGTGCGTTATAATATATTGAAAGTATCACGGGTATATTCGTGGTTGGCAGCGAATGGGTTAATTCATGCAGTAAAGGGTTAAAACTAGGTGATAAATAAATGTCAGTGACATGTTTTACGTTGCTAAATAATAAACCATTGAAATATTTTATATGGATTTAACCTGAACTTATTTTACGCTAAATGGCATTATTGCAACATATTGGAAGAATTAAACATATAAGATTCCCTTATAATTATTTTTACCCTGTTTCTGAAATGTAACCATCAATTTAAACCATTCCAAAGTGACCCAGCAAGTCAAAAAAAGCAAAAAGCCAAACGCATCTATTTTATATTATTAAACGAAATTTTCTATCGTGAGAATTATAAAACTTCAGCTGCAAAAGAATTAAGTTTCTGCTTAGGAACAAAGTAAAACGCAAAAGTAATTGATTATTTTTTTCCCTTCTGTATACAAACTAAACTTATAAAATATAACATAGAAGATATCAATTGGATCCCAAGAAAAACATGAGGTCACGTGGTCGTTTCTTCATAATCTCGTCCCGAGAGAACTGTTCCTCTAGGTATAGGTGTTTCCTGATGAACTTGTTGGTCGGCAATTAGGATTTGACACATCTGCCTTTTTGGGTTTTAGCTTGTTTTCTGCAGTAACAAAAGCAGTTTTACTTTTACCCAGTTTGTTTATTTTTCTGTAATATCTTATTTAACTGGCCACAATGACACGAATAAACGTAAAACACTAAACCCATATTAGTTCATTTTATTTCCAAAGTGCAAATATAATACTCTTTGTGTTTAATTTTTTAAATTTAAATTTAGATTTTATATACATTAATATAATAAAATGTAAATTATATTAAAAAATTTATAGGTACTAAAAAATGTTTTACATTTTTAAAAGAGGAACTTCTGAGTCAATTTGTTATCATTTTATATAAAAAATCAACAAAGCAAAGAAATATTTAACTATAGAAATTATTAATATTTTAATCAGATTATCATATGATTATCATATCATAATGAAATGCCGTACGCTAAAACCTGCATACAGCGAAATATGAATCATTTTGATCTAAGAGATTGAAAATAAATGCAATATAAACGTTTGGAATTATGCTTGAGGAAGGCCTAACCAAATGTCATAAGTAAATCGTGATATATTCGAATAATTTTAAAGCCTGAATTCCATAAAAGATTAATTATCAATAATGTGCACTGATGAGACAGAAAAACTGGTATAGCAGACGTATGCAAATAGAGAAGATGTTCAACCAAATCAAAATAACGCTATTATCAACAGTGCGTATACAAGACAACATGGTCTGAGGATGCTATTGCATCGATTATTGCTGTTATAATGTAGGTTATCAAAATGTAAGTAATTCTTAACAGTGACTAATTGAAGGCTCACGAGAGAGGGGGCACAGAAATTCCGAAGTAGGGAGGAAATTTGGATTTTTGCCCCCATCCATTTCTCGTATGTACCGTCAAAACCAGATTTCCATTAAAAATTCAAATCTCCGACAGCTGTGAGGTTTGAAAATGACCTTGAAAGAACAGGATAATTGACGCCTGAAAAGAGTCATTACATGAGATAGATGCTCAGCATCTCCTCAAATTGCTGGGGATTTGAATGCAGGCCCATCAAGAAGTGTGACTGCACGCACTACTTACTGCACGAAACTTAATTAATATGTTTTCACAGTCTCAAAATATCTCGTGTATCATTGTCGACACAATGTTCTACACCATATCTAGTCTCGCCAACAATGCCATTGGGCCCTTAATACCTAGAAAAATAGTGTCTGGTCTGAGAAGTCACGTATATCTAGACTGAAATAAAAAAGACATTATCTGGTCTGAAATGAAAAAAAAAACATTGTCTGGTCTGAGGAGTCACGTATGTTTGGTCTGAAATGGAGAAAAAAAACATTGTCTGGTCTGAGGAGTTGGTTTTGTTAAAAGAATTCAATTTGAATGAATAATTCCTCAATAGAAATAGAAAATCGTTCTCCTTTGGCAAATATCTTCAATTAAAACTACTTGGACCACCAATTAACCAGTAAGATATCTTATTTTAACTTCCTTATACGTGTATAGAATAAATCAAAATTCCTCTTTGAATTCAAATCGTCTTCGGATAACATGGAAACCAAATAATGGAAATTTAGTTCATTTAATTATATGCATATTAGATTAGCCAACAACATACCATACATCATACAAAATAATATAGTGTATTTATTTAATAAGCATAAACAATATTAAAATGAAATCTGCTATGCATATTTCAATGTATCATGTCAGAGTATAATTTCTTAAGCGTGCTCGTGGAAGTTAAATTATATTTTTTTAAATAAATTTTTAGTGTTTTATCGAATGAGTCACTTTAGCACGGCAAACGATCCAAAAAATTTGCTTCACATATGCTGTTTAAAAAAATATCACATTTCCTTTTCATATAACCCTGTATTCAAAATGACATTTTTCTAGGTTTTATTTGCTGTAGTCATTAACTTTTTTTTAAAATCAGAGATTTTGTAAATGCAATGGCAACACGTTATTAATAGCTGATTTTTTTAGAGGCTCGTGCAGATAATACAATTTAAATTTTTTGCCTACAGTTTTTTTTCTTGGAGCCAATGGATTTTTGTCTACCTTATTCCCAAAATAACATTATGTTCTGACACGATAAAACTAATGTATTTATATCTAGAAAAATATTAAAAGATTATTACGCTTGTTGAATTACCACATGTATAACTAAAATAAATTATTTTCCTTGAAATTGACAAGATTTGAGCATCATTAATTTATACAGAGATTTCAAACAGTAAATCAATTATCAAGTAAACAAAAAGAAAATACATTATTCAAAGACACCCATACAAAACTAAACTGAAATTAACGAAAGCATAAAAACACTTTTAAAATACGGGAAATATAGAAGATTCTATACAATCAGCTGAAAAGCCGACAAGAAAACATTCAAACTCAATCTTCTTCTTGGCCAGATTTTAACGCAAACTCTTATTTAATTCCGTGAAACTACAGAATCTAAGTTCTTTGAGACCAAAAAAAGTACTCCATAAAATGAACTCGAAATTAAAAGTATCAAATAAACAGATTTTACTATACTTTTAGATTTCAAAGGTGGAAAGTACAGCGGATTTCTTGTAACAGGTGAGTTAGATTAGACATTTAAAAAGCTTACATTGGTGTTTCTCCCGTTTTCTTATCTGAGTTTCTAAAGTAAAGAGTAGTAAAAGGTTACTAATGATTTAATAAAAAAGGTAATTACTTTTAATATAATTTTTTTCTAATGGTAAAAGCACGTTTGCTATGGCATTGCAATTTTTTTCCTAATATGTTTCAGAGGTAATGATAAAAATAGTAAATAACAAAGGTAAATTTAAAAAAAAGGGTTTGAAATATATGTTGACTAACTGATAACCAGTGATGTAGCAAAGAATAAATACTAATGTACTGCTGCATATTATATATGCTACTTTAAACTCTGATTTCAGTTGTAATTAATTTACAAAGTTACTTAATTTAACTTATCTTAAAGTTACTTAATTTAGGCAACAATGATTTCATCTAGAATTTTCTATTATTTCCTAATTAATTCCACTTTTTCTATTTAATAAATCAAATGAAATGCTACAAAGATTATACATCATTGATAACTCAAACTGCCGAGTGGATGGTAAATAAATCCCATGTGTAAATAGATTCTTTTAAGGGATACATGTGTTCATCTTGTCAAAGGTCAAGTAAAGGTCAACTCGAATGAGAATTCCTGTCAGAAATCTACACGTGTCTGATTTATGAATGTGTCATTGCATACAAGACAAAGTCAAATGTTTTCGTTCCTTTTATATGCTTTTTTGCCTTCTTGTGGATTTTGGTCAGTACTGCTTGTTAATCATAGAATCCTCTCGATATGGAATAAACCCAAATTGAAAATCCAAGCTGTCTTCATGATTTCAACAACCACTCTATAATCTGATTCCAATCAAAATTAATATTTATAAATTTGCAGCTGTAGGATTAAAGGTACTACAAACTGGGGCGATTTATTCTGCTTGAAAATACGAACCGCCAATGATTAAATAGAGAAAAAAATGTACAGAAAATACAATTTAATGAACCCAACCTATTGAGACTAATAAATCGAATATTATTGTTATTTTGTTATTGAAAGAAATATTGTTCCACATATTTCCCATTTTTTTCATGGTATATGTTACTTTACATCAATTATTCATAACGCACCGCAAAGCGAAGAATATAAAGTTCAGTTAACATAGGTATTTTACTTTTTTTCTGATTATTTTCTTCTGGGACTGATTATTTTCCTGTGATCGTAGCGTCAGTTTAAAGATCAAACGCTTTGAGCGCATTTTTTCTCAGTAGGGATGCAGTACATTTTAAGCACTGATACAAATTCTACGGATCACCTTATGGAATTTATTTTTCTAATCCTTATTTTCGTTTTAAAAGACCATTTTAAGAAAAAAATGGTCATGGAGATTTATTTGTTGAAGAGGATTCTGGGTTTTTCTTCTTTAATGCAGGAAGGGAACAATTGTCTTTCACGATAAGGGGATATTATATTTCTAGAATAGAGAATAAGAATTATCTGCAGATCAAAGTTTAATCATTTATCGAAATCTGTGTTCACCAAATTTCAGAAAGCAAAGGCAGAACTGATTCTCAGAAATCATTGTATTTCCACAGTATCAACATTTATTCATCTTTTTCTAGAATTTTTTGATCTTATGAACTGTTCAGAAAATGAACCACCAATTTCAGCACTCAATTTGTAAAAGATCAGCAATATATATCTTTTACAAATTGAGTGATGAAATTGGTGTTTCATTTTCTGAACAGCTCATTATCTTTATTAATGAGGGAATAGCCACAATATAGTCATTAATTGATTAATATAGTCCTCATCTGAGTTTCTCAAGCTCTATCCTTATATATGCTGTGAAATGATTC
Organism: Argiope argentata; assembly: GCA_026289955.1. Lineage (NCBI taxonomy): Eukaryota > Metazoa > Arthropoda > Arachnida > Araneae > Araneidae > Argiope > Argiope argentata. The sequence goes on along the minus strand of JAOUZG010052315.1, from coordinate 1,245,951 downwards.
GAATGTCGATAGATATCATAAAGAGGGTTATGAATATCAAGATGGGTTTTTTTCTTCGTTGTTCAGAAGCAACATACATGTACGTGCTCATGTGTGAAGATCTACAACTTGTAATGCTTTTGGAGATCTGCAACTCCAAGAACATTGCATCAAGTTTCGAAAGCCTACCCTCGTGTAAAATTTTTGTATAGTAATTAAAATACATTTATATGAATTAAAATCTTAATTAAATTAAAATAAATATAATTAAAATTTTGAAATGTAATGTCCATAAACCCATATTTATTACAATTCTCATTACTTCAAGTGTACACAACAGAATTTTTCCCTATTTGCTTATAAGATTTTTAAGAACTCATTACTTTATTGTTTAATGTGCTTTAAACAAAAAATAGCATATTTTAAAGTTTTTAATGTTCTTTATAAAAACTTCCATTTTTACAAAATCAGTTCAACATATTTCGAAACTTTAACAATCTGTCCCTTAGATCATAACACCAATGTATACAACTCAGACAAATACATGACAAATACTTTTTTTCATTCGATGAAAGAAATTAAAAACATTTAATAACATTATTTAATGACCTAAACAAAAGTGAATTAGATTTTCTTGAGAATAATTACTAATTCTGTGAGCTCTCGGCAGGAAAAACCTCTATTTTCTGAAATATCAGTAAATGTTGAGTGTTTTAATTGATTATGCTAATTATTTTTAGAAAATATTAACTTTAAAATTGGAAATTAAAGTAGCACTTTGATAATTCATTTGGCGATATATCAAAATCTGTTTGGTTTTTTTACTCTGATTTCATTGAGGAGTAAAACATGGCGATCATTAATGCTCCATTTTGTCTCAAAAAATTATGTTAAATTTCACTGGGAAACTTTCTTGTATCAAAAAGGCAATATTTTTTTCGTGTGGCAATAATATATTCAATTTTCTTTTCTATTTATTTTATGCTGTCACAAGCCTTATCACTAAAGTTTCAAACGTATAGTGCGTTGGGACATTCTGTTTCTTGACAAGTTTTGCATAAATTTTGAAATGAGTAAATACTGAAACAAGAGATTTGGCATATTTATAAAAAGTATTTCGTATAAAGATATTTGAGTGACAATAATCATATCAAAATATTTCAAACATATGCGGGTAATTCATTGTTAGCGAAATTTATTCATTCTGTCTCATCCATCTTATTACTTAATCCTCAGTGATAGATATAACCAGTAATGATGTTGTTGATAACCATTTCCATATCAAGAAAACTTTTAATCAATGCTTTTAAATTTTGAGCATATATTTTCAACATCAACAGATTGAAAAAACAATTTATTTATAAGATTTTTTTATATATATAATGTCTGACAGACGTGCAAAGAAACAGATTTCAATCATAATATATGATTAGTATAGTTTCAACTTATAAAGATTTTTGAGGAATTATATTATAGTAAAACTAATAATGTTTAATACTTTTCACTCACCATTCATCTTTTTACTAGGTGAATGCTTGTTTACAATACACATTAAACAGGATTATTTTGAAATTAAGAATTTGTGAGATATCATCCTATTAAAACAAAGAATCCAATTGAAAAAGAAAAATATATTCAGAAAATATATTTGTTTTTTAGTCATCGGAATCCAAACTCTGAAGTCATTTTTATTAAAAGACAGGATAAATACTTTTGGTTTAAAAATTGCTAAAACACATAACGTTAATGTGCAGATTCAGAAATTCGTCTGAATCTGTACATAAAATTTAATTCGTCAAAATTAAAGGTTAAATATACCCAGAAAAATTCATTTTGCTATAGAAAGTTAGAAATACAAAGATGAGTCGCTGCTATGCTCGCCAGTGACTTAAATAAAAAGAGCGGAGTCATTAAATAAATTTTACAGCAGGGATTTTGAAGAAATAAAAATGTGCTTAAGTACAATATGCCTGCATAAATAACATTCTCGTTGACAAATTAAAATCTTTTTTAAATGAAAATATATCATTACCTTTACAATTAGTGTTCGTATATAATAAATGGTTCTTAGTCTACTTATTTATTTCAAAGGTTCAATTGAATATACCCTTTATATTCATATATGTATAAAGTGTCGAATAATACAGGATCTTGATTTTTTTAATATTTATTTTCGCCTATTTTATAATGGTAAAACTGATTTTATGTTTGATGTTTTGATAAGAAAAATTAGTTACGGCAAGGAATAATATTTACAGTACGGCAAGGAATAATATTTAAAAATATAAAACTTGTCTTAAATTATTAGTGTATATGAATTCATTATTTGCTACTGATTTAATGAATGCTTTCAGTATGTCTAAATTATATTTATTTTTGAAAAAAAGAAATTGAGTAAAATTCCCTTAAGCATTTGATACAAAGTTATTTCTTCATTCTCTATTAATTAAAAAAAACATTACATATATCCCATATATTTGTAGTATAAATAAAGTTGTTTAAAATCATTTTTATGCAATAAATCATTAGATGTAAAAAAAAGATGTTAAAATATCTTCTAAATGCAAAACATGATGCCAATAAATTCAAAAGAAATGGGATTCGCTTCAGTTATTACAAATGAAAACTTACCATTTACAGATTTATTCTATGTTAACTCATTTTCTGTATTTATTTCCCAAAGTAAAATATTAAAAAAAATTCTCTTATCAAAGTTTCGCATGTTGTCAAAAATGTTTCTTTCTTCTACTCCATAGTTTTTTCTTTGGTATCAAAAGTATTTTTATCCATCCACACGAGATAAACTATATTTGCATTTTTATCCTTTTAATAATTATTTTTGTCGAAAAAACCCGAAGGATAGTCTTAAATATCCTGCATTTTCCTGATTGCTTACGAGATAAGACATCCCATATATCCTATTATATTTTGTCAAGCAGAAAACTCAGCGAAACTACTTTCCTTCCCAAATAATTCCCATAAAATGGAAAAGCTGATGAAAATGAAGAAATTTTGATTTGAAACGGGAGTAAAAGAAATGCAGCCTATTTTATTTTCCATTACTCGATAAAAAAAATCTGGTAATTATAGACATACTATCCTCTTTTTTGACTACAACCATTTATAAATTCATACAAGCATACTTTGGCATTTGAAAATGCCAAAAGGCCGTGTTTTATTTATTACAGCATAGTGCTGAGAGAACAAAACGACATTTTTCGACAAAAGAGATTAAAAATTAATAAACCATAAACCAATGACATAAGTAGATTTCAAATCAAGACTGTAATTCGAAAGGAATTATTTTATATTAATGCAATACTAAATTAAATACAAATTAATTTTTTCCCCTAAGTTGGTAAACCTTAAATAAATAAGTCATTACGTCAAAAGTATATGGTACAGAATTAAAGTATTGATGCAATTTTAGTTTATTACAAAGATTCACTTAATTTTAGCAATATTAATTTTAGGATTTTTATTCAATAAGAATAATTTTAGTTCTTTCGTTATCCGGAAGGCATGACAATTAAATCATCATATTCAATATAATTAAAGAAAGACAAAAACAAAAATATAGAAAATTTGGATGTTTATACCAAAAGATGTCATCACCGCTACAATGTTTCTGTTTCAAATTCATTTTTTTAAAGATTATTCATAGTTATATAGCTGCAAATAAATGCAGATATAAACAATATATTTAATATAGACGTAAATCAAGAGTGCGTGCATAGATATATTAAGAAAACATTAAGAAGTATTCTTTTAAGAAATATTTTTTAATGTTTTCAAAAATTTATTAAAATTGGACGAAAATATAGTATAGCAATAAATATGCCATTATTGAAAACCTTTTTTATTTCAGTTATGGTGTGACAGTTTCTTTACTTATATAAAACAAGGTTATTAAGGAAAATGTATCAAATTTTGGTTGAAAATTCAATTAAAATTTTGAGGAACTTTTGTTAGAGAAAATGCAATTCACTAAATGTAAAAAAGGTAAAAAGGTAACTATATATTTAAAAACTAGTCTTCTAAAATATTTTGAACGATTTTATCATTATTTTTATTGTAATTAGCATATTATATATCATATAAATAGTTTTGTTAATATATAGATTGATAGCGAAGTTACTATATCCTTCTAGAGTTTTTACCCCTATGGCGGAGATTATGGATGCTTGAAAGTAATCGGCAGGTAAGTAGAAAGAGAAAGAAGATAAGCGAAGTTAAAGTTTGGAGCATATATTTCCAGAGGGATATATCTGTGAATTTTATGGTGTTGAGGCTGTTTAGTTGCGATTTCCTACTTTTTTTTCTTCTGTTAAACATTTCACAGTGCGCTTCGTCTCTGTTTCATTTCGTACAAAATAATTAATTGAAATTATCCTGTTGGACTTTACATCCCTAGTTTTGCCGGATATATTTGGATTTTGCATTAGCTATATGAAATATACCAATCTGGCTTAATTTATATATTATTTTTAAATATATTTGAGAAGTTAAAGTGGGATAAATATTTAAGCTCAAATCGATACTGTTTTTGGCATTTTTAAGTCGGCAGATCAATCTATTTTCGTCAAAGATACTGACCGGTATATTTCCTCTTATTCAAAATCGGTAATACTACTGGAAGTATCTTGTTCATATGTCAGCATAATTATTAGATGTTTGTGGATTTTAGATTCTAAAAATCAGAATCCATGAAAATTGCAGAAAATCGTAAAATTCTTATCATAAGAACTACCATAGCAAATAAATATAAATAAGTAAGTAAAAAGAAGTTGTCTAAACAGTAAGAATACAAATTTTATTTTTAATCCCTTAAAATTAGACTTTGAGTGATTTATATGTATTTCAATTTTTTTAAATATCGAATTAATTTTAATATTTATATTTACCTCATGATTTTTTGATGCTCAATCTAAACAGAATGAATTATATTATCAGCTGTTAGTAAAAGCATGAATAAAACCTTAATATATATAGACTACATGATTAGCAGAATTTGTAAGAAAAGCTGGAGATAATCACTTTTTCTATTATGCAGAGCATTTAAATGTTTCAACAATATGAAAGAAATATAAATCGTTGTAATTTGGACGTCTGGTTTTTCTCTTGAAACTTTAAAGGATTGAAAAATTTAACTTATAAATTTGCTAGTTTTAACTTTGAAAATTGCTAGTTTTTCGTACGTGTCTTAATTTCAATGTGTATGTATGAGAACTCGCGGTCGGATCTCAATGTGCAATTTCATCAAACCATATCAAAATAATTTTCACCAAAAAAAAGTTTTTAACCAAGTGTTTCTGAAATGGTCGAATGTAGCACGGACCACAGCAATAGTGTTTACAATTGTAAGGTTTCGATAAAACGCTGCAGGAAATTGACGGAAATATGGAAAAAAATCAGTAAAGGCAGAAAAATTGAACGAAAGCAAAATATTTTAAACGAAAATAATGAAAGTAGGTAAAAGAAATACGTAAGGCTGAAAAAAATCAAGAGGAATGAACAGAAAAGTTCAAATTACTATAACAAAAATAAATGACAGTCATGTAAACATGAAAAAAACTCTCTGCTGAAAAGTCACAACCTCGCCAAGTACCAAATGGCTGTATATCAAAGCTTAGCCAGCACAACTAACTTAAAAATAATTTATTTACGTTACGTACATGAAATAAAGCAAAACAGCAAAAATTATTAAAACCGTTTTGCTGAGAAATCTATCCAAAACAAACACAAGTCAAAAACCAACTGCGCATACCAATTTAACACCAACTGCTTGAATTTTGTACGCCAAGTGAGGTAATACGGAGTAAAAAATTTAATTTCTTTTATTTTGTTTTATTTTGGTATTCGGGTTCAAACGAATAAAAAGCCAAATAATGTAGAATTTCGCCAAAGATCTTTGACGATTATGAAAAAGTACCTTTATTTTCATTCAAAAGTACTTTAGAGTGAATCCTAAAGATCGATTAATTAACGATGTTTAATTTTAAATGCATCAAACTAAAAAGAAAATAAACTAAGGAAATAAACAGAATCGTTTGAAATTACCGGTCAAAAACCTGTTAAGCCTTACTCATTTGGAGGGAGGGATGACGATTTTGGGCGAGAAAGTTAATATTTAATTAATAAAAAAAACTAACCGCTCCATTAACCGGAACAAATAATAGCCTATGTTTTTTTCTAAACTATAATCTATATCTGTGATAAATTCCAACCAATTTCGTTCAGCCGTTTTAGCTTGATTGATTAAAATCCATCCATCTAAAGTTTCACAAATATAATAGTAGTATGGATAATTTTTTGTTTATTTTCTATGTTTGGAATTAATATGAGTATCATTATTCAACTACAAAGACTTTAACATATACATATTTCTGTAAAATCAAATAAAATAGATTCAAGCATATTTTTTTATTTAGTTTTATGTTTAGTTACTTGTTCTTCTTACATAAAATACATTTTCTAGGAAATACGAGTCAGCAAGACAGGCATAACGATATTAAAAATGTCTTCTATTCCGAAGTGACAAGCCAGTTTCAAAAGATATTGTTTCTCCAAAATAAAATAAAGGGAAGGTCACATGAATAGAATCGCACACTATGCACAGCTGGATAAAGGAAGAACAACAGATTTAAGGAAGAATAGCAACTTATATTCGGTCACTGCTCTTTTTAATCTTTGGAAAGTGACTTATTTCTAAAATTTTGTATTAAACTTTGCTTTCTGTACTCCTTTGTAATTTCTATTATCTTTGAGCGAAGCTAATTATTTTTTAAAAGAATCCGGTGACTTAAGAACACATTTGAACTTTTTGTCTGAAACTCGATAGGATTTTCTGTCTCTTCTGCATGTTTTGTGTATTCAACTAATCCTTTGAAACTGAAAACTCAAACAATTCTTTGTTATTGAATAGATTTTCATTGCTTGAAAAGGAATTGGAAATGTGCTGTAGATATTTCCTTAATTTTGCTTTGAATGTCATGTCAAATCGGTTTTAAATTTGGAAATGTATGAGCCGAATGACAGCCCATTTATAAATGCATAAAGAAACCAGAAAACATAAACATTTGTATTCCGTATCTCTAAAGAAAAGGCATTTAGTGTCATGGATAATTTAGTATCATTATTATCAGCCGGTTTTTGTTCAACTGTTCCCTCTCCTCAAAATGCACTCTTCTATATAAGATGGAAAGCCAGTTATCAAATCATTAGAGCAACGGAATAAATTTTTCAATGGCATTAAATTTAGAAAACTTACATGGCATGGGAAAATTCAATTTGATTTTGTGGGATTAAAACATTTTGAATTTAAAAAAAAAAGCTATTTTAGATTGGTTGTAACTTTAATTTGTATTCAAACAACGAGGTCATGTCTGAAGCCACATTCAATTGACGAAGCTTGCATGCAACACAAGAATGGTCTGACATATCAAAAGGTCATGCGGCAAATATTCTATAAAATTGAATCTCAAACCAATGATACTGAAGGTCATTTCAATACCATAAAGTCATGATGGTTAAAAATGTCTCACTTTGGAATGAACTGCTTAACACATTTGTAAGGTAGATAAATTTGATAATGGGCATTTAAAATCTTATCTATTATAAGTTGAAAATTAATTTTTATTTCCAAAAAATGTAAAAAGAAACTCGATGGTGAAATTGAATTCTTCAAGAATTAATTTTATAGCAACTAGTTACGATTATTTTTAATTAATTTTAAGCTTAATAGTTAACAAAATCCTTACAGTAGAAATTACCATGCATCTTTTGAATTTTTTTTTCAAAACTATATATAACTTACAATATTGTATTATCCTCTCATTACTATACACTTACTAATTAATTTTTATTAATTTACTGAATTTAATAAAAATATGTATATATTACAATAAATGTTTTTTATATCAGCATCAGTAAAATGATATTTATAAATAGGCAATAATAATTTTTCTATAAAATTTAGTAAAGTAAGATATGTAATTTAGATCTTTTCAAATGTTATGATTGATCCTGCAGCAAATCACAACATGTCTTTCCAAATCATGGCAGATTCACCTTCATCATATATATTTGGAAGAAGACAATCAAGATTATATGATTCTGCAGGTACTCTGTAAAAGTGCACGTGTCCAGTTGTATGGAAAAGTGTGAAATACGATACGTCAGACCATGTTACTTTCGCCCGCTTACTACTACAGGTGACGTTTACCATTAACATTTGTGACAATTAGTTTCGAAATTACAGTTCTACCATAAAGTGTCTGGAGAATTCTCTTGGGAATTCTCTGCATTCATTTTTGCATCAGATGTTCGCGTTTTACAAATTACAACACAATTCAATACTCATCCATCTTTTTTACTGACCTTCTATTTCTCTCCACTATTTAGCTTTGCTGAGCTTGTCTTGAAAGCATTGTATTTATTCTGTTAGGACTTTAGACCACATACATCTAGAAAAGCCTAAAAGTTGGAATGTTTTGGACACACTTACTCCAGCTAGAGCTGTTCCTACAATTTGGCTTCAATGAAAATCTCAGAGGTCCAACATTTTACACTTTTGAAAAAAATCCAAGAATTGCAGAGGTTCAATAGAGCTAACACATACTACCAGAATTTATACTTTGCCATTTTATATAACTGTAATGTCTAGTTATATATATATATAATGATTACAAAGCGCATTCAAAAATATCTCGTTTATTTACAGGGTTTTTAATTATTATGATAACCACTTGATAATGGTTGTCTGCAAAAATTCTCATTTTAGAATTGTAATCAATTATCTGAACCATTTCGAAACTACGCGACAAATATAGAAAATGCGAAACCACAAACATCTATTTGGCCACAATAAATAAATTTACATCTCTTGAGAATCACAAATGCATTGGAAAACTTCAGTTACAAAAATACAAAGTTTCTGTTTAAGAAGAGAATAACACGTAAACTTAGGTTACTCCAAACCGTTGTTTTTTTTTCGGAAAACAAACGAAACAGATGGAAAGAAACCAATTAGATATCACAGAAGTTTTTTCTTCATAACCTCGTCCCCACAGAATTGTACCACTGGGAATCGGTGTTTGTCGACCGGTTTGTTGGCCGAAAGTTATGTCTTGACATGTGTGTGCTTTCGGTTTCCAGCTTGTATTCCGTGGTATTTTTTTTTTTTTTTTGTTGCCAATATCGAATTTATTTACTTTTTTGTAATATTTTGTGTTACACGCCAGAATGTCACTCAGAGTTAATAAAGCCAACATTCCAGGGTATTTTATTTGTCATTCCTAAATGAAAGTATTGTATTCTTGGGGTTGGAGTTTTTGTTAAAGTTTAGATTTTATATAAGTATATATCAATATAGTAACTAATAAATTATGTTTACATAAATTATACGTATTCAAAAATATTTTATATTTGAGGATGAAAAATTTCATTTATTCAATTTCTACTATTAGCTCACACTCTTCCTATATATATATATATATATATATATATATATATATATATATATATATCTTACTCAAATTTTCAATCCTTAATGAAATACTTCTTATTTATCCACTCAAGTTCAATTACATTTTTAAAAAACCTGTAGTAGAAGACATTCGATGTCAATACAGTTTCTACAAATATTAATTCATTATTTTTTATTAATTAATTAAAAACAAACTTTCTAGCCAAAAGCCTTCATTTCCCCATTGCCAAATAAGTAATGAATTCAGTTTCTTTTTTTCTCCACTCCAATGAGATTAGGCTTAAACGTATTTACGTCCGGTTATTTTCAAAAAAAAATTTCATAATGTCTGATGCATTTAAAGCTAAGAATTATAAATTAATCGATTTTTACGAGTCATTTTAATGTACTTAGAAATTTCAATGATACTTAATAAACAAAATGAAAATTTGTAATCTAGTGTGCGTTACCGCAGATGGTCACAAATCCCTTCATGTCGAAAATAATTTCACTGGGGGTACTCGGTCAGAGGTGATAATTCTTTGCTCCAGATCTAAATTATGATTTGCGGATGGATGAATTACTGAAGTCCGAATAGAAATCAGGCCTGCTTTCGGATACTCAGGGCTCCATACACTCCTTCCGTTGTAAAACAAACACGAGAACAACAACAACAATTTTAATTATTTAATAATTATTAGCTAAAATAAAAACTATCCTTAGTGGTCTTAGTAGGAATTTACTTAAAAAGATTTTATATTACTTGTTTTGGGATAATATTAATAATAGATAAAATAAATATTATTTCCTTGTTTTATGTTAACTACAGGAATAATCAGAACTCAAATGAAAATGTCGTACGATTAACATATTATGAATAACTAAATATATTGTACGTTAACCCCCCCCCCAATCATAAGAAATTTTCATGTAACAGGTAGAAAACTGTTATAGAATGAGCTTTTTGCCTAAATGCGTAATAATGATAATTAGGAGATATTATGAAAGGTTAAGTAAAGTTTAATCAAACCAAGTCATCTAAAATGTTGCCTTCTACAAAATATTCACTTGCCATTATGTAATCAATAACATAACTTTGAATCTAAATAGTTGGTAAAAGTTTTTAATGAAAATAGTTTTAGAAACATGCATGATGAAAAATAATTAAACTGGCGGTTGAAACATTTTGTGAGTATATTGGTATTGATGAGTTGATCTAAAGCACCATGAATAAATCTTGCTTAAGGTTTGCCTGTTTTTACAAAAAAAATGATGCTTCTTAATTTATTTGTAATAACAGTTTAGGTAAAATAAATCCCTATATTGAATCAAAATTACTTTGAATTTCCAAACAAATTTACAAAATTTCTTTGGAAAATTTTCTTTCTTTACATTTTACAAAATTTCTTTGGTTTTTATATTTCTTAATAAAGTTGGGAATTTTGTGTAAATTGAATGTAAATATTGTAAATATTTCTGAATTGATGTGCAAATATTATAAATATATGTAAATAATTTAATTCTATAAAATGAATAGCAAATGAATCGTGTTTCAGCAAGAAAAGATCATTCTAAGGGAAATTACAAGAGATAATCGCCATATTTTGCCTATTTGGCGATATAGATGCGTTGGCTACATAATAAGGTCGTTCACAGTCTTTACTACAAGCTAAAACGTGTAGTAGAAGCTAGAGAAGAACTGAGAAGTTTCTAGACTCGTCCGCATTGAACGAGCCCTTTCTAGCTTTGCCCGGCCCACTTCAGTAGGACGCTATTTAAGACTCGCCTTAAAGGCGGGCAGTTCAGTTGAAATCGGGTAAAGATCGACGTGGTTGGCTGAGTTGGGGAGATCGTCTTTTCTCTTTCTGATTGTGCATATCAATAACTTTTCTGTAATTTCAAATTAGTGGATAAAGTCGAATTAATTTTCAGGGAATTTTGTAGCTTGAATCGAGGATATTTAATACTTTCTCTCTTGTGTGAGAATTACTATTACATTTTACGTAACAATATTCATTAAATATGACGTCATATTGCATTTAATGTATTCATTTATATTTTAATAAAGCAAATAATATGAATTTCCCTACTTGGTTATATTATGGAATTGTATTCTTTTCTATATTATATTTGGAATCTCTTTGATAATGACATTCCTTTTGAATGAATAATTTCCCAATAGAAATAGAAATTCATTCTTACTGCAAATACCTTCAATTAAGACTACATCAAACATCAATTATCCACTTAGCTGCACTTTTCTGACAACGTACGTGCGTTGAATCGATGAACATTTTGTGGCTTGAATTCAAATCACCTTCTATCAACAAGAACGCAAAATATAAGAAATATGATCTAATTAAATTACACGAGTCAAAAAGTTTTTGATTATGTAGGATTTAAAATTCTACGAATGTAATCAATACTTTAAATCATTTTCTAATGTTAATTTTTCATCTCAAGTGTAATATTAAAAGAAATGATTTTATTTGAAATTAATAAGAATAAATGATAATTTAAATGCAAAAATTTTGATATTTTTATATCAAAAGTGGCAATAAATAGTAAAACATAACAGCGTTTCCTTCTTTAACAATTAATAAATTTTTTGCTCATCACCTGTTTAATATTTGATTCTTAAATTTAAGGGAAAATAAATTTCTTTTATCACACAGATAAAGAAGAATTTTGCTCAGTCTTTATAAATATAAATTCTTATTAATGCAAATGAAAATAAATACGTTCACTAAAATTAATAGTCAGAAATTGTATTGGTTTTTGCTTGTATCAATATGTTAAAAACTTTCTATTCAAATAATTTTTTACAGATATTATCTTGAGAAAACTAATAAGCCAAGAGTTTACCATATAAACACATGACAAGAGGGCGAATACAAAAGTCTTTCCATATATTTTTTAAAGCCAAAATACGACTGTGAATACTTAGTGAACGTATACATTCCCAGCAGTGAACGTTCTTTGAACCGTACCAGCCGCATCTGCCTTTTTCTCGGTTAAGCAACGCTGTTATCAGTCATTTAAGATGGCGGTTGTTCTTCAGACTTCCACAGCTTATGAGCAGCGAAGTGTTATTCACTTTCTCTGGAGCAAGGGACAAGCAGCTGTGGCCCCTTATGGTCACAGTTTCGCCTGTAACAAAAAAGTTCAGTGACATATGTTGGAAAAGTGATCACCATGGACCAGTCCTGCTGTACTTCATGCCAGGAGGTGCAAACATCAATGCCAAAGGTTATTGTTCCACACTGACTCGTTTGCGGGAGGTCATAAAAAAAGATAAGAAGGATTCGCGATGTTGACAGTGCGGTTATCCTTCACGACAATGCAAGGCCACATGTGGCAGCCCATATCTTCTCCAAGCTCCTGTCATTTTACTGGGTGAATCTGAAACACCTACCTTACAGTCCAGATCTTGCTCCTAGTGATTTTCGCATTTTCGGTCCACTGAAGTTTTTGGCAGGCCATAAAATCACATGTGCCAAAGAAGCCAAGAACGCGGTCCGACGGTGGTTCCACAGGCAATCGGAAGAATTCTACCACAAGAGGATCTCTAATTTAGTGCTGCGATTGGACAAATGGCTGAACAGGTGTGGTGACTACGTGGAGAAATAATTTATGGTACGTAGTACACTACGTACATTTATAAATACCTGTATATACCCGTTTTTGGAAAATTAAAAAAAATGTCTCGAAGACTTTTTGGTTTGTCCTCGTACATATATGCAAAGACAAGGACGTACTTATTGAATAAGCAACTATTTTATTTTCTTTTAACACAGGTAAAATTCTTAACATGCAAATTTGTCTTAATCATGATTGGCAAATTTTAAGCTAAGAATAACAAACCAAATTTCTTTATTGCTTATATTTTACTATCATTATATTAATAAATCTTTTTATTAGTAATACATGATTAAGTCACTTTTTTACTGATGTTTACACGATTTTGAGTACAAATAATATTTTGAATCTTTTATTTTAAATGAAAAATAAATAAAACTAAATTGCCACTGATATTTTACTTTTATTCCTCGACTATTTTCTCGAATCATGGTTGTAATGCTTCATTTTAAAAGGTCAAATGTGCAAAATTTATCTTCACTTAGTGAGGAAAAGGCATTAAACTATTGCCTTTGATGTAGATTCTACAAACTGTCTTGTTGAATTCCGGTTTCTAACCATTAAGTTCTTTTTAAAGAAACTTTTCAATAAAAATGGTCGTGGAGATTCGTTCAAAGAGATTTTAGCTTTTTCTTCTTTGAAGTGAGGAAGGCAACTGTCTCTTTTCACGATAATGAGGTTGTGGTGTATTTGTAGTATGGGGAACAGGAGTTATCGACATTTTAAAAGTCGTTTGTCGAATTTTATATTCTACAAATTCCAGAAAGTGAAAGTTAATCGAAACTTCAGAAATTTTCATGTTCACACTCGATAAAAATTTATTCATCCCTTTTTTGGAATTACTTAACTCTCTGAATTTTAAATACAGTAAAAAATCTTGATGAAAATGTTTATTCACTTATGAAACGACTGATTTTACTCGTTTTTCTTAATATTATTCTGAGTGACAGAAAAGTCACAATGTTGTCACTAGTTGACTATTACAGTCCTCGTGTCAGCTTCGATAGGTGTCAAATCTATTTTAAACTGAAAAACAAGTAGTATGTAAGTAGAAAACACCAGGACAGTACTCTAGTAGCACACAAATATTGTACAATATTGATCAATATTGTCAATATTGTTTAATATTGTGGAATATTGTTTAATATCATATAATATTTCACAATATTGTACAATATTAGGCTAAGAGATGTGCTACCTGGGAGGGTAAGCAGCTTATTTGTGTTGGTTGTTCATAAAGTATTTTCTTTGGCTTTTATGGAAGATCTGCAATTTCAAATATTTTAAACAATGATCTGAAACTGATTTCATAAATATTTCTGAGTAATAATGGAAATAAATTTTAATGAAATACTAAAATTAATAATGAATTAAATTTAATTATAATTAATGAATTAAGAAATGTACTATACATAAACACATACATATACATTCTTATTTAGTTAATACATGTACATCCGACATTTCTGCTACAAATTTTCAACATCAGCTGATCAAATAATTAAACATTCATTACCGCATTGCTGAATATGTTCTACACAAATAAAAATATTCTTTTTTACAATGGAAAATTTTTACCATAAGCAAATCGGTACGAAATATCTTCCTGCAATATTACCTCTGCTTACAATAAAAATTATTGTTATACGACTTTTAATGCCAGACATACTATTTTTTCTATTTCAAAGTGCAATACTGTTGCCATACGCATATCGGTACGAAATAACTCCCTGCAATATTACCTCTGCTTGCCTTAAAAATAATTTTTATACGACTTTTAATGCGAGACATAATATTTTCTTTTTTGATAATTTCTAATTCTATAAAACATTTGGTTTTATAGAATTAGGTTATTTTCAACAATAAATATATCAATACTTCAATGTTTCGAAGTTAGATTTAATATTAAAAGATGAAATTCAATTTAGAAATTTCCTTATTTTTGGAAGAGATTTAAATTTAGAAAAGTGCTTTAAAATATATTATTATAAATCTTAACTGTGGAAGTGTCACTGTGTACGGAAAACAGTTATTTATAATTTTATTTACTTAATAATATCAATTTAAAAAATTGTATCAATACGTTATTGCTCCAAGTGCTAAGTAATAAAGTATTTTAGTCTTGATTATTTATGTTTACTTTTAACTTGATCTTTTCATTATGAAAAATAGTTTACATATGATTTTTTATAATAAAAATACTAGTTTTCCCAAAAAAGATCACAATATACTTACAATTATTTAAAAAATATCAAACATTTCTCATTTAAGAGACTCATAATTTGCTAACGATTTGGTAGATATTTTTAAAACTAAATTCCTAATCTATATATTTGAGAGAGAAAATCAAATCTAATAACATTTTCCTAAGATGTGATCCAAAGTTATTTCTCCATTCCTGTTATTTTTTTAGGATCTTCAATCCCTGTTACTTACTATTTACTTTAAAAACTTACTGTTTTTATCTATTTTTAATACGTATGAAACTCTTTAAAATGTATCCCTTTTGCAAAATTTCATCTGTGAATGGAGTCAAAAAATATCTTCTAAATGTAAAACATGACGCCAATAAATTCCAACACATTGGGATTCGCTCCAGTTACCATAAACAGAAACTTTCTATTCACAGATTTATTCAATCTTAACCCATTTTCTGAATTTATTTCGAGAAATAAAATTCTAAAATAAATCTTGCTTATCCAGGTCGATGCAGTCATAAAATATTGTGCAGTTTCTTTCTTCGGATCAAGATATTTTCTTTTCTTTTTTTTGATAACAACCTTATTTTTATCTACACAAGAAAAAAATATTTTTTTTTTTCATTTTTCTTCTTCTAATTAATATTTTGTAGGGGGGAGGGCTAAAAGACAAATAATTTTAGAAGAGATTATTATTTTGTAGGGAAATATTCTGCATTTGTTTCTTTGAGAGATTAAGCATTTCACATATCCTATTAAAGGATTCCAAGATGAAAGTTTTGGAAGAATGCAAAATACTTATCTCCATAAATAACTCCCAGAACATGGAAAAGCTGACTCAAACGTAAACATTTTAATTTGAAAAGAAAGGAATAAAGGAAATAAAATGTATTTCCATTTCTGTTTCACGAAAAGTGTCTGTTAGCTATAAATATGCTATTATATATATTTTACTGCAATCATTTGTAAATTAATAAATGCATAATTTGACATTTGAAAATGTCAAAAGGAGCTATGTTAGCTTTTAAGGCACCGAGCTGCGAGACAAAATGTCTTTATTTGAAAGACGAGGTAATTAATAATGCACAAACAAACTAATGCTATGAGTAGAATTCATATAAATAATGTAAATTAGAAAGCATTGTTTAGCATTGAAGTAAACTTACAAGCATATTTTCCTTTTATTTCTCATTATGTTGGTATATCTTAAACAAAACAAAGCATTATTGCAAGGCATATGGCTATAGGATTAAAACATCAATTCAGTCATAGTTTGCTGCAAAAATGTGTTTCTTTTTGACGTATTAATTTGTGGATTTTTATACATTAAGGTAAATTTCAACTCTTTGGGTTTTTAAACATATACAAGGGTAATAGTTAAACAATCATACTAAAAATCACTACTTAATCACTAGATAAAAATTAGAAGAAATTCAGATGTTTTAGTCAAACTATATTATGATATGATAAAGTTTTATATTCAGTTCATCAATTTCTGTTATTTTAAAATTTTATTCCTTGTTATATATTTGCTATAAATCTCAAATAAAAAAATATATATTTATTATTTTCACAATGAGAGAGAATGAATATAAATATAGTAGGAAAAAACCTCTAAAAGTTTTCTGGTAAGTAATACTCAGAAATATTTTGAAGAAATTATTAAGAATAGAGAAATATATTGTACGCAAATAACTGAAGTGTCATTAAAAAAATTACAACTCGTTTTAAATCTATAATGGACATTTTGTTTAATTTATACAAAATGATAATAGTGAGAATGATTAAAAATTTTAATTGAAACTTTAATTAATGAAATTTTGGAAAACTTCTATTAGTGAAAAAGTAAACTATGTTAGAACCTCTAAGTCCAAAGGTCAGTATTATAAAGCATCTTGTTTTTTTTTTAGCATTTATGTTGCAATAAAATATATGCTAACCTATAAGCATTATTAGGACGAAAACAGTTTTTACAAGGATAATATTAGGGAGAATATCAGATCAAATTTTTACGTACACCGAATGTCTAATAATTTATGTAATGTATAGAAAAAATATAAAGTGTAAAATAAAATTTGGCACGTAAACATAAATTTTCGGTTCATTTTTCGATTGCTTCTTCTGAACTGAAAGTCAGCGGGACTTTTCTAAGAGTTTTATAGTTAATAAAATCTCAATTTATCTAATGAAATTTGTATTTTATTTCTTAGGACGTTGTATTCCCCCTGGCAATTTAGAGTTTAAATCTATCTATACTTATAATAAAGCTGGATGCATATGTGTGTGGAAGGGAGGGTTGGCACTCAACAGGTCAGACTATTTGACGTACAACCATTTAAATTTGTACATATCTTGAAGGTCAAAAATGAGAGAGCAATTTTCTGAAGAGCAATTCTCTTAAAAAATTTTAATAAAAGTAATAATTGATTAAAAATTAAGGTCATTTTTCATGTTTTTCTTATATCAATTCCAATAATTTACGGCAAAAATTCATTCTTATATCACACTGAAGTTCAAAAAATAATCTTTTCAATTGTATAAATTTTTTAAACAAACAAATTAAATGCATAATTTTATTAATTAAAAAACATATTTTTCAACAGTTTATTTCACACACACACACACACACACACACACAAAAAAAAAAAAGATTATAATGAAATCTGCTATGCATCTTTCAATGTATCATGTTAGAACATCATTTCTTGAACGGCCAAGCACCACGTGTTCCCGCATGTTAAGTTTTAGTTTTATTCATTAATTGTTTCATTGAATTAGTCACTTTAGTATTGCAAACGATCCAAAAAATTTTGTCTCGCATTTATTGGTTAAAATAAAATATCACATTTCCTGTTTATTTCATTTCATAGAATCACGTGATCAAATTTACATTCTTTTAGGTTTTATTTGCTATAGTTATGAACTTTTAAAAATAAATCAGAACTTTTGTAAATGCAATGGCAACACGTTATTAAAAGCTGATTTTTTTAGATGTTCATGCAGGTAATAAAATTTCAATTTTTCGCCTACAGAGTTTTGCCGACACCAAAAACTTCATCCCCAAAACAATAAGTTATGACGTGGTAATAAAATGTAAGCTGCATCATCCCGTGTGCAAGTTAATTGGAGAAATTAAGTTTATAAATTAGTTACCATTATATTGAACAAAACTCAAATTTAAAAATAAATTAACTATCATTTCAAATTAAATATATATGAAATTGTAATTTTAAGCACCTACATTTATGAAATTAAATAAATATATAATTTAATATTTTTGAAAAAAAATGCAAAGGAAAGTTTTCTACAATAATTCACAATATCATATATCAATAATTAAATTAAATAGTTTTATTTCCGGCAAATATGGTTTAACATGTACAAGATATCTACTCTAGTTGGAGTCTAATATGTACTCTAATATGTACAAGATATCTACTCTACAAAGAGATAATTTGTAAACCCTTAGTGACAGACATACCTTTGTTAAAAAATATTCTGTTGATAAATTTCAACATCAGTATTCTATAAAAACGGGTGATTATAGATCACTTCATCGATCATCTCAAAAAAGCCAATAATCTCCCAGATTCTCATGAGTGATTGACCAAGATTATATAAGAGTTGATTTTTCTAATATTGTAATATTCAAAACTTAATAAAGCAATTAAATTTCAACACAGAAAAATAAAGTATTTATTTATTTAAAAGATGGTGATTCTAGAATTTTTATCAGTATATGATTCTTAAGGACTGTTTAAATTTCTTAATTTTTTGTAATATTTTTATAAAACGAATAATTAGTATATTATTATTATTATTTATGGCATTATATCTTTATAAAAATAAGGCTAAAAAACTAAACTTTTCATTAATCTTAAGAAAATTTTGTTGAATAATTCATAAAACTTTAATGCTGGGGGAAACTATTTTTAGTTCTTATATATTTAAAACATGATGGGACTCACAAAAAATGTGATTTAAAATTAATTGTAGTTTTATTAATTTCAAAATTATTTAAAACTGAATTTAACATGTATTAGAGAAAATCATAAAGATACGAGTAATACAATTACTAGAATGGGTTTAGAACGTCATAATAGTATAAGTAAACAACATGAATATTAAAAATTGAACCTTAATATATTTTTTAAAAAACTACTTAGGAGTGTAAGTCACTTGAAATTTTTATTAAATATCTTAGTGAGAATAAAACTGGTAAACCGGCTGGTCACCAAAGATAGTTCGTGCTACATAAAATTTTGACAAACGATAAAAATACAGAATATTCATATTTAAATTAAGCGACTAATATTAACTGTCTTTAATTTAACGATTGCACGAAAAAATATGTTACTTTGTTATAAAAAGAAAATTGAGAATTTGGATATTCTAATTGCATATCGCTTGCCTTAAGATTAAATATATAAATTTTGCATTTACTGATTTCATGCAAATTTGAAGTTTAGAAATTCAAAAGTTGCTCCAGAAAATTTAATAAAAAATTTAAGAATATAATATTTTATTTATTGTTTATTTTTATTTCACAGATTAAAATATAAACTAAATATAAATTTAAAATTAAACATCAAAATTTTGAAGTGAAATTTGATAAGCTCTATATATTTTTCAACATATTCAGCGTCACTTCCATAAAATTACATTTGTTTTTATCAAAAACATTAATTTATAAAAAATAAGGCAATGCATTCATAGATTCTAAATTATCTTTCTGCATTTATGCATTTCTTAAAGCATTCTGAATCACATAATTCTAATTTATCTGTTTTCTATCACTTGAATGATGGAAATAAATTCTCTTGAGACTGATTCACAAAGAAGTGCAAATAAAATACCTTACACCTCATTTTCTTTATTTAAAATCATTCAAAACAGTCATAATACAAAGAAAGCATAATCCTTCGATCAAAAACTTTAAATAACCTCATTATGCATAAACCCATCTGCATTAAGTTTCTTTAAAGCATTTTTAATTCCAGAGAATTTTAAGCAAATTCTAGAATTTAAAATGTCCCAGAATGGTTAGATGGTTGAATAAAAGGTAGTCTCTGGACACTTCGTTTCGATAATATTTTCTGTTTACGTGGCTATTGTTTATATGAGAAAATTCAGCATAAATTAGGTGTTACTCTCTTCGATTGTGGGTGAGACTTCTGGACAAAATAAGTCATTAGCATATCCAAATGGGAGATAAGCTTAAAAAGCCTGAAGCTTTAAGATTTTTTGTTTATTGTTTTATTCCTTTTTTTCAATAATGCGAATGTATATTTATTTAAATTTACTTTGTAACTTCTTTTATATTGCTGCAGTGACTTGGGTAATAAATCAGAAGGATAATTGTAAAAAAAATATTCACGCTAAGTATATACAGGGGTTGGACAAAAATATGAGAACAACTTTAAAAAACATAATATCATGCCTAATACCGAGTAGGACAGCCATTAGCATTTAAAACTGCTTGAATTATGTTAGGTGTCGATAAATACAGGTCATGTATGGTTTTCAAGGGAATCTTGTACCATTCTTCCTGCAAAACAGTGGCCAGTTCAGTTAGAGATGATGGAGGGGGATAGCGATCACGCACCTTTCTCTCTAGAGTAGACCACAAAGACGATAATATTGATATCTAGTGACTGTGGTGGCCAGAGGAGATGTGACAAATCCTCCTCGTGCTCACAAAATCAGTCTTGCACGATGCGAGCGGTGTGAATAGGGGCTCTATTGTCTTGGCATTACCATTGGGGAACAAATACTGTACCATGGGATGGATTTGATCGTCCAAAATGGTCACACAATCTTTACCAGTCATGCGACCTTACAAGGTAATCATGTAGCCCATGGAATATCGCAATATGGCTGCCCAATTCATGACAGAACCCCCGCCATGTTTTACTATTGGCAGCAAGCAGTCTGAATCGTACGCTTGCGACGGCGTTCGCCAGACGTAAACTCGGCCAGAAGTTGGGAACAGCGTGAAACATGATTTATCTGACCAAACGAACGTCTTCCATTGCTCCATCGTCCAGGTTTTATGGATTCGACACCATCTTTTCCTGTTACAGGTATTAGCATTACTGATGAGGGGTTTGGGAATTGCAACTCGTCTTGCATTTTCCTGCTTATGGAGTTCCCTTCTTATTGTTTTAACGCTGACAGGATTTGTAAGACCAACATTAACTTCAGAAGTGATTTTTGCAGCTGTCGCTTCTTATTTTTTGTCACAATCATCTTCAATGACCACCTGTCACGATCACTCAACACACATTTTCATCCACGTTGTGACTTATCAGAGGATGTTTTTCCACTGTTTCTGTATGCAGTATAAATCCCCAATACCGTGCTTCTTGAGACACCTAACACTTCGGTTACCTTGGTTACGGAAGCACCTACCATTCAAGCTTCAACAATTTGTCCACGTTCGAATTCACTTAGCGCAGACATAATGCACTAGCAACTACATAGAACACTAGTC
Source organism: Argiope argentata (assembly GCA_026289955.1). Classification (NCBI taxonomy): domain Eukaryota; kingdom Metazoa; phylum Arthropoda; class Arachnida; order Araneae; family Araneidae; genus Argiope; species Argiope argentata. Next base: position 1,224,176 of record JAOUZG010052315.1, on the reverse strand, counting down.
TGACAACAACGGACACTTACAACGTATTAAGGACATTGCACAGATGGCGTTAATGAGGAAATACAGCAGCGCAACCTACAGGCTTATCTAGAATCAACTATTACTTTTAAGCAAACATTTCACAAGGTGTTCCCATATTTTTGTCCAACCCCTGTAAGTATTTGGTATATATAAATATCAGAATCGAAAGTACAGTGCTGTAAAATGTAGTAATATAAAATCTTAATTTAAGATTTAAATTTAGTCATATGATATATTTTTACGACCAGGAAATTAAAAGCATTTAAATTTGTAAGCCACAAATTTAAAGGTTTATTTTCCTAAAACTAATTTAAAGTGCTGCTATATATTTCCCCATGATCGTTAGAATTTACTTAAGGGCTCTATTCCCTTTCATATATGCATTCTGCCAACTCTGTTAGAAAATAAATTGGTTCTAAAATGAGATATTAGTTTTTAAGCTGGATAAATAGCTGCCTATTAGTCACAGAAATGTTACCAAAGTCTCTTCAAAAGACTTAAGCACCATTATACATCATGTCTTATTAATAAAGAGAGAAATTCTTTCTTGAAAATGATATTGGTTGATAAAACAAATAGTAGAGGACTTGACATCAACAACTGTACTGTAGATGTAAGTATGGAATCTTTCTTCATGTTTTCCGGGTTGTTAATTTCAAATAAAGATATCACAGGCATATTTAGTAGGGAAAAAGAAATTAAATGCTCATAAGATGCATTCAATAAATCTGATGAATTTTTAGGAGTGAGTTTACACTGTGTCTAAGATTATATTTTTATCTGAAGCATTTTGTGATTACACTTTCATGTGTTGATGAAATATTACTTACCATTAACATTTTAGTCCATATTTTAGTAAAAAAAAACTAAAAAAGATTCTAACGCAAACAAAATTAATAAAATTGTTTTAAAATATCATTTGACATTAATACCTATCATGAAAGTCTTATTTGGTAGAATTTTTTTAAATAATTATTTATCTTCGATTAATGAATCCCTAATTTAGACCACATTTGTTAAGTAATAACATGTATTTATCTGCAGTCTACAAACATTTGTGTGTGTCAAATGCTACGTACTCTAATTAAACAACTAAAATGTCTTTGAATTAGAGTGATTTAAAGAAAATTTCAGTAAATGATTAGCATTTTAGAACATTATAGAAAAAAATGATAATTTATGTCAAGTCTTAGAGTAGCAATTCTTCTATTTTAATTCTTTGAAAAGTTAAATTCAACTGTGATAATTCTTCTTAATATGTCAATTAAATATCTTAAAATCAAGCATTTCAAATCTATCAGAAATAGAAAGAGTAATTTCTCAACTCTTTTTCAGTCATTTATATAATTTTGAATGAGGCACACTAATTGGAATTCTGATAGTTATGTCTTTAAAAGTTTGATATGAAAGATAATTTTTTTAACTAGTTTTTACGGTTCTGTAATCTGTTCTTTTACGGTTCTGTAATCTGTTCTTTTTCTCACAGTCCAACATTTTAAGATTAACTTTATAGCAAAATAATAACATTTATGTATGATTTTATTTATATGTTTAATCTTTATGTTTTATCATTATATAGAAAGTAAATGCTTAGAACTTTTTACCTCATTTTAAATTTTCATCAGATGATCTATCAGATATATTTGTCTTCACACTTTGAGAAACGTTGAAAACAACAAAATAATAACGTTTTGTAAATTATTATCTTTCTTTCTAATGTTCTCACAAAGAAAAGGCTTATTTTTTGTAATAAGAAATATTATCAACTTTTTCTCTTTTGTTTCGATGATGTTCAGAGGAAAACTATTAAAGAACGCTTTTAGTTCTAAACTTCCAAACTTTTTTTCTTTGGAAGGATGGCGTATTTTTTTAAGTACTTCGGCAAATCTGTTCGTTTTGATGATTTACATTTTTTATGATTGTTAATAACATTAATTTATGTTCAGTATCTTTTGCTGTAGAATCCAGGTCATAAAATAGGACTTACCCCCCCCTCCCGCGCGTGTGTGCGTGTGCGTGCGTATTGTAGAAGCTGAAAATATTTTTGACCACATAGCAAACGGTATACTTATATTTTATTTACCTATTTGAGTGTTTTTGGATAAATGGATCCTTAAAAAAAATTGACAATGTTTATACTCAAAATGATTTTTTATTGAACAGCATTTCCAAAATATAAAATAAATTATATCCTAATGTTTTACTTAAATTTCTATGCTAAATACTTAGAAGTATTGAGTATTAAATCTTTTTTTTACTTAAGGCATTGCATAATTTTGAGTTGTAATAGTAGCCAACAATTAATGATTATATTCTTCTTAAGAGGTTATTTTCAGTATTTATTTTACATAATGTTCTTTTTATTTAAGTTGTTTATGATTTTTTACCTATTTTATAAACGAATTCATGAGTTTAAAATGAATATTCGCGTAAAAACTATGAGGAAATTCTCTCAATGAAATATATGACGAAAAGTTTTACTAACACAATGAATAATGCATTTTTAAGAAAAATTGTTTATATATTTAAGTAAAAATATATATTACAACATTAACTCTAAATAAAGGTCTCTACAATATCAATGTCTCCGAGTACAGTTTTATCTAAATCATCAGAACATTTCTAATATTTCTTGCAAAAAAATATTCAGAAACAGAACTGAATAATTATATTCAGAATATTATTATTCACTGACAAAGAATATTATGCTTTTTTTTCTTAATTTATTTGTTTAATAATACAAATTTGTGTACATAAAATCTATATCACCTCACACTTCTTCTGTACAGACGACCACCCCGCCACCACTGAACGTCGCAGTATCGACAGGATTTGTTGTGGCCGACTGTGGACTGTAGCAATGTCCATCCTTACATTGACCGAATCTGTAAAATTGATATTCTCTTCGAGATGATTGGCCCCAAAGTGGTTAAAAACTGACCACTTCCTCATCTACAAATTTTCAAACAATTGACAAAAAAACTGATAATTTTAGACATCATGTCCTTCAGAGTCCTAAGATTACTTGGTACCATCAGTACTGAACTCAAGTCATTATTTTCAACCTGCAGATGTTTACTAAGATCGGTGATTTCTGTGCATTCCTTTAAATAGTGGTAAACAGTACCGATTCCTTTACAAATGCAATTATTTTCCTACATTCTTCCAAATCTTTGGATAACACCATGCACTATACTCAAAAGCAGTAGCAATCAATCTGATTTTTTAAGCTTTTATCCAATATGCTATCTAAAAAAATTATTAAAAAATACGCGATTATTTTTTCTCCATTGTATCTCTGCACCAATATTAGTTTTAATAAAATTCCCAGTAATTTAATTTTTAACACTGTTTATAAATTATATTTTATATATTATTAATAATAATAAGAATAAAATCAGTATTCGTAATTTTAACTGGAAATTATTCATCGTTTTTTATGTATCATTTAGTATTTATTTTCAGAAAGAAAATCAACTAGAAGAATATATTTTTATCTAAACACTTGCTACAATTTTCTAAAATTAACGAGTAAACCATACATGCTTATTTTCGAATTTTAAATCTCATGCAAAAAAAAGGTATATATTTCTAAACTTCCAAGGATGTACAATACTTTCAATTAGTCCTTTACAATTAATCATAAAATAAATTACAACCAAATATCGAAGTAATTTTTAAATAATGTCTGGCACTCTCACTAAAATAAACCTTATTAATTTTGAAGCAACAATCTCAACCCTAAAAATTAACCTTTAACATAACTATAAAAATTAAATTAATAACCCTAAAAATTAAATGTTTCTTAACTTCTGTTCGAAAATGTCCCATTATTTTCAAACTAGATCAAACAAAACATTGATCAGAACCAAAACCGAAGCAATGAGAACTGCAATTTCAGCAGTGGCCATCTTCACATTCTTCAGAAAATTACAAGATAAACAGATGGGATGCCTTCCTTGCCATCGTAAAGAATAGGAGATCTTTTGAGATATCCGTTCAGTCCATGGAGCTTGTATCTGATGCAGTGGAATGTGAAGAAGCCTCCCAAAACACGATTCGAAAACATGTTTTCGAAGACGAGCACTGTCACGAATTAATACTGGAGGTCATATTCTCTCATTTACACAAGAGAAGTCCAAATGCGGAATAGGGGAGAAGGAATGTTAAAATCGTCTACTGATGTTTTCGGAGATAATGATCCCCAGATTTTCATAGAATTGATTCATTTTTAATAATTTTTTTGTAATTTAAAAAAATTTGAAATATACAGTTGCAAATGTCAAGTTATGTGAGAACATTGTTATTTTTAAGTGGTTATTCGTCTTATTTAATTTGAATCATTAACCTATTTAAACCATTTTGAAAAATTTATGAGACTTCTGGCATTCTCTGCCTCTTATGATAGATTTTTTTAAAAAATTTTCATTATCAATTTTTCTAGTTTGCAAACAAAATTTGAAGCTCGACCGATTTTAATATTTAAAAAAATCAACAATTTCAACGAAAAGTTCACTATTACTGGAAGTTGTTGTATATGTGGTAAAATCTATTGAATGTAATGCAGATTGATATTAAAATCATATTCTAATATTTACATTATTTTCAGAAATACAAATAGTAAGAATGCGCTTATAATATCATTAAAGAATAAATCGCATTTTACAAAACTGCGATAGTTAAGAATTCGCCCTTCCCCTAAAAAAATGTAATAATAAAATATTGTAAATATAAAAATGTAATAATAAAATATTGTAAATATAAAAATGTAATAATGAAATATTACACAAGTATTTTACTAAATTTCTTTAATATTTTCAGAGAAATAAATTGAATATCATATATATTATTAATTATTTATGAAACTTGAACTGCATTGTAATGCTTCTATTGTTTCAATCGCATAATTCTAAATTGGACCTGGATTTGAAAAAAAATGCGTTGTTTAATGTAATAGAAAACGCTCAAATAATGTTGCTTTTTTCATAAAACCTTTTCTCGCATTATAGATACAAATATGAAATATGCAAGCGAATGCAAATAGACAAGGATGGTTTCGACAGACTTTCATCTATTTTTTCAAGTGGTATATAGTACAAGAGAGTACGAGTAAACCCATGAATAAGAAACTTCCTTACAGCTGTTGTGGCTTCCTCTTCAGGCAGAAAATGTCGTCAAGGTGTATTAAATACAACAGTTAACATCGCTACCAAACTTCATCAGTACCAACAACTCATAGACTCACTAGAATCGTTCGCCTCACCATAGACTCACTTCTTGTGTACATCCGACCACCCCGTCACCACTGAACGTAGCAGTATCGACAGGATTTGTTGTGGCCGACTGTCGTCTTTAGCAATTTCCATCCTTAGATCGACTGAATTTGTAAAACCGATATTATATTTGGGGTAATTGTCTCCAAAGTGGTCAAATACTGACCCCCTCTTCATCTACAAACTATCAAAAAGTTGGCAAAAAACTGATAGTTTTCAACATCATGTCCTTCACACTCTTAAGATTACCTGGCTCAACCAGTACTGAACTCGAATATATTATTTGTACATGTTTATACTATCAAATAAATAAATTAAACGTTCAAATTATTTCGAACTATTACTAACCTATTTAAAGAAATGCAATCTTTTATAGTTTCAAACATGGAAAAGGGTCATAAATGTTGCCTTTCTCATAGAACCTTTTCTAGCACCATGGAAGTGAACTGGAAATAACCACCAGGGATAAAGTAATCATAATCAAACCAAAAAAGGAACTTTGGCATATTTTCTTTTATTTCTTGAGCTTTTACATAATACAAGTAAGCTCAAGTAAAACAACCTTCACATTGATTCTAGTACTTTCCACAAGTGCATGTCTATACCATTAAATAAATAAACAGCATTTATCGGACTAGTACCGACCTATTTGAGGAACTGCATTCTTTTGTAGCTTCACACACAGAAACGAGCAATAAATGTTGCCTTTCTCAGAGAACCTTTTATGGCACCATGGAAGTGAACAGGTAATAACTTCCATGGATGTAGTTCTCATCACTAAACAAATAAAGGAGCTTTGACATATTTTCTTTTATTTCTTGAGCTCATACATAATACAAGTAAGTGCAAGTAAAACAACCTTTCCAATGATTCTAGTACTTTCTACAAGCACATGTTTATACTAATAATAAATAAACTTATTATTCTGCGTCAACTGGACTATTACCAATCTATTTGAGGAACTGGAATATTTTGTATATCTTTAATATTTCTTTATATCTTGAATTGCATTGGCTTTCATATCAGACTATCGATCTGATATGAAAGCCAATGCAATATTGAATGCAATAGGAAACGAGTAATAAAAGTTGCATTTTTCCTAGAACCCTTTTCAGTACCATGGTAGTGAACAGGAAATAACCGACACGGATCGAGAGTTCTCGTCATCAAACAAAATAAGAAACTTTCGATCGATTTTCTTTTATTTCTTGAGCTCGTTTACTTTTCATAAGTACATCTCTATACTATCAAATAAACTTAAGATCTAGCATTAATTGGACTAATAGTGGCCTATTTGAGGAATTTCAATCTTTAATAACTTGAAATATAGACTATTACCTCAATAGGAAAACCGATGCAATAGGAAACAAGCAATCAATATTGACATTCTCATAGAGCCTTTATCCATATCATGGAAGAGAACAGGAAATAAAAACCAAGGATGTATTACTCATCAACAAAGAAAAAAGTGCTCATTTAACAGATTTTCCTTTTTATCTTGAACTCATTTATAGTTCAAATAAGGCAAGTAAAATAACCTTCCCACTGATTCTAGTACTTTTCATAAGTGCATGTCTATACTATCAAATAAATTTAATAACCAGCATTTATATGACTTGTTTAAGGAACTGCAATCTTTTATAGCTTGAAATATAGACAATTACGTCATTATGAAAAACAATGCAATAGAAAACGAGCAATAAATATTGCCAATATCATAGGGCTTTATCTGTATCATGGAAGCAAACAGGAAATAAACACCAAGGATGTAGTCCTCATCAACAAACCAAAAATTGCCCAAATAACAGATTTTCCTGTATTTCTTGAACTAAAATATAATTCAAATAAGGCAAGAAAAACAACCTTCCGATTGATTCTAGTACTTTTCACAAGTACATGTCTATACTATCAAATAAACTTAATATTCAGCATTTATCGGACTATTAGTGACCTATTTGAGCAACTGCAATCTTTTATAGCTTGAAATATAAACTATTACCTCGATATGAAAAACAATGCAATAGGAAACGAGCAATAAATATTGCCATTCTCACAGAGCCTTTTTCCGCATCACGGAAGCGAACAGGAAATAAACACCAAAGACGTAGTCCTCATCAACAAACAAAAAAGTGTCCTTTTAGCAAATTTTCCTTTATTTCTTGAACTGAAATACAATTTAAATAAGCGCAAGTAAAACAACCTTTCCGTTGATTCTAGTACTTTTCACAAGTACATGTCTATACTATCAAATAAATTTAATGCCCAGCATTTATAGGACCTATTTGAGGAGCTGCTTTCTTTTATAGCTTGAAATATAGGCTATTATCTCAATATGAAAACCAATGGAATAGGAAGCGAGCAATAAATATTGCCATTCTCACAGAGCCTTTATCCATATCATGGAAGCAAACAGGAAATAAATACCAAGGATGTAGTCCTCATCAACAAACAAAAAAGTGTCCTTTTAGCAGATTTTCCATTATGTCTTGAGTACATATATAGTAAAGGAGAGTACAAATAAACTATCCTTTACATAGATTTTGGTACTTTTCCTAAAATACATATGTATACCATCATAAAAATTTAATATTCAGCATCCACCACACTATTACCAGCCTATTTGAAAAACAGCAATCGTTTATAGCTTCAAACATAGACTATCACCCAGATATAAAAGACAATGCACTATTGAATGAAATAGGAAACGACCAATAGCGGTTGCCAATCTTAAAGACACAATCTTCGCTCCATAGACGAAGGAAATAACCAATACTGATGTTTTCTCCACATCCAAAAGAAGCGAACAACCTTAACAGATTTTCTTTTGCTTCTGGAGAGCTCATATCTAGTGCAATGGTGTGTGGATAGAACGAACTGAACAAACATGGATGGCAATTCTTTTCAGAGGTGAGTAATGGCTCGTATTAATATCGCAGCGTCATTCACATTTCAGGTGTCAAAGTCAGCTGCAATATGATAAGAAAAAGCAGAATCATACATCCTGATGCCATTTTCAGTTGAAAATAGAATGGATTTATTATTTTTTTTATCATTTCTTTTTGAAAGTAAATTGACGGCAACCAATCCTTTTATCGTTTATCTTATCAGTCTATAAAAAAGATGTAACACAAAGTAGGTTGCTTTCTGGGTAATGTTTACGTTCTCATGACTCATTTCAGGGAAAAAAGCTTTGAACAACGCTTAAAACTGAGTATAAAAGGGGTTATATACCCTCTCATTTCCCTGCAGAGAAGATATTATTTCATGTTTTAGTCCCTTCCTTTAAAATTCAACTTCATGCTGAAGTATAAAGAGCTGAGAAGTATTGATTAATCCATAATATTATTGAACATGGTCTAACTCCACGTAGGAAGTTAGGAAGCAATCACTCTCCATCACTGATAAAAATATCCATTCTCCATCATTGATAAAAGCAATCATTGATAAAAAATATATCTCGATTGCACAACTACAACATCGCACGTCTTGCCGTTTGGAGCTACTATGCATGTATTCATCCACGTTTTCTGTGAAGCGGGGATACTAAGGCATGCTTCTTAAGGTCATTTTATGATTAATGGAGATAAAACAAACATAACACTTTGCTGCGCTGTCTACGAGATAATTAGAGCGTTCGATACAGTGTCAATCATGAAATATTTGTGAAACATTCATTCTTTGTCGAAATTAAAGAATACTCTGTGCAATATCTTTTCACTTTTGAAACTATGAAATATTCTAGGTCTAAGAATGTATCATCTAAAGAAAGTAAAAAAATAATGGGAGTTCAAGTTTAGTTTAGTTATACATTATCGTCTCGTTTAGAAGAAACACAAACTTTTTCGGAAAGGACCTCAAAAATTTTAACCATTGTCAGATGATGAAGAAAACACCTGAACTGGAACGTCTTCACTTAAGTTTTAGCATTATTACCAGTGGGATCACATTTGAACCCAATGGATTTAGCTTGCACTACACCCACTCCCACGATGGTTCTCCGATGGAATAGGGTCTTGAATCTGAGACCTCATCTCCAGTTTATCATGGCCCTAAAGAAAGTTCACAACATCAACGCTCGCATACCAAAGAAATCGCATCTACAATTGGGTAGAATCAAGAAAAAATAATAAATACGTCCGTTATTGCAATAAATATCGTGATGCATCACTAACACAAACATGAAAAGCCAATTCAACATATTCCCAGACGTTACAGAAAATAAATCATTCAATTGGGTACAATTAGTATGTTATAAGCAGTTTACAGCGTATGGTATTATTAACCCTTTGCACTCGACGGTGCCTCTTTGGCACCATTCAAGACGATGCATCATTTTGACGTTTTATTTATTTATTTTTCAATTTTGATTATTGAAAATACTTACAGAATGGTAAAAAGACGGAGAATTTCAATTTTATACACACGCACACACATACATTGATGGAGTAATAAACCAGCGCTTGTATAGAATAATTATGCATCGAATTACTTTTCCGAGTGCAAAGGGTTAATAGTGTCATTAATTTATAAATAAAATTTAGATTGGACAGTAAATTCAATGAGTTTTGAAAAAAAAATTAGAAATAGTATAAATTAGCTGATATAAGACTCTTAAATTATTAAAGAAAAGCATTAAATACTAGAGAATAAAAATACGAGGCACATTTGTTTTTAATTCAATGAGAAATTTTCAGTTATTGAATGATGCTAAATATTTCACTGTACAAACTTTAAAGAACCTACTTTTAAAAACCAAAAATATAACAAACATTAGAATTTTTATACAAGAATATTATAGATTTAATACCTGTGGAAGAAAAGCATTTTAATCAGACATATTGACCCAAATCCATTAATTGATTAAAAGAGAATAAAGAACTTTTCGGTAAATCTTTTTAAACATTTTAATTATTTTTATAATACTAAAATTAAACTATGGTATTATAACTATTTTTATAATACTATAGTTTATTATAAAACAACGAAAAAATAAGTAATAATGAGAATGAGAAATAATTAAAATTCCATGTAATGCTTTTACTACAAAAAATAATTGTAATATTGTATCTACAATAACAAAAACTTCAAGTCACGTAGTCTATTATAAAGGATTAAACAAGAATTAATATTTTCAATTACCGCATGAATGATTCTTAATATAAAGTAACTAAAGTATTAAAATTTCATACATAAATTAAGTATTTCTTTACAGTTTAGCTTAAGAGTAAATAAAATTTTAAAATAATTTAAAACTCATCTTAACGGTTAGACGAAATTATTTGTTTCTGAGCAAGTACAAAGTAATTATTTTTACTCAGATTATAAATCTATTGTATGTGGAAATATTTACTTATAATTTTTTTTCTTTTGTAAATATTTACTTTCGTATCTTTTAATCAACCGGAAATCAAACGAATGAATATGTAATAAAGTATTTTAGAATATATAATAAATGATAATATAATAACTTATTTTCCATGTACTTCATTAATTGGTTTCATAAAAACTCTATTTCACAAGTATGCACTGTATTATTTCTGTAATCATTAACCACAAAGTTACTTTACATGATAGTATATCTTTATAAAAGCAAACCAAAAATATTTATTTAAAAATGTTTTTTTAAAAATTTAGTGTGCATTTTTAACTTCAAAGAATTTAAAAAAAATATATCTCCTCTGAAAATTGTTTCGAATATTTATGTGGGTTGATTAAAGATAACGAAATTACATTTAAAATAAAATTTCAAAAATCTATTTTCAGAGCACGTTAATGAATTTTTACCATTTTCTAAAATTTTAATTACTTTCAGTTATTATTAATTTTTTATAAATTCTTGTTCCTTTTGGTGTATGTTTTTAATTGAAAATTTTAAAACTATAGAAATACAAATAATTTAATAAAAAAATTAATATTAGCATAGGTATATAATCATACGACATTAAATCAAAGGAAACGACATACTAATTTACTTTATTAAAAGAAAAGAAAAACAAATTCGGATATTTAATAGTGAGGCAGACAAAATAAATTAAAATATTTCATACTTAATTTTTTCATTATAGTGCAGTATATAGTATTTTTTCATTTTTCTAAATAGAACAATTTCAGATACATACAGCATATAGGGAAACAAGCAAAAATGAATACAAAGGTATTATCATATCAGAACATGATATTGGTTTAAGAATGAGGTTTGTGGCTTCAACAAAAATCCGCAGGTTAAAAATGGAAATTTTATTATCTGCACGAGTATCTCGAAAAATCAGCTTTTAAAAACGGGTTGCCAGTACATTTACAAAAGCTCTGATTAAAATAAAATAAGTGAATGACTACAGCAAATAAAACCTAGAAAAATGTCATTTTGAGCACGTGATTATATGAAATGAAATAAATAGGAAATGTGACATTTTTTAAACAATAAATGCGAGACAAAGTTTTATTGGATCGTTTGCAATACTAGAGTGACTCATTCGATGAAACGATTAAAATGAATAAACATATAATTTAGCTTGCACGAGCACGTGGTGCTTGGCCGTTCAAGAAATGATGTTCTGACATGATACATTGAAAAATGAGTAGCATATTTCATTTAAAAAAATTATGGATTAAAATTAAATTAGAAAAGGTAAGATGTGTGTTATGTTTTGTTTTCGTATTTTGTAATTTATTTCATTTTTAATTTCTTCAAATTGACATTTTAACAAAGAAGTATTTAAATAAAAACGAAATAAAACTTCTTAATGTATGTATAAAGATAATAAAATCAACTTCGCATGTTAGGGCCCATGTGTTTCGAAAGATATTGTCACCATCAAAGGAAAGAAAACAAACAATACACAAAAAAGAAGAAAAGAGAAAGAAAATATTCCAACATGCAGAACTGGGTAATGATTAAACAGAGTGACAAAGAACCGCTGAACGAATGAGTGAACCGTTCTTCTGCTTCCATGCGGATCCTTAGAAATAGAAGCCGCTCGTTCCGAGAAATTCACAATAAAATTTTCTTTTATTTGTTCTTTTATTTCTCTTTTAATCTCTGACTGTAGCTAATTAATTGAAAAAGAATTCTTTTGTAAAACTCTGCGACTTCAAGTCACCCTGGCGTTCTTTTTTCTAATATTGGAGCAAACTTTCGCTACTTTTATGCATTTCGTGTCTCTTGCAGATTCTTTCAAAGCGATAATTTCTTTCTTTATTTTGTTATCAGAAATTACGTTTTTTTTATCCGAAAAGTAATAGAAAATGAATTGCTCGATGTTATTTTTATCATCAAAAGATTGACAAATTCATAAAAGAGAATACATCTGGGACAAGTCATTTCATTTTTACTCGCACGATGATTTTTTTTTTATTTTAGATGGGGGAAAAGCAAAAATTCTATATCCATATCGTAAATTGTTCTTATATATTATATACGTTTATATAAATATACTTTATATCGTATATTATATATATATATATATATATATATATACAGGGTGTCCGAGAAGTCTTTGACACATTTCAAAAATTCGGCAAAAAAAAATAAATAAACGAGATAGAAAGTAAAATTACATTACATATATTACCTCATATAGTAAAGTTTTTTTAAATGCAAAACTGGCCGGTAGATTGCGATACTGAAACGTTAGAAAGAGTTATTTAGAAAATGGCCTCTCCAAGTGAGCGCGCGTTTTGTGCTATTTGGTTTTTCGAATCGAAATCTGTGACTCAAGTTCAAAGTAATTTACGAACGAAAAATTGGAAATTACCCTTCATCTCGAAACAACATTATTGCATGGAAAAATAAGTTTTTGGAAACTGGGAGTCTCCTGGGTCGACACAGAGGTGTCGTCGATAGAATTCATCAGTCATTTGCTCGTAGCCCCTGAAAATCAGGGGCCCACATCGAGGTGTATTGATACGATTAAAAAAAACTTCACTATTTGTGGTAATAAATATAATTTTATTTTATTTTCTATATCGTTTTTTAACGAATTTTTGAAATGTGTCAAAGACTTCTCGGACACCCTGTATATATATATATATATATATATATATATATATATATATTGTGTGTGTGTATGTGTAATACGGTAAATTGGATTAATTCTCTCTCTCTCTCTCTTTCTATATATATATATAGATATATAGATAGACAGATAGTAATCTATATTTATGCAGAATCGCCATTAAATGTGAAGTTGATTATTCATAATTATTGATTATTATATATAATCATCGGTTTATTACTTTAACATAAAACATTAATATATACATTGAAGTGACAAAAGTCATGGGATGACTGTTAATATCGTTTCGGTCCTCCTTTTGCCCGGCGAAGTGCAACAACTCGACGTGTCATGGAGTCCACAAGTCGTTGGAAGTCTATCTGCAGGAATATTGAGCCATGCTGTCTGTATAGACGTCCATAATTGTGAAAGTGTGGATGTTGCAGGAGTTCGGGCACGAACGGACCTTTCGACGATGTCCCATAAATGCTCGATGGGATTCATATCGGGCGATCTAGGTGGCCAGATCATGCGCTGGAATTGTCCGGAATGTTCTTCAAACCAATCGCAAACAGTTCAGGCCGGTGACATGGCGCATTGTCATCCATAAAAATCCCATTCGTTGTGAGGGTACGTGAAGTCCATGAATGGCTGCAAGTGATCTGCAAGCAGCTGAACATAACCATTCCCAGTCAATGACCGGTTCAGTTGCACCAGAGGACCTAGTCCATGCCATGTAAGAATAGCCCACACCATTATGCATCCACCACCAGCTTGAACAGTACCTTGCTGACAGTTTGAGTCCATGGCTTCGTGGGGTCTGCGCCATACTCGAACTCTACCATCAGCTCGTAACAACTGAAATCGTGACTCATCTGACCACGCCACTGTTTTACACTGGTCTAGGGACCAGTCGATATGCTCACGAGCCCAGGAGAGTCGCTGCAGGCGATGTCGTGCTGTCAGTAAAGGCACTCGAGTCGGTCTTTTGCTGTCATAGCCCAAGGAAGACGAATTTCGCCGCACAGTCCTATCGGACACGTCCCTCGTACGTCCCACATTGATTCCTGCAGTTATTTGACGAAGTATTGCGTGTCTATTAACATTGACCATTCTACACAGACTTCGGCGGTCTCGGTGGTTAAGTGCAGGTGGTCGCCCACTGCGCTGTCCATGATGAGATGGGATGCCTGAAATTTCATACTCTCGGCATACTCTTGATACTGTGGTTCTTGGAATGTTGAATTCACTAACGATATCCGCAATGGCATGACCCATGTTTCTAGCTCCAACTAACATTCCATGTTCAATGTCTGTTAATTCTCGTCGTGCGGCCATAAATCACGAAAAACATGTTTACATGAATAACTTGAACACAAATGAAACACACTTCAGTATATATATATATATATATATATATATATATATAAGAAAGGAATATAAGTTTTTTTTATTTTAAAAAAAGAATATATGGTATATTTTATGAAGCCCCGATATTTTCGTCAGCAGGAAGACAGATAAAAATATTACAGCATTAGGAGGTGACACATCACTCGACAAAGTTATAGTGAATTAATCCTATATAAACCAATGGCTTATCAGGAAACTGAGAATCTAAGCTCAGAGTCTTAGTTCAAGAAGATTTATCACGAAGTCACCGAACCATGTATCATTGGAAGTTTAAAGCAATAAATCATAAGAGTATTCTGATGTTATTATTTTCAAAAAGAATTATTGACTGTTAAATTAAAAAAAACAATAATTAATTATGAATCAATATTTGAACATAAAAATGATTGTATATGCTTTTACTTAGTAATTAATTACATATAACTATCTAAGTTATGATTTTGCTTCCCTGAATTAATTTTTTCATGACAAAGAAAAGTGTCTTATAGATATATTTATCGTAACTGAATGGAGTTTATGTAGAGGCTTTTCAGACGTTTAAAAAAAATTTTTTTTTTGTTATTGTTGTAGCAAGAGCCATATTTGGCCGTACTGCTACATGCGAATGGTAAAATCAGAGCAAAATTATAGAAATACGCTTGGTAAAATATAAAATTGAGGGTTATATACAAAAATGCAATACATAGAAACTCTAAATGGAAAGGAATTGAACAAATGTGTGTAATGGAAAGGAAACTGAAACAAATGTGTGTAAATTGTTACATTGAAGGAATGTAAATGGTTAAAAAGGAGCAAATATGTTAAAGAACTAAATGCAATTATAAAAGCCAATGATTTTTAAAAATTTAAAAAGGTTTGAGTGGGATTTTTCTCCCACTATGGCTTGTAAATTTAATGAATATGACTTTAAAATAGTAAACGGAAGGAATTAAAAGATGGACACTCAATCAAAATGTGATTAATAGTAAAATCCATACGCCATATGGGACACTTCGATGCCACCTCGCCAAAAATTAGATGTTTATGTGTACAGAGAATGTACCCTATACGGAGGCGAGTCATTAAAACCCTTAGCGACGGGTTTCACGACGAAAGGGAAAGTTTCTGAAATTGCTGGAATTTAGGTAATTTATCTACAAAGGTTGAAAATTAAATATCTTTCTAAAAATTTTTGGGCCCTGTCTTAAACACTGTAAAATTATTAGAGATATAAGGAAAGAATATAAGGAATCAAGTCGAAGAAGTTGGTAGCTAAGCGAAGTCCCTATTAATAGTTTAATCTCCAATGAGTTCTTTTTGAAAACAGTGTGTTGTTGCAATTATTTTATAAAGATTTTTTTCTGATGTGTTGATTTTTGCAAGAGCCATTTTGCGATGCTCCATCTCTTTTTCCTCCATCTTTTTTTTAACCAATATTTCTTATGTTCTTGTAAATTAAAACCTCGTCATCCTGTTGAACTTTTTAGAAATAAACCTAGTTAAAAGATTTAGATTTTTCAGTAGCAGTATTATGATATGATATTTTCTCTCAACTTATAATTCATTATTTTTTTAAAAAAATTGTTCTTAGATGTTAAAGGGAGATAAAAATGTTAATCTTCTGTGCTATTATTTCTTACTGTCTTTTTGAATTTAACCATTTATGTAGTTTCGTAAAAGATTCTGATCCTCTCTTCAGCATCTTCGTCACTAGTTAAAAAGAAGTAAATCTACTAAAGTAATCTTGATAAAATATCAGCAAAAGCAAGAATTTTCAAGTTTTGGATATTGGAACAGGTTCTGAATTCCAGATACGGGATCTTATTAGATACTCGGTCATTTTTGGAAACCTCTATGGTAGGAAAAATTACAATAGATAAGATTACTAAAAGCAATCATCTAAAAAAAATATAAGAATATAAGTAGTTTGGTCTCAAGTCTTTAAAATAACTCAAAGTTTAATGTTTTTCACCTCTTCAGAAATAATCTTTTAAATTCAGTAATCCTATTCATTTATTATCAAATTTCTTGTAATCAAATTACTTGTTCAAAAGATAATAAATTTTGCATTAGATGTTAATAAATTAGAAGCGGATTAAAAATAATGTAATAAAGATTGTAGACAAAAAAGGAATTCTGAAAATGCATTGAAATGCTTCAATTAACAAAATAACAAGGCACTTGATTTCTTACCTAATAAATTTTGAAGAAGTAAAAAAAAAGAGAATGATTTAAATATTTCTTCTCTCAACTAATTCTTTTATTAATAAAAATAATGTTTTACAAAAGTAAGAACTTTTAATATATGCATAAACAAAATAAAATTCACTGGAAATGCCAAAATAAACTTCCGAATTTTCCAAAAGGCATTGTTATTTTCCTAAAAAGGAAATGAAAAAAAAAGACTGAAAGCGTAAAGAGGGTCTTTTAAAGACTAGAGTTGAATAATTATCAAAACTGATTTTCAAACGACCTACCTAATTTATGTTTATTCTATGTCCCCGTGGACAGAAACGTTTCCTTCAAGTATTCGTTTGAAAATTTCAGTTTTTCTTCTATTCTTCTTTTAATCTGTGACTGTAGTTAAATATTTTTAAAGAATTGCTTTGCTATATTTTTGAATTCAGAATTAACATTGACTTTTCCGGCATTTAGCACATGATTTTCTTGTTTTAAATTTCTTTAGACTCATTATATATTCTTTTTCTGTTAGAGTTATTAAACTATCTTTATTATTTTTTTTTTGAAAGCAACTAGAAACTGATTAGCGTGAGTGGATTTTCATGATTGGATTTTGAAAAAAAAAAAATGTAGTTTATACAGTAACAAACGTTTTTTAGTATGCCCACATTTTTTTCACTATATTGATATATTATGTTTGAAACAAACCTATTAGTAGATACATGTCAAATAATTCATACACACCTCGTCCGAAAAATTATATGCATTTTTCTTTAGAAAAGAAAATTAAATGATTTTACAATGTTAACGTAATTTCATAGAATTATATAAAACTGTATAAAAATAAAGCACTGTCATGTTATTTATCAAATAGTTGTATTATTAAATTCATGTGGTGTTAGTCTTAATTTTACTCGAGTTTTAAAAAAGGCTATACTGATTAAGAAGATTGTACGGCATCGTTGCCTATACAAAAAAGATTTGAATGATAGAAGATAATTATATGCCTGTACAGAAATACAAAGCAAGGAAAAAAAATCTTCAGGAATTATGAAAAAAGAGGTATTCAAAACATAATACAAATATTCAAATGTAAATATTGCAGAAAATATTGAAAGTATTGACAACTTAATGGCAAATTTATATCCATATTCTTTGCGTTGGAATTAGTCTCCCTCCCGACCCCCAGATGTCAGCACCATTGTCTTGAAATTAGGCAAGATTTCTTGGCAGTCAAGAAAAGATAACGTTCACGTGGAGTATGAGCTATCAGAACCTCAAGATGTAAAAGAGAGGACATTTATTTTAACAATCATGTAGAGACCCAACGAGTTTCTTATGAAATTAGTAGTTTATGGAGAAAAATTTTTTTTATTGTCATGAAGAAACATTCGTAAACATGATACGAAATTATTTATCTGCAATTGTATTAAAAAAATAAGGAGTGGCTCAATTTGAATAAATGGATGATTAGTCTAGAAAACTATTGCCTGATTTTTCTTGTATATAATCTTCTATTTTTTGCAAACAGGAGGGCATGTTGGTTCAGAAACTGTACAATAATACTTCGTTATGGAAATTGCCCCTATATTCAACCTTTATAAACTACGTTATCTACCACCACTCCTTGGCTACATATACTAAGGATAATATATGTATGATAGGAGTGTAGGATATATATATATATAAGGATATATATGTAGGATATATTAAGGATAGAATGTAGATTACTGGCTCGTAATCCATCCGAAGTCATAAATAAACTTTATGCGATCGCTTTAGTGTAAAGTTGATGTTCAAATTGGGTAACAAACTTTACTTTCATCACATCATGATAGAATAGAGAGAAATAATAGAAAATCACAAAACTACCAATAATTTATTTACATATATTGCTTATTAACAACTATTATTTAATTATGAATACACTACATATTCATTACACTACATATTCATAATGTTGTTTTAAATATTTACTAAACAATACTGCATAGAGTAAGTCAAATTAACAAATACTTAACACTTTATGCTGCTTTCTGGAATATTAATAAAATAAATTATTTAATATTATGTATATTAGTAAATAATATAATATAATTAAAATATCAGTCCTTGATTGAATCATCATTTTCTGTTGCTAAGTCTTGCTAGCAAAGCGGACAAATTTTTAAAATTTTACTAAGAAACAGCAAAATTTGCGCCGTTAGGTCACTTTGACTAGTTTTATGTAAATTGTTATACCAGTCGATTGTTAAGGTAAATTAACATTTATACGCAAATCAGCTTTTTTATATCCATTTTATTTTAATAATTTAATCGCTGGCAGTAGAGATTTATGTCTGAGATTGAATTATGTTCAAAAAATTTTAAGCTTTACCTAGAAAAACAACGATTTGTTGGAACCAATTCATAACCATCTAACATAGACAAAACATTTTGAATTTCTTTCCATAGAAGAAAAAAAATCCTAAATGTTTCTTTACAAATACAGCGCAAAAATCTATGAACCCGATCGTTAGCAAGGTTAAAAAAGAATTGTCAGATAATCTGCTATTTCAATTGTTAACCTTAAACGATGCAATACGGTTGTAAATGAATTACGCACATTTGCATATGACAGTTCGGTACAAAAGATGTGGAAAATATTAGGATAACATTAATCGCAACAACATTGAATAACTTCCAATGAATAGGACATATAAAATAACTTTTCTTGTTTAATTCAAAGAGTGTGACACAGTGTAAATATTACGAATGTATCTACTTTGGACTTTAATATCATTATTTGCTGTAAAACATAGATTACACAACAAATAATAAGTCTAGTAGATTGGGTACTTACGTATTAGACTGTCTTCGCCAACAATCGTCAATGATTTTGTAACTCATTGGCAACGGATTTATATTTGGCGATAAAGATCAACGGATTACACTATTGCCGAGTTTTCATAATTGGCGGCTTAGCAACTCATTGGCGAAAATTTCATTGGCAAATTTGGTGATAAATTTGGACGGTCTAATACGTAGGTACCGATTGTAAGTTTCAGTTGCACAGTGTGTGGGTATATAAAAGACATATATAAACTCTCATCTTTCATTGGAACCCAAGATTATATTAAGTGTTGAAATCTTGTATCGATTGCCTTTTTATTACCACTAAGTCTTTGATCGAAACATATTTATATTACATAAATACATAGGAGCATTAGATTATTTACATAGCCCAAATTTAGGTCAAACAAAGTTGAAATAATCCAACAATTTGAGAGAAATTAATAAAAGAAATATTAAGTTACAGAATGCACGAGGTAGAAACATATGGATCTATTTGCCATATTGTAATTTAATTTGAAATAAAATGATAAAGATAAAGGAAAATGATACTTTCAAAATGCAGATAATCCAAGAGATAAAATAAAAATAAAAGGCAAAATTATATAAATGAATAAACAACATAACAAAATTTAAAAAAGCGGAGGTGACAGAAATGGAGGAAAAGAGAATATCTAATTTTTAATCTGCAACCCTTAAAATTAAACAATTTACCCACTAAAAATAAATAGTTATTTTTGTTATTTTCAAATTAAAATATATAACAGTACCTAATTAAATATGGTATTACATATGAGATTTTATTTATTTTAAAAACATCAAAAATCTATATATTTTTCATATTTTCTTTCTTCCATTTATCAGGAAAAATACACCTAATTTTCAAGTTAGAAAGACATGTGTACGTTTTCAAACATGTCCATAGTTCTTTATTGATTTGTAAATTACAAGTTATATTGTCTTTCGATAATAGAGCAAAATTAATCGCAAATTACAAAGAGAATTTCGTACCTTCGTGAACAGCGAAAGCAAATTTTCAAAGGACGGCCCGACGAAGGAATAGTAACTTATATTCTTTATTTTCTAAGATAGAATAAGAACAGCTTAAGTTCATGTTCCATGAAATTTGTACTAAAATTTTTTTTATGTGTTCTTTTGCTATTTATATTTTTGGATTTGAAGCTAATTAATTTTAAAAGAAGCTTCTTTTTGAATTTTCCGACTTCGGAGTAACTTGGCACTCTCTATCTGTTTTTAAATGGTGCTTTTTCTGTATATATATATATATACACTGAAGAGACAAAAGTCATGGGATGACTATTAATATCGTGTCGGTCCCCCTTTTGCCCGACGAAGTGCAACAACTCGACGTGACATGGATTCCACAAGTCGTTGTCAGTCCTCTGCAGGAATATTGAGACATGCTCTCTGTATAGACGTCCATAATTGTGAAAGTGTGGATGTTGCAGGAGTTTGGGCACGAACGGACCTTTCGATGATGTCCCACAAATGCTCGATGGAATTCATATCGGGCGATCTAGGTGGCCAGATCATGCGCTCGAATTGTCCGGAATGTTCTTCAAACCAATCCCGAACAGTTCTGGCCCGGTGACATGGCGCATTGTCATCTATAAAAATCCCATCGTTGTGTGGGTACGTGAAGTCCATGAATGGCTGCAAGTGGTCTGCAAGCAGCTGAACATAATCATTTCCAGTCAATGATCGGTTCAGTTGCACCAGAGGACCGAGTCCATGCCATGTAAAAACAGCCCATACCATTATGCAGCCACCACCAGCTTGAACAGTGTCTTGCTGACAGTTTGGGTCCATGCCTTCGTGGGGTCTGCGCCACATTCGAACTGTACCATCAGCTCGTAACAACTGAAATCGTGACTCATCTGATCACGCCACGGTTTTCCACTGGTCTCGGGATCAGTCGATATGCTCACGAGCCCAGAAGAGTCGCTGCAGGCGATGTCGTGCTGTCAGTAAAGGCACTCGAGTCGATCTTCTGCTGTCATAGCCCAAAGAAGACAAATTTCGCCGCACAGTCCTATGGGACACGTCCCTCGTACGTCCCACATTGATTCCTACAGTTATTTGACGAAGTGTTGCGTGTCTATTAACACTCACCATTCTACACAGACTTCGGCGGTCTCGGTCGTTAAGTGCAGGTGGTCGCCCACTACTCTGTCCATGATGCCTGAAATTTCATACTCTCGGCACACTCTTGATACTATGGATCTCGGATTGTTGAATTCACTAACGATATCCGCAATGGAATGACCCATGCGTCTAGCTCCAACTAACATTCCATGTTCAACGTCTGTAAATTCTCGTCATGCAGCCATAAATCACGAAAAACCTGTTCACATGAATAACTTGAACACAAATGAAAGCTCTGGAAAACGAACTGCGCATTTATACTTTTTCGCTGCGATACTACTGGCATCTGAATATTTGCATATTGCTATCCCATGACCTTTGTCACTTCAGTGTATATATATTTATTAAATTTAGTTGATCATTTGAAATTGAAAACTAAAACAATACTCTGCACATTTATTGAACATACTATTATAATCTGAAAAGGAACTGGAAAGTTACTGTTTATTGATACCTTGTTCATTTGTTTTTTGTATGTTGTTTATTTTCCGGATGTGAAAACATTATTTAAGCCAATTCTTTATTAGATATAGGACAAAATATTTCGTTCAACGGCTCAAAATAATTAACAATCTCAAAAACGTTTATATTCATAATAAATCAATTTTTGCCGCGCATAAGAGAAAATATATGTGTACGTACTTTGCATAGATAATTGGATATGTCTAAGTATACTTTACTTTCTAAGCATTTTTCGAATGTGTATTTTCGTGATAAAATATAAATAATTGATTTCAGAATAAAATCATTAGAATTAATAATAATTATATTAATTGATATTTTCATTGCTCAATATAAGAATAATGGACTTCATTTCTTCTTTTTAGGTTTTATAGATGATGTATAATTGTGTAAAAAATGTCAATTTCACGAAATAGTTCATTAAAAGAAAAACTATGCATATATTCACTTCGATGAATAATAGCCTTAAGGGATTATCTGAAATGCATTAAACAGAAACATCCTTATTTATAAGTTGCTTGATATATTTTACTACAGACGTTTATTAACTAATTCATATATCGCGGAATATGAATTTAAAAAGTAATATGGATATTATTTTGCGACATTTCATATTTCATTATTATTTCAAATTAACACGTTCATCTTATATAGAACAAAATATTTTCTAGTATACCTAATATTAACTTTATTCTTATTTGCTTAAAATACTAAACGATTACTCCAAACTGTATTCCACTAATATTTGATGGCGATACAATAACATAAAATTACTATATTGTTATATATTTTGTTCTAATATCGACACTATTGCTGATAAATGATTTTACTTGTATATTATTTATAAGCTATCTATAAGATTCCACTAAAATTCTAAAACATAAATATATAGGCAGAATAATAGTCTAATTCCATTAAATATAGATAAAGACATAAGCAAACATAAAAATATATGTTCTGTCTTTGAAGAAAAATTGATAAGAAGGTTTAATGCCATGGACATCAAATCCAATTTTAATAAAACAAGAGTAATCAAATTTATGCTTTTTCTTTTATTTTTTCACAAAGCATCAAATGTTTGTTTGCAGAAATAAGTAAACATAGTTGCAGCATCGAGAGTTACATATGAGATCAAATTTTAAAAATAAACAAACCCTCAACAGTTATGGTCACACATGATTTTCAGATTGCTTTAAGATTATATGTTTTATAGTAATTTCAATAATGTTTATTTTAGAATTACATTTACAAATTAATATTTTTTGTATTCATGTTCAGCCTTTTTGAAAGCATGAATAAATAAAATAATGCATCAAATCTCGAGTATGAACTGAATAAAATGAACAGAAATTTATCAATAAAGAAAAAAATGAATTACTTCCTTTATTACATATGCATATTTCATGATATCACCTGTAAACATTAAAACCACATGATAAATAAATCATATGGTAAGTAATTATTCATGGATGAATGTATAAAATGAATAACAATTGAAGGGTTTTATCAGATAAAATAAAACTGTTTATTTCTATAAAATATAATTGCAATTTAGAGAGAATACATTTATAGTGGTCCCCTAAAAAATTTCATTCTTCGGATTTCTATGATTTAATCCGTTATCTCAGCCTATCTAAATTGATCCCATAATCCAGACACATCTATTCAGTCATAATAAAATAAATAAAATACAGTCTCTTGACTATTACAGAAACGATGGGAAATTTCAGATATAAAAATATGACGTTTCTGCTTAGAGACAAAGTAACAAGTAAAATTACATGGGCAAAAATTATTTTACCTCTTTTCGGTATAAGAACAAAACAGATGAGAAAAAATCAAACTGGATAATCTGGTAGCCACGAAATAATGTGGTTGTTTCTTCATAACCTCGTCCCCAGAGAACTGTTCCTTTGGGGTTTGGTATTTGCCAATGAACTCGTTGGTTGAAAGTTACAATTTGACATGCCTCTGCTTTTGGTTTCCAGGTTATTTTCTGTAATATCCAATGTACTTCTTGCAATGTTGGGTTTCTTAATCCTAATATTCTGTGTCACTCGTCAGAATAACAAGTAAATCAATCAAGACTGCTTTTTAGTATACTTTATCTAAAGAATTCTAAAATTGATTCATAGTATTTCTCAAGTTTCTTATGTTTACTTTAGTAAGTAAATTTATCTTTTAAAAAAAATTATAGGTAATGAGAAAACCCTTCGTTATTTTTTGATAATTTTATAAAAAAAAAAGGTGGGAAGAAGTTAATATTTATTGAAATGGACTATACTGTTTTTACCGTAATTATTGCAACAAAATTAAATTATGTGCATACAAACAAAAAACAGTGCATTTTATAAGATTTAAAAAAAGTAGCTATCATTATGTTAAATGTTTTTAATTATTTATAAATGTTGTTTCCTATTTTAAGCATAATTTTAAACACTAAAATTTGTTTTATTTTATGTAATCTATATTATCAAATTAAAAAATAAACTAAATGCAATGAATTTTCAACATATAACTGAGATAAAGGCATAGTGAATGAAAATAATCATAACAGCATTTACTTTTGAAACATTTTTTTTCAATTATTTTTTCACTTACTCATTGATATATAAATGAAAATTAAATAGTTCATATAACATTATAAATGAAGAAGCTTTTACTTGCTCCATATAAATATCACGTGATCTTTGTTATAAACGAAAGAAAACTCCCAATAAAATAAATGGACAAAAAATTGTAAATACTTGCTTGAATGCAAAAAAAAATCATTTATCAAATGATCCTTGGAAATATCATATAGAAATACGTATTAATAAAGTAGGAATTTTTCCATATTAATATTATATATATATATATATATATATATATATTGCATATATATGTAAATGAACAGTAATTGCTTTAAAAAAATTACCGAGTTAATATGTTTGAAGAAAAATTACCTTAGAAATGAATAATTAATCTAGAAATAATCTATAATACCATATCACTTATTGTAATAATAAATGAGATAATTACTTTTGAAAGCGCTTGTTTTGCTTTACCAGCATAAAGTTAATTTTCTATACCACAACAATATAAAGATAATTTGCTGTTATATAGCTGTATTACTAGTAAGACATGAAATAAAACATTTCTTATGAAATCTACAAAAACAAAGAATTCAACTACATGTCGAGAGTAATACCACTGGGGGTACTGGGTCAGAAGTGATCGTTCTCTGTTCCATGTCTAAATTACGATCTGAGATGAATGAATGAATTTGCATGAATGCAGTACGCCCCCTAAAAAGGGTTGTGACGTGTGTGTAGCTAAGTCGTACTCTTGGCCCTAGATGGCGCTACTTGTAAAACAAAAAAAAACACATATATCCGGCTTAAAATATGCTGATGTATCAGCGGGGATTGTCCATGGCCTGAGCTATAAGTAATGACAACAACAATTATAATCTTCCATTCATAATATTGCCACAAATCAGTAAAATATCTGATATTTTATCAATGCCTTCCAAAAAAAAATTCTTTAAATCAGAAATATTATTGCATTAGAAGAGAAACTATCTCTCGTAAGTTACTTCATTTCACAATAATTAAAGTCAGAAATGTTTCATAAGATTCTCACAGAACTATTTTTACCTTCTGGTCTCTGTAAAACAAGAGACGTATATTTCCGGCTTAAATTCTGTTGATGTATCAGCGGGGCTTGTCCATGGCAAGTGCTATAAGTAACGACAACAACAATATACAGAAAGTTTATTGTAGTTGAATTCTTTAATTTTTATTTGTAGTTGAATTCTTTAATTTTTTAAAAATGTACTCGCAGATAACCCCAGACTAAACAACATCGAAGATGAAATGAGAAAGCAAAACAACACTTTGAAAATTCAGGTACGAGGTGCTTTTCGTTGTAATCAACCTAAAAGCCGATAGCAATCGATTCAAGTTATGGTTAAAACCTCTTCTCAGCCAAATTTTAACGTAGTCTCTTACTTAATTCCCCAAACTACAAATTCCAAGGTTCTTTGAAACCTTAAAAGCACTCCTGAAAATGAGTTCGAAATTAAAAGTATCCGTTCAACATCTTTCGCCACACTTTCAGCTTCCAAATGTGGGAAATACATCAGAGAGCTGTTACGTGTATATATCTAAAAGGCTTAGGTTGATGTTTAGCTTTTATTTTCGAATCTGTGCTTACAAATTAAGACGGTATGAAAGGCTGTAAAAGATTGCGGTAAACAGTGAATTTCTTTTTGCACTCTCGTATTATGCCGTATAGAGAAAGTATAGCAATCGTCAAAAATTTAAACTGCAAACTCCGAGTTTTACATCTACCTGAGTTCAAAAACACTTTATAGGTAAATATCTGCCTGCTTGGGATCAAGATAATTCATAAATGCCTTGTCCTATGCAATTCAACTATGGCATATGGTTTTTACATAAAATTTAATAGAAATTAAAAATTTAAAATATAATCTATTCATAGGAAGTCCATAAGTCCAGCTATTAGATTATAGTTTAATACTATAAATATTTATTAATGACTGAAAATTGGAACAAGATTTTATATTATATATATAGGGAGAGTGTGAGCTAATATTAGGAATTTTTTAAAAAGTTTAACTGGATTTCCCCTAAAGCCTGAAGTCACGTGGTCATTTCTTTATAACTTCTTCCTAAAAGACTTGTTACTTTGGTTTTTGGTACTTTTAAATGAACCTGTTAGTCTACAGATGTGACGTATTTTTCCCTTTGGCTACCAGATTATTTTCACTGGTAACCAATTTATTTTTTTTTCTTATGTCGCGCTTGTTGACTTCTTTATAATATACTGGGCAATTCATTGGATTTAAATTTTAAGAAATACGAAGCATTAAATAAAAAATTCATTTTAGTAAATTATATTAAAATAATTTCAAAAATTATGTGTTTTTCGAATTCGTTTTAACTGTGGCTTAAGTTTAAATCTTATATAACTTTACCTCAGTTGAGTAAAAGATAAGTTTTATTTACAAAAATTAGAGGTTATAAAATTCTTTGAATTTTAAATAAAAATTTTCAATCACTTTGAGGTAATTTTATATGATAAATCACAGAAATGGAGGTACACAAATTTCATGCGTAATTATATTATAGAGAACTTTTTTTAATAGGAAAAAGTTCTAAATTTGGATTCTTTTGGAAGAAACATTTTCCGATATTTAATAAAAAAGTTATTATTTTATTTTTTAAGTCATATCAAACATCAAAGAGGTATTTAAATCTATTTTTCTAATTGTGTACGGGCTTTGAACCGATGGAAATGTTTGGGTTGAAACCAAATGATTTTCAATTAACATGGAAGCAAATTATTGCACATTTAGTAACAATATATATATATAACACCAATAATTTTGAATTTTCAAGATAAAAATATTTATGTACCAATATACTAAATGTTTTTAACTATTTTATTGCTAAATTTTCAATTTTAGTGCAATTTTGAAACTTAATTTTCTCTTGAAAGTATGCGATGAGGATTAAAAATAATTGTTATTCAATAATTATCTTTTTTTTAAAAAAAATGGTAATAAACTATTATAGCATTGCTACTGATAACATTTTTTTCACTTATTAATATCCACATAAAATTAAAAAAGAAGTGTTTTCATTAACAGTACAGATGAAGTTTGCTGCTAACTTCATATCAAGTGCATATACGTTTATTTAATAACCAAGAACAGAAACTTTCTCGTCAAAATGAATAAATAGAAAATTATAGTTTCAATCAAATTAATCTATTTTTGTCTGTATGAATGTGCATTGTCATTGAAATAATCTTTAAAAAGATCATACCGAAATCAGTATCACTACAGAAAAGAAATTTCCAAATTAATGTGTGATGAATACCTTCAAAAAAAGCCCTTTAAAATTTTTTTACCTTGTGCACAAAAAACAAACACAAACTTAACAAAAAATTTAAAGATTGTATGACAATTTAAAATAATTAGTGATTAGTTACCCCAGGTGATGTTCTGGCATAAGGGTTGAGCGTCTTCCCCATGATCTGGGTGACCTGGTTCGGGCTTGGTGATTTTTCTTCTGTGTTCTATCTGTGAGATTAGAGAATGTGCACCTTCCCTATAAAAAGAGGTTGGGCAAGTGAATGTGAGTGAGTACCTAAATCGTATTATTGGTCCTAGTTGGTACTACTTCAACCAAGAGACTACTTTAAACAAT
>JAOUZG010052315.1:1180290-1195630 GCA_026289955.1 Argiope argentata | reverse complement strand
ATTCTTGGCAAGAGTTGGTACTACTTCAACCAAAAGACTACTTTAAACAATGAGTTGCTAAATCGTACTCTTGGACCTAGTTGGCGCTACTTTAACAAAGAGACTACTTCAAACAATCAGTAGCTAAGACGTACTCTTGGTCCTAGATGGCGTTACAGAAAGACAAGAGAAGCTCCCCCGGCTTAAAACAACTGACTTTGTCATAAAGCTTCTCTATGACAATTGACATTAGAAACAACAACCGCATAATTAATATCCCTGCGTTTTTAGGTGTTTTCTTTGAAATGTGCGAATCTGTTACTTTAGTAATATAATGAATATTTAAAGATTCATTGATTATGTATAAAATGCTTATTTCCGATTTTTTGCCCAGGAAATAAATTATTTCGCATCCAAATTTTTATTTCCACTATTATGATAAAAATATTCCCAGAAATTATTAAATAAAGGAAAAGAAAATATTTTCTCAAGATAATCCAAGCAAACCACTTTAAAGTTTAATATTGAAAGCCTGAAATAGCATTCAAAATTCAGGAACGATGGGTGTTTCGATGTAATCAACCTAAAAGCCGATAGTAGTCGGTTAAATTCAAAGTTAAATCCTCTTCTCAGCCAACATTTTAAAGCTGCCTATTATTTAATTCTTGAATCTACAAAACCCAAGTTCTTTGAGACTACAAAAGCACTCACTGAAATGAGTTTGAAATTAAAAGTACCTATAAGCATTTTTCACTGTATTTTTAAATTATAGAAATAAAAAATACTACATAAAATTAGATGAATATTGATACTTAGATTTTATTTTCAAATATAGATTTCCAAAGGCTATAAATTAGTTTTGTTCAAAAGAAAATACTGTTTTAAAATGTTTCTTCTAATATATGTATTTTGGAGATAAAGACTTCAAAGGAGATTAATGGACATTTTAGCAAAAAATGTTTTTTTTTTCTATTTTATAAATTTTTTTAGCACCTAGAGAACTGAAATTATTAGTAACAATAATATTTTCAAAATAGAAATTATATAATTGATTGATAATACGTGGGGAAGGAAGACGTATATGTTCCGACGGAATAAATCCATCTGATATAAATAGTCAGAAATAATCTATCTTTGAGAGAGGAGAGCAATTTCAACGGATTCAGTATAGAATATCGATACTTTATTCTATATGGAAACAAAACAGAAAAAAAACGACGAAAAACCCACAAAACAATATTTGCGGAAACCAACAGAACAAAAGC
This sequence comes from Argiope argentata, assembly GCA_026289955.1. NCBI lineage: Eukaryota > Metazoa > Arthropoda > Arachnida > Araneae > Araneidae > Argiope > Argiope argentata. The sequence continues at coordinate 1,194,386 of JAOUZG010052315.1, read as the reverse complement.
AGTAAATGGCAATTAACCTAACATTAAAAACTTAATCAGGCATAGGGCTGTCCACTTTCAGTGGATCTCTTCTCATGTAAAAATCCCTGTAAATGAGGTAACCATTACTTTGGCCAAAACGGGCTGTCCTGAGAAAACAACTTCTGACTACGCCCTTACTTTTCAAGAGATCTTCTCAGTAAAGAAAACTAAAGGTAGTCAAATTTGTTTGATCCCTCTCGTCCATCTCAGGATTCACTGGAAAAGCTCCAAGAGAGTTTTAAAATTTAAGGGGGACCAAATCGAACTAACAATCATAATAAGACTCATCAGTGGATGCTAGAAAAACTTGAGTTTTGTAGCAAAGTCTTCCGACATGCAGTGCAACCTGAAGCCGGTTTATCCCGAACATATTCTCGATTACTTAGAGTTCTTCTGCCTGAAAGATGTTGTTCATTCTGATCCTCTTTTGGAGCTTGACTTCACCAAGGTTCATGGGCTCATAGATATGATCTAGTAGCCGTTAGATCACGAAGGATTAAAAACAACACAACAACATGGCACTTAAATAATATGAATTACAAAAAGTTCTCAATAACAATCCGCTGGAGAGAAATGTTCAGTTACTCGCCTGAATTCCTCTCAATTGATTGCCGCTGACTGAAGGATATCAAATCTTTAAGAAATAATGGTGGAATTTGAGTAGTAAAAGAACTATTGTTAAGATTCTCAAATATGTGGCATTCATTTTTGAGGCCAAAGTCATCAAATCAATTACCGTTTTTCAAAACAGTTACCAAGACTCGAGGTTATTATCTCGACATCCATTTAGTATTCCATTATTATATCTATAAAACTATCTTCTTTACGATGGTTATTTATTCTGTTTAGAAGCAATATTAAATTTGTTACAATAATACCTTGTATAGTAATTAATTTCTTTCATAATATATAGACATCAGTATTTTCTCTTTGTGTTATTGAGTATATGGATTTTATGCTATTATGCAGGATCAGATTCTATTACTACTTGATTACTTTGGCTATGATGCATGATTACATTAAATACAATTATTAGAAAATCAACACCAGTTAAAACATTCCACCTACTTGATATACAGTGTAAAATTAATTAATTTCAACTTTTAAAGCAATAAACAGGTATCGTCTATTAAACTATATATGCATTATTTAATCTTAATCATTCTTATTATTTTTATGTAATCATCGAAAAGCTTCGGCTGTTGCGCGGGAAAAGTAGTTATGTATAAGTGCAACCGATATAATAAAATTTAACTTGCAAAATTTCTTGATTCTTCAGCCAGAATAAAAATCACATCTACCATGGAAGTTTCTAGCCATTAAATTAAGTTCTGAGAGACTTTTAAAGAATTTTCTAATTTTGTTGTGCGAATCCTTTTTCATTCTTTAATTTTTCAATTACTCATTTTATTTTACGAGTTGCAATATGTTGTATTCGCTTCTAAAATAATTTTTAAAATAAAATTAATTAATTATAAGAGTTGAATCATGGTTGTATCTGCAGTCAATGCCTTATTCAATTGTAAGGTAATATAAGTTAAAATAGTATAAGCTATTTAGATAAAATAGAAACTGATTGAAGAATTTTATTAAAAATGAGGAATAGAATCTTATTCTCATTTTTTTAGTTAATCTTCTTGTATACAATAGATAACCCCACCACCACTAATGAAGAAGTATCGGTAAAAATGGCTGTGGTCTATTGATGTCTTTAAGGTAAAACGTCCATAACGTGAATTGAATTTATCCTCTTTAAGAAGATTCGCCCCCAATTACAAAGTAGACTCTCCTTGACTTTCTTTTTCATCTTCCTCGACCCTTATTATCATGCTAAAGAAGAAACAGGCCACCACTTAAAGAAATTATCTTCAGAATTCTCAATATTCCTCCCATTCCTGTTCCACAACTAAAGGAATCCAAATACATTAAAATTTTGAAATAGTTGGTAAAAAACTGCAAATTTTTAAAATCAGAATTTTGCGTGTTTTAAGATTACTTGAAGCGATCTCAAATTTTTACTACGGGGAACATTATTGTGAATACTTTCTATTTTTCTTAGTATATATATAACTATTATTATTATCATGCCAGAACATGATGTGGTTTGGGGGATGAGGTTTTTAGTTTCAACAAAAATCCGTAGGCGAAAAATAAATGTTTTATTATCTGTACGATCATCACAAAAATCACCTTTTAATAAAGTGTTACCATCACATTTACAAAAGCTCTGATTAACAAAAATAAGTTAATGACTACAGGCAATAAAACCTAGAAAAATGTCATTTTGAGCACGTGATTATACGAAATGAAATAAATAGGAAATGCGATGTCTTTTGAAACAATCAATGCGAGACAAAGTTTTTGTTGGATCATTTGCAATACTAAAGTGACTCATTCAATGGAACTATTTAAATGAATAAAAATATAATTGAACTCGCACGTGCAAGCGGTGCTTGGCCGCTCAATAAATTAAGCTCTGACAAGATGCATTGAAATATGCATAGGAAGTTTCATTAAATTTTTTTTAACCTCATCACAAATTGAAGAATATAAAGCTCAGTTACCAAACGCACTTTACTTTTCTTCCCCCACCGTTTCCTTCTATGAATCATTGGCAGCAAAGCTTCACTTTAAAGGTATAATGTACTTTTGGCTTAGCAAGAAAAATACCTTAAATCACTGACTTTGATTCGTATTCCGCAACAACCTGTTTTTTAACCGATATTTTCTTTTTGAAGGAATGTTTCAAGAAAAATGTAATGTGATTTTATTTGTAATAAAATATTTTAACAATTCTTTCTTTCAAACCAGAGAAAGCAGCTGATCCTCCCGAAACTAATGAGACCGCGGTGCATCTACAGAATAGATAATAAAATTTATCTGCTGTTTCCATTTCCGTCATTAGTCAAACTCGTTCGTTTTTCACAAATTCTAAAAAGCAAAAAAGGATTTGAAACCTCAAAAATCATTATATTCCCATAAGATAATTTATTTATTCCTTTCTAGAAATGTTCAGTTCTCTCTCACAGTAAACCTTTCACCGGTATTTGTTCACAAATGCCGTGATAAAATGAATAATGATCCATTTAATTATGTTCCCTAATTAACTAATACAGTACCCAGTTGAACTTATACAGGGCTATCCTACTTCAAGAACTGAAATAAACAGAACGAGTATTGGCCGAATTTGGCATGGCAGCTTAGAAACATGTTTTTCTTTGACTTTTATTCAAGACCTAACCCTCCAAATTATCTTTACAGGTAATTAAAGAATACCTTTGTACTGCTAGCCTTATAAGCCAGATAACATCTACGATACTGAAGTCAACTTTTTTGGTATTGTGGTTATGTTACTCGGCTGCTGGTCCTCGGCTGCGTCGCGGGTTAGTATCGAGACCTTCATCTACTATATACTGCACATATTTTTACAATAATATTATTGAAATAAAATTAATTTATTAAAACACGTTTTTAAGGGTATTATTCTATTAAAATAAATTTTTAAGAACACAAATAGATTTGCATATTCTACTTAATATGTATACTCCAAAACACTTTGTTACTACGATTTTTTATTTAAAATTTTAACCTGTTAAGGACCATGAACCTGGATATGGGGAAAATTGGACAGGTTTTTGGGTGCGTATTCTCTTAGAATGCGCGGGCCTAGGGGAATGCTGCTTTTTTCCTTTTGACGACAATTTTTAGACAACTTCCCAAATATGCATGTAATTGTTATCAATTTTTCTTTTGATATTATACATAATTATATTGGTAATGGTACAAATGCTGCATTTGGGATTCATTACAAATTTTTTTCGCCCTATCCTTTTGAAGTGGTGAAAGTGTTACGCCTTCATCTTTAAAAAATTAGTATTTCTTTACAATATCGATTATTTGACATTGTAAACCAATTGGTTTAATACTTTTCTTATCTTTCCATATTTATCGCTAAAAAGAGATTTCTAGATTTGTTTTTGCTTTTGTCTGGTGAAATTGAAATCCAATAAAAATCCAATAAATACAATAGTGATTTGCTTTCACATTTTAAAATGTAACTATGTTTGGGTTTCATTACCTGCCAGAATATTCACTTTGCATGAGCTTTTTAATATTTAATATTGTGATAATCACATTGTTAAATATCAATATGTTTTAAACATTTAATTTTTCAATAATATTTAAAATGCTAATTTAATATCTATTAAATGTTAAAAAATAAAAGATTAAAATAAAATTTACATGATGCTGACATGATGCATATTTCAATGTATCATGTCAGAACATCATTTCTTGAACGAACAAGCACCACGTACTCGCGCAAGTTCAATTACATTTTTAATCGTTTTAATTGTTTCATTGATAGAGTCACTTTAGTATTGCAAACGAACCAAAAAACTAGGCATCGCATTTATTGTTTAAAAAAATATCCCATTTCCTTTTTATTTCATTTCATATAATCACGTGCTCAAAATGACATTTTTCTAGGTTTTATTTGCTGTATTCAGTAATTTTTTCTCTTTAACTAGAGCTTTTGTAAATGCGATAGCAAAACTTTGTTAAAAACTGATTTTTTGCGATGCTCGTGCAGATAATAAAATTTTTATTTTTCATCTACGTATTTTCGTTGACACCAAAGACCTCATCCCAAAAACAATATCCTGTTCTGACATGAAAATAAATTAAAAAATTATTTCAAATTTCAAAATGATTTCATTTCAACCTCCCAACCATAAAGTATAATTACAATGGACGAATTGTGTTTTAGTAAACCAAACCTCATGACTAAGAGTAATCACATTTTCAGTGGAAAACTCCTATTTACATGTCAGGTTCTAAGCTAAAGACGGTACAATAAAACTACATTTCATTAATGGTTCTTAAATGTAAGTTTCTTCAAGGGCAATATACTGTCTCTAACGTAATGCCATTATTCCATATTCTCCTGGTGAAGGTAAGAACACTGCAAAATAAATCGTCACAACAAAGAATAATGATATTATAAGGACGAAGAAAGTAAAATACAGCAGCAACTGAGTTCGTTACTTTTGCCTTATGATAAATGTTGATGTTTCTAAAATTAGAAAAGAAAACTATCAACAAATGTACAAAGAAAAGAAAATATTAATTATACGAGAGCAAGAACATTGTGGGAAAATGCTTTTAAGCTTAGAGAGGCAAATTTATTAAGCGGTACGTAACGCTTTCATCAGCTTTCAGAACAATTCCTTTTACTCGCTTACTTTTGTCAGTTTCATCACGTTTCTAGTTAACGTTATTTTCTGAAATAATACATGTTCTATTGATGCCAACTATTATTCCTTTACCTATGCACTACCACCAGTTCATTGGATGTACGAAACATTGGAGTTTTCAGGGAAATTTAGTTACATCGATGATACCTGAAAGTTTATTCGATTTCTTTTTGTACAGAAGAAGTTCCAAGTTGGAAAAAGTGAAAAATTGTAAGTCATAGCTAGAAAAGTGCCTTAAAAGACGTAAACAGCATAGAAGTTACTTAACTCAGGAAAAAAAACTTAAAGCTTTTCAACTAAAAATACAATATTCAAAAGGTTTTGGAATACTCTTATTGGTTTGTCATGGTACATTGGTATTTTAAAATTAAATGTAATAAAGCAGGAATTTCTCCCTTAAATGACATTTTGCATTAACCATTTAGCTATAAATAGAGTAAAAGTATTCATTTTACGTACCTTGGCGAAATTATACTGAAACAAAATCGAAATATCATAATTTACTTATATGCGTCAACATTAATTGTTTAGCCAAAATAATAAATTTATTAAACACATTCTTTATAAATAAAATGTTTTTCTATTGTATTAAAAATGTTTTCATTTTTATTCTGAGATGTATCGGCTTTAATACAATTTTTTATTATAAACCCACTTTCGGAATCCTACCACAGAGGTAGTACGTCTTCCTCGTCATCTGAGCGTCCCGGGTTCAAGTCCCTTTCAAGGCATGTTTGCTCTATCTGTGAGAAGTGTGAATGCCCCCCCCCCCCTGCAAAAAGGGGCTGTGGAATCGAATGTATTAAGTGAGTCATCTTCATATGAGCCCGAAGTCAGACTTCTGCCCTTGAGTGCAATGAGGTCCAAACCTTTAGAAGCTACTGCACCCCTCTTTCTCCGTTGTAAAGCGAACACGCCATCATCGTTATAAATCCACTTTCTTTCAGAAAAATTTCACCATTAGAGTTACATGTATTGAAACGAGTGCAATTAAAAATTAATAGAATTATTACTATTTTTCAAAAATAATTGATTGAAATCGTATTTTCCTTCACAAATTCATGAAATTTTGAGTCTTAAGAGTTATTAATTGCGAGTAAACCCGATTCAAATATTTCATCTATACAAGCAATAAAGCAAATCAAAATACACTTGTGTGCAAAACTTAAGCAATTTTTCCCCATAATTCCACGAGAAATCATCTGATAGACAGCCTTTTGCATTTAAATTATTACAAAAGCTTAGTTTCGCAAAAAGGAATACAATGAATATAGTATAGTATCAAGAAAAAAGAATCTTTATTGAACTTCTAGTATCTTTACACATGATTGCCTCTCCAAGAAGAGCAATAAGCCGATGTTCCTTGTTTAAGATAAACCCTTCCTTTACGGTAAGGGTTGCTATGCACCGTCTCCCCATTATCAACACCAGATTGTCCAAGAGTTCTTGAAGTAAGAGTTCCCATTCTTCAATCAGAACCTATTTCAATTGTTAGATATTCCCCAGATGATGTAGTCATGCCATGAGGTATCTCTCCAAAGCATCCCATACAACTCCAGTACCAACCTAAAGATCTCTTTTTTGAGATGTTATTGGGATGAAACTGTCCCGACCTTTATTTGAATTAACTTGAGAATCACTTATGGAATTGGCATTACTCTCATCCTTTAAGAGGACACGACTCTATTGAAGAGTTGTCCAATTTTTGTCCTCTTTATACCATTCTAAACTAACTTCCATGGTGGTCAAATATACCACCTACGCGAAAACACAGTAAACCGCTACTTTTGTCGCTCTGCTGTTCTACACAGTTGCCTAGAAGTAGCGCTAGTTGAGTGATATCGAAAACTTTTTGCCTACAAAACGATATATCGATTATAATATACAATTGTTTTCCTAAGATGGCCACATCCAACCTTTCACACAATTGTACCTATGGATTGGAAGACTTTCCAAGCGTGCGAAACGACAGTTTTGTTGATTCCAAAATTCTTCAGTTACACTGATCAAACTGCGCCTCTATTACGGTTTTCCAATCATTTTTCCACGTGTGAAGTCATCCAGATGATTTCTTCTAACCATATTTCACGAAAAAATTCACATCCACTTGAATAGAAATGTTTTTAAATTGAACCTCCGTCCTTTTTCTTGTAGTCTTGAGCTGTGCGAATTGACTTTACGAGTTTTGGGTACACTCTAATCGTATGTGATGTTTTGTTCCAGGCATTTGCATACCCAACTGACTGTGCCCTTTCCAACTGACTGTGTGTTCATTGTTCTGATTGCAATAACTCGTTTTCTATAAATTTCATCGCTACCCGCTTAAAATTTACATTGTTGCTTAAGTCACCAGTGTATGTGCAAGTGTTTTAAAACTTCAAAAAATATATCCACTAATGAAACAACACTTGAAAAAATCATAGCTTAGAGCTGAAGAATATCAGTCTTGACTTGCTTTATTATTAATTGTTATACTATTATTTTGTGATAAGCATCAAACCATTTTGTTCAAAAACAGTTTTAGAAAGTAGAAAATCATCATCTACTTGACCTGCTTTCTTATATATTTGTTTCCAGTCTACAAGAAAAGTCTTAAAACATTTCACATGAGCTCAGAAAAACTAATTTTTTTTTTGCCTATTTTTGTAATTTAGGACAATTTTTGTTATTAGTTCTATCAATAAAAATTTGTTAAATACTTTTACCTAAAATATACAATGGCATCAATAGCACTCGTAGTTTAAAGAACTTGACAAAAATAACTACTCAAATAATTATGCATACATTATTATCAACTTTAAACAAATGAAAAATGTTTAAATTATATTAGAGTTTTGATTTTAAGTTCATTGACTTAGTAAACGAGTGGTGGTATTATATGCCGCATATGTGGCTGAAAATTCAGATAGCCCACTTCAAACAAGGACCTGTACACATGGTTACTACAGTAGCATAATAACCAAAAATGAAGTATTTGTGCCAATTATGTATAAATGCATATCCATCATATTTTAATGATCAATGAGTATATTATAAGCAGTATTAGCATAATATTTTCTAGAAACCTATTTTTAAGGAAGAGTTATAAATATCGGTAACTCATATTTAAAGTAAGAAATATACACTGAAGTGACAAAAGTCATTGGATAGCAATATGCAAATATACAGATGGCAGTAGTATCGCAGTAGATGGCAGTAGTATCGCGAAAAAGTATAAATGCGCATTTCGTTTTCCAGAGCTTTCATTTGTGTTCAAGTTATTCATGTAAACATGTTTTTCCTGATTTATGGAGGCACGACGAGAATTAACCGACTTTGAACGTGGAATGTTAGTTGGAGCTAGACGCAGGGGATATCGTTAGTGGATATCGTTAGCGGATATCGTTAGGGAGTTCAACATTCCGAGATCCACAGTATGAAGAGTGTGCCGAGAGTATGAAATTTCAGGCATCCCATCCCATCTTGGACAGCGCAGTGGGCAACCACCTGCACTTAACGACCGAGACCACCGACGTCTTGTGTAGAATGGCCAATGTTAATAGACACGCAACAGATAACTGCCGGAATCAGTGTGGGACGTACGAGGGACGCGTCCGATAGGACCGTGCTGCGAAATTTGCCTTCAGTGGGCTATGACAGCAGAATACCGACTCGAGTGCCTTTACTGACAGCACGACATAGCCTGCAGTGACTCTCCTCTTCTCGTGAGCATATCGACTGGTCCCGAGACCAGTGGAAAACCGTAGCGTAGTCATATGAGTCACGATTTCAGTTGTTACGAGCTGATGGTAGAGTTCGAGTGTGGCGCAGACCCCACGAAGCCATGGACCCAAACTGTCAGCAAGGCACTGTTCAAGCTGGTGGTGGCTGCATAATGGCGTGGTCTATTTTTACATGGCATGGACTTGGTCCTCTGGTGCAACTGAACCGATCATTGACTGGGAATGGTTATGTTCAGCTGCTTGCAGATCACTTGCAGCCATTCATGGACTTCACGTACCCACACAACGATGGGATTTTTATGGATGACAATGCGCCATGGCACCGGGCCAGAACTGTTCGCGATTGGTTTGAAGATCATTACGGACAATTCCAGCGCATGATCTGGTCACCTAGATCTCCCTATATGAATCCCATCGAGCATTTATGGGACATCATCGAAAGATCCGTTCGTGCCCACACTCCTGCACCATCCACACTTTCACAATTATGGACGTTTATACAGACAGCATGTCTCAATATTCCTGTAGTGGACTGACAACGACTTGTGGACTCCATGACACGTCGAGTTGTTGCACTTCATCGGGCAAAAGGAGGACCGACACGATATTAACAGTCATCCCATGACTTTTGTCACTTCAGTGTAATATATAACAGAAAATTTTACAAGATAATAAATTCAACTTAATAGGAAATTCAAACTCTAAAAATAATTCTAATTAAAATCTGTTTATTAATTCTGATTTTCTATTTCCTATATTTATGCAATTGATATCAATACATAATAAATTATTTTTAATTGTTTATAGTTTTATATACTTTAATATAACTTTAAAATTTATTTCAGTATTATTTTAATTTCAAGATCTAATTAAAAATAATATGTGCATTGACTGGTAGTTATAATTTTTCTTATTCTTATTGCTCAAAAGTACTTGATGAAAGTAGGATCAAAACTAAATGTTAGCAAAGCAAGATTTATTGTCTTTTACCTCTCAAGTGTTTTTATGATTACCATTTTTAAAATATAAAAAAGAGTTTCCTGTAATAAATAAAAGCTAATAGCAGCATTAATGTAAGGAAGTTACCGATACCCAATTTAATGTCTGTCTTTATTAAATCTTGGGAGACGACATTAATGAAATATAATTTTATTCTTTATAAAGTAGACGTTACAAATATAATTAATTTTAGAATAACAAAACGGGTGATGCCATTCGGGCAAAAGTTAATTATGCTAAATCGTTTGCTTGCTTGCCGCAACATCCTCCCCACCCTGGTCAACCTCCAGAGGTTTGACCAGTTGGAATGGATGGGTAATCTTTTCTTTGGCACGAAAGATGCAGGTACAAATTCTTCCGTCCCACCATCCTCCCCACCAAGCTGCTCGTGGTGCAATAAAGTTCTACTTTATACCATTGTGAGCATAGAGGCCTAATGGATCAAACAACTTTGATACAATTTTCAAAAGTAAGCGTTGTGTTGCAGGAACAGCAAACTGATAAACATTTTCATTTATGTCTGTATGAAACATGTCTTCCTTGGTATTCCAGCTAATTCCCATTACTTGCGTACTTCTCTTAAAGCTGAAGTCTTTTAGTTCCCAAGTTTTCTGTAGGTTCTTGGAGTTTGTATTCCATTTAGCTAAAGGTAAACTTATCTGTGCAGTTAAATCTTGCATTTCTTGGTAAAAAGTTGTTGCTTGCTCAGCAGCATCCATTTCACGAACAAAGTCGTCCTTGAAAATATTATTCTCACGGTACTTAGATGCAGTAGGGGAGGTATTCGAATCCGTATTAGCCAATTCACGAAGAGTAGCACAAAGCAAAAAGGGACTAGAAGTCAATTCAAAAGGTAAACGGGATAAACTGTAAGTAAGTATTTCATTTCGCAAGTGTAGTTTTCCGTTTGTATCCTTTTCTGTCTTAAACCACAGGAACCTAGCACAGTTTTTATCCACTTCAGCCAAAATAAGTTGCAAAAATGTTTGACTTCCGTCACTAGTCAGTGCGAATTTATGAAGTCGAAATCGTAACAATGTTGGATGCCCTGGTGTATGAGATGAAGCGTCAAATACAATTAATATAATTAATTTTAGAATAACAAAACGGGTGATGCCATTCGGGCAAAAGTTAATTATGCTAAATTGTTTGCTTGCTTGCTTGCCGCAACAGTCTTTATTCGAGTTTATTTTACTCATCTTCAAGAATAATGTAATAATTCTGTTATCTTTTTAATTCTTTATCTGCTGATGGTACTTATAAGTACCATTTCAATCTGTGATTTGTTTTCATAATATGACTATATTTGCCAATGGAAACGCGGGGAATGTAACCCAAATAGCAAGAAATTAATATAAGCTAAAAGTAGGAATGAAAAATATTTAATTAATTATTAAATTAAGATATTTTTATTAATTAATATTTTCTCTTGGGTTCTTTGGGATTATTCTGCACTATTGGTGCAAAAATGAAGTTGGAAAATTGATGGCAAAATAATTCAGTTGATAAAGGGTTAAATAGGTCGACACTCACAACAAGCATTTATTGTTTCAATGTCCTTAAAATAAAGCTTGCATTAATCTTACTCTCACATACAATTTCATAGTTCTATTATCTGATTGGCTGGAAGATTCTTTCAATTTTTTGCTTGAGTTTAATCGCTGGGAATATATTACTGATAACAGCTATTCGAAAATTTTAATTTTTAAGTTTGAATATTGCATTTTTATTTATTTTAAAAACAAAGTCTTCTGTAATTTTGGATTTGATCCATTTAAAAATTAATCCAAGTTGGCGCTACAAACAGCTTTTAACCAAAAATACCAAGTTGGCAAACAAACACCGAAAACGTTTTGTCATATGCATCAACAATGCTTCCTGTGACAGTAAGATATTCAGTTTACACTTCTTTTTATTTCGGATGTCATACATATTTTCACTAAAGCTGTCAAATTTGAATTGCGTTCCGATTTCCCTTTTTTTTGACGAGTTTAACATAAACGCTGAAGTCCGCGAATTCTGCAATAAGGTTTTTGAAATATTAATATAAAGCGTTCCATACAAGGTCATTTGAATGACAAAAGCTCTTAGAAATGTATTTATACATTTGAAAATACTTACTAGGGGATATTTCTGAATAATTCATCTGATCTATAATAACTCAGAGTACAGTTGACTGATAATACTGATATTAATAATCAGGAAAAAAATTAATATGAAATGAATAAATTGATGATGTGCAGTTTAACCTCATTCTTTGCCAAATTGGCGATAATATGGTAAAGCTGGCAATCCCGTTCTTTTTTATGGCAACCCTAGGTCATATTTCTCTTTCACCGGAAGAGCTGACCTGTGTTCTTGCTTGTGATTCATGGTTGGCAAGTTGGCGATTTTTTTAAAGTGCGCCAAGCATGGGTTTAAACTACACTCGCATCCAATAAAGTTGAATTTTGAACATTTTTTTATATCGCTTATTTAGGAAAATACCTTTTTTTAAATACATATTTGTATTTCTGCTTGTTTATTTCGAACACGGTTGCTAGGAAAAAGTTCATTTGGAATGACATGTTAAAAAATTCACCTAAGTGTACGTAATTAGTTAAGAGTTTGGTTAATTTATTATCATTAGCTATTAAATGATATTTAGAATTTTTATAATTTAAATGTTTTAAATATATTTGATTTATATTCAAACGAAATACCAGTTTATGGTGCACATTACACCGAGCTATCTTAAAATCATCAGTTTAACAAGTAGATCAAATCTAATGGGAAATGAAAAATTTCCAGTGGATAGAGATTTTTCGTTTTTTAATGGTTCTAATGTGTCATCATTTACGGTCAACTAAATGATAATTATTCTTGTTTCAATCAATCAGCTATAAGCCGGATGTTCATATAAAGGCTGATCTAAATGTCTTTCGACATATTATAGATCAGTAAATTATACCAAACAAATCAATTTTACTATAAAACATGTAGTCTATAAAACATGAATCTCAAAGTAAGTCGGATCACGTTTCCCTTCGCCTCTCGGTGAATTTGTAAACAGAATCATACATCATAGATTATAATTAAATACAAATTCACAATAACGCTGCACAATTGCATAAACCACAACACTGCAATTTGTATGCAGTATGCTAATGTACAACTGCTAAATTTTGGCGTACTTAATCATTTTATTATCATGATAATTTGATATAGAGTAAGTATAAATAGTAGAAAAAGCCGAAATACTCTTAAAAAGACAAAGAAAATTTCTAATACTATCAAAAACCGTATGACAGTCTTAACACATTAAGGACAGCAAAGAAATCGGTAAGACATTCGCCTGTGACCGCATGTTTTGGGACAAGCGTGTACGTTATTAAAATCATCATAACTGTGTTATTTAGTATAAACAAGAAAAATCGTGAGAGGTCTGCAACAGATGGAACGTGAAACACGAGAAAACTCCTGAGCGATCCAAAATATATGGAACGTGAAACACGAGAAAACTCGTGAGTCGTTCGCAATAGATGGAACGTGAGGCCCGAGAAAACTTGTGAGTGGTTCTAAATGCGTTAAGGTATTTTTATTCAAAAAGCAAACCCATGCTTTGTTGATGTTTATTGAACAAATATATGCCCGGACATCTTTCGAAGTTTTCTAAGTTCTTAGAAAACTTCCTAGCTATTGAAACCCTTCCTGGTGAGAGCTTCTAACAAAGAAAACACGGATTAAGTATTAAATCATAATGAAATTGGAAATAATAGGATTTTAATAGAAAATTCCATAGTGATATCCAAGCATCTACAGTGATTTCCTTGAATAGGCGTTTGCAGTCTTCCTCCATTGATAGGAATAAATGTGTTTCAAATCAGCAAGAGCATATCTAGTTTTATTAAAAATGTCTTATATCAAAACTTTTATGATTACTCTGCTGACACAAACATTAAATCTCTTCACACAACAGAAAGTAAACTCTACACTAAAATAAACGATTAAGCTTTAAAGTGCAAATTATGTGCTCTTTAATCTAAATTGATGTCATTTCCATTTATAATAAAGTGTGTGTGTGTGTGTGTGTGTGTGTGTGTGTGTGTGTGTGTGTGTG
>JAOUZG010052315.1:1163365-1175616 GCA_026289955.1 Argiope argentata | reverse complement strand
TGTGTGTGTGTGTGTGAGAGAGAGAGAGAGAGAAAGAGAGAACTTGTAGAAATTGAATGAATGCTATTTCATTCCTTATCATACGTAGGATCTTACAAATACACATTTTTATTATGGTCCATTCGAAGACCCAAATGAGTCAGAATAAAAATATAAGAATCGAAGGCAAAATGAAATTATCTTTAAACTTATCTTTAATTTAACTTAAACTTATCTTTAATTACTTAATATTATAATTACTATTAATTTTGAGGAATTTGTCATATAAGTGAATCAATACTCTTATTTCTCTTTTAGAAAAACAGTTATCACCAGTGATATAATAAATAAAATCCTTATTAGTCTGGAATTCGGAATCTAAAGAAAATATTAAAATCTCTGGGCTCTTAGTTACATTTTTTATGAAGGGATATGAACGCTAGACTGTGGAAACGGAAGATGTTCAAGCCGTTTAAAAGAAAATGTGTCTGTGTTGTTGGGGGCGGAATTAAAACAAAAATCTGGTTACAATTCATACCAAAATTGCAACTTGTTGAGTGACACTTTAGACATTTTTGCTCTTGTATTCTTATCCTAAAACCCATTGAAAAAATTTCCGTCTAATTCTGGCTTATTTTTAAAAAAATTCCCTCGGAGTTTGGAATAATGTAACATCTGCATTGCTTAATATAAACAGCTATCTATCCTCAAAAGCAAGTAAATCATCTTCATTCAGATAAAAAAAATCGGCTTTCGATTGCGGAAATATTATGTCTGCTTTTATTCTCCTGAATTGAGAAAGACGGCAGGTCAAAGATAATTGTTAGGGTGATCTATTGATTTCTAACAGCTCAATAGAAAATGAGAGAATCAGGGGAAGAGAAGGCGTTTTTCTCCAAATATGAAGGGAAAGAGGGGGATCAGGGTTCCATTACACGAAGAATGAGGAGTGAAGATTGATTTGATGAAATCGAAAAGACCAGGAACTGCTGTCACCCCATTCCCATTTCTCACAATAATCGTGAAAGAATTGATGATAATGGTCGGAGGCATTTATAGACCACATCAATATGCCTATATTTTTATCAATAATTTTATTTATTTTTGTATATGATATAATTGGTAAAATTCTCAGCTTTCTTCTATCCATTTTAAGTGATTTTGGCAAAAGAAAATTAATTCGATTAGCATATATTTAGATATTAATTTTTTCTGCATAATTGATAATATTTTTGTAATAAAATCGTATGAACCAATTGTTACTGACCAAAACTGGTACAAATATCTATTTAAAATATAGTGAATATATTTCAAAGCAAATCAACTTTTTATTGATATAAAGATAGTCATTAGACATCTTTCATTTGCTGGCAATCTTATGAGAATAAAAAAGATACTGATCTGCTAAAAAGAAGTTATTGATAATTAATACTTCAAGTTCAAATTTACCACTCACTTATCATTATGAAATTTGATTTCATTTTTGATAAAACTGCTATAAAAAAATTCATAGAAATTATTTTAAAAATAAATTTAAGGAAAACACATTGTTTCTAATTTTTTTAAAGTTGACAAGACTCAAGTTATTTAAACTAAAAGATGAAAATTGAATATTAACCATGCTTCAAAAATAGGAATATCTGACTGCCGATAAAATAAATAGTTTATTTTAAATATTATCTATTTTAATCTATTTTACTTATCTTTTCTTCCTTCATTGTTTCTGTAAATATAAAAAGAATTTAATACTTTTATATGAAAAGATATTGTTAATTTTTTAGCGTAGCGGGTTCGAATTGAATGGACTTTACTTGAGGACAGCACAAACAAATTTATTTACAGCTATTTACATGTATTACAGGAAGTCATTATAAAGGAAAACTTTAGATAAAATCAATCCAGCAGCCAATAGGCACTTCAGCCTTCACAAGCCTTACGCGCAATAAACACAGACTGCAAAGCAGATATCGAATAGCACAGAAAACAGTAAATCACAGCGAGCTCAATAACACAAGGTTAAAAGCAAACGTAAACACAGTTCACGAATAACAAGCGAGAAACGTCATCAGCTAGTCCAGCGAAACGCTTCCCTTCGGAGAGATAGATTAACTAACTAACTAACTAACCAACTGCCAGGTAACGGCAACCCATCCCTTATATAGCCGAGCGAGAGAACGCACGGAACCTCAGAAAACACCGTGAACGGTCTAGCGATGACTTAAATATTCTTTTCGCCATATTAACACAGCTGAGGCTAAGTTCTTCATCAACCGTCACCAACGCTCTCTCCTTCGGTGCGCTTGACCTTTTGTAACAATATTTTAGATATATAGCCCAATATAACATTTAATATTAACTATTATTAAACATTTGGTTATATCTCCACTCAGATATTAAACAGTTAGATTTAAAGCATTAAATAACTAAGCAGATTTATATTGATTGGAAGGTCAACATTTCCATCATATTACATATATTCATTGAATGAAATATATATATAGATAGGAGTCACATTATACACAATTAAAAATCTAAACGCAAATTTTGAACCTATTATTTTGATTAGAATAGAAACAACACATGATATCTAGAGAAAGGGGAAAATCTAATTTGAATTTTATAAATCAAAGGGGCATCCAGTTCGAATTAGATCTAAATGCTAGTGTGGTATTAAATATATATTTCCCTAAAACGTCATTTGTAATTGAAAAGAAGAAAAATTACCTTAACGTAACAAGAAATGTTTCGATTTAATTTTTTTTATTTAAAAATTATATATATGCAAGCAATTTTTGGTCCTTATCTACGATTGCCTTGTAACCAATGTATATAAAATGCAGTTGAATTAATATCTAAAAGTTCATTTTATTCTACATTTTTTATCTGCATTGTTTGAAGCATCATAAATTATTAGAAAGAAATAGAGGATAAGGAAATTATGTACGCTTTTCCCCAAAATTTAATTTTAAATAGATGTATCAATATTATTTTCAAATTGTAAAATAGTACTTTAAATCTTAATCCACCGTCTCTCTTTATTTCACAAAAGTCGTTAAATTAATAAAAATATCGTTTGCAATGTTTATTACTTTATGTCCTTTCCTCATACATTTTCTATAAAATTATTAAACAATAACATGTGATTGAAATAAACTCTATACAAAGTATTTATATATCTTAATTGTAAGAAAATAAAATTAATACAAGAATTCAACTTTGAAGGTAGAATTAAACTACATTTATTTAAAACATAAATTAAGAATGGACTCTTACTGTAAAAAAAAACAGAAGAATTTATTACTTTAAATAAATTAATCGACATAAAAGCTTCTTAGAATTTCACATTTTAAAATATGAGTTTATTAAAAATAAAACAAATAATTTGAAAAGAAAATAAAGTAATTTTATCCAAAAAAAATCGAAAAGTTTTTAATAAATAGTTTATCAAAGAAATGTGATTTAATTTCATTTAATTGATCGTAAATATTAACTTATGGTCTGAAATTTCATTAGTATTAGATATAAAAAATAGATGCATAAAACACAAATTTCCTCAAAATTCTTTAGAAATTTTTTTAATAATTTTTTATTCCTCTAATGAGCTTATTAATTGTAAACAGATTAAAATAATAAAAAAATCTTTTAATTGTTCATAAATATCTCAGAATGAAAAAAGTTATTTTTTCTAAAAGTGTCATAAATTGAAACGAATAGGGATTAAAACATAATTGAATAACGTTAACAATATTTATGAAGTACCGTTAATGTTATTTTTAACCCTTTTGCAGTTCGAAAAATAATTAGATGCAAAATTAATCACCCAATACAAAGATTTGTTTATTTTATATATATATATATATATATATATATATATATATATATATATATATTCTTTTAAGTTGAATTTCTTTGAAAAATTAATCTACATCTCTTACCTATTATGTAGGCGTTTTTAACAATTAAGTTTGGAAAATGAGTAATTAAAAAGTTAAAACGATGAGCAGTATTGATGTCAATTCAGAAGCGACAACGGAATGCAAAGGGTTAATGTATGTAAAAATCTAATATTCCTACATTTTCGAATTTTAAAATAATGATTGTCATTTTAAAATCAAATTACGACTTTCATGGAATGATTCGTATTTCTAATTATCATGATGAAATACTCTTACAAATAAATGCAGAAAAAATTAAAATTTGATGTTATTATAAGGATTTCTAATATAACTCTGAAATAAAATCTTTTCTTGCGATACTTTCTTAGGTATAAAATCGAGTAATGAATTCCAATGAATGTTATTACACCAAATAATTTCGAAAGAGTCCCGTCAAATCTTCGATACAGTATTTTATTGCTTATAATCAGTTTAGGAACATTTTGTCATATTCATATCAGATGCTTTCGTTTAATAAAACATGAAAATGGTTATTTTTGCTCAGTCAAATATTTAAAACATGATTAAGAAATTAAATAGTTGATAATATAAAATAAAAGTGGTTTAGAATGTTTCAATTTTTTTTCTCTTTGTGCTAAGATATTGTATTAATATTTAAAAAGCTTTCAAAAAATTAAGATTTTAAGTTAAGAATCTATTTTAATTCAGCAATTTGCTAACTCCTTTGTTTTTTTATAAGGCTTTGAAACCATAATTAATTTATTTCCTTGAAGTGTCACTTTATAATTATTAAGATTTCATTTTTTATGGAAATTTCATTATTAGATTTAATTAGATGCATTTTATCTATGTAATATATAATTACTTTTATGGAAAATTTTAAAATTTCGGTTAATATATTAAGTTTTCCATACTTTATTATTTTTTCTTTATTTTTATGAGGATATAAAATATTTTGATATAAAAATTTAAAAATTCAGTAAATACTTTAATAAAAAGAGGGGAGGATAGAACTAAAGCTAAATAAAGGGACATTTTTAAATTTTAAAGCATAAAAATTCCTCGTTACACTATTTACAAACATAATTTATTTTACGTTTTAATATCTGTGAAAAAGAGCAAAAGAACCCTAAATATTCAAATCTAAGATTAAAATGATCAACATTAATGCTTTTGGAAATTGTCATCTATGAAAAAATAAAACTTATCAAGAGTAAATAATACAGTGACATGTTTTTTAGTCAGCCCATAAATTATTTAATATGCTTGTGTGTGTAAAAAATATATTTGATTTCTTTTTTTGATGATTTTTTCCTTAACCCTTTATCAGTTAGAGGCGATATTTTCACCACCATGATTTTTATAATTTTTTTTACCGAAATTCCGTTCAACATCCATATTTTTTAATTCAGGCAACATTTTTGAT
The DNA here is from genome assembly GCA_026289955.1 of Argiope argentata. Taxonomy (NCBI): domain Eukaryota; kingdom Metazoa; phylum Arthropoda; class Arachnida; order Araneae; family Araneidae; genus Argiope; species Argiope argentata. Next base: position 1,170,315 of record JAOUZG010052315.1, on the reverse strand, counting down.
TGTAAATTGATAGTTTGACTTAAAAAGTTTGACAGTTGACATTAATACTTTTTCGTGGGAATTCAGAGAACGTAAAAAAGTGAACTTTTTTCTTCCACTGCCAACTCCTTATGACCGTTAAAGGGTTAATTATTTTAATAAAATAGCTCCATTTTTAGAAGTTTTTTCAAGAAATTTTTATCTAAGTTATAGCAACTAAGATAGAGGTAACGAATAGAATGGAAGAATGATTGATTGCAAGAAATTATTCGAAGTTTATATACTTTTAGAAAATAGTTTAGAGACTAAATATTTTTATTCTAGTGGGAGAGGGTTAATAACAATTAGATGAATCCAGAATTTAAATTGAAACCAGCATTCGAGTGATTGGAAAATTAACTTTATAGCGCATATTAGTTAGAAATTGTTACATACACATGTAATAATTTCATATGCTCTCTATTATATAAAATGCATACATATGAACTCTATTATATAAAATGTAAGCTGAAAATTTTCAGTTCTATTAATACGTCAATCTGTAACACTTTAAAAATCCTTCCTGCAAATATAAGGTTTCCGCACTATTATCATCCTTCCTAAAATTCGTTCCATTTCATATTGATAACGTCAATGGAAAAACTGGATTCTAATGTAATTAATCAAGATCTATAATAAATACTCTGTGATTAAATAAATCAGTGTTGGTCTGGAAAGAGTTCCCACTAATAATCTAAATTAATAGTTAATTTCACAATTTATTGCCCTTAATCAAACAAAATATCTTTATTCTTCATTGTCAGTGGCAGTCCTTCTCCATTCAATGATTTGATTCCTAAAACTCAAGAATAAAAACACTGCTTGTAATCGCAGCCATCATTCGTGTTTCTGTATTGATCATTTTCATCCCCATACAATCAAATCAATCAATCAATACATTTCATATCCATACAGTCAATCAATACATTTCATCCCCATAAAATCAAAGCAATCAATACATTTTATCCCCATACAATCAAATCAATCAATACATTTAACTCCCATACAATCAAGTCAATACTGTCAATGCAAGTGGTTCTCAAACTAAAGTTTTATCTCTATTACGAAAATTCCTACCATTTCAAAAATAAAAATTGTTAAAATTGGGGAGATCAGAAATTATGAAATAAAAATACTGACATCGATTTGTTTAAATATAAGATGGTGCATCATAAAAAATTTAACTTCAGAAGAATAAAAGAGTATAAAATCTGGATCCGAATTTGCAAAATCAAGCTGTCATAACTTAAACAGTTTTCTTTTCAAAGGATTTAATTATTAATATTCATTAAGTTTGTTTCCTAATCCATGTGATTAGCGTCATTCGTCAGCTCTAATACGACTAAATGTTGAAACCAGTAAAAATATTGCAGCATTAATTTGTAATGACAATAGAATAAATTCGCTATTTTTCGATTTCTTTTACTAAAATTACCATTAAATATTTTTAAGGCATCATAATAATAATCTGCTTGTCAGCAATGAAAATTGAATATCCACATATCACGAAGAATTTAACATTAAACGTCCCTGATAATATAAGTTATTAATTTCTTGCCTCGTTTATATGTTGAATATACGTTTAGTCTAAAAAATGAATACAATATGTACAAGAATCTTAAGTTTGAACGAATATATAAATATAGAGCGATAATCGTCAAGAGTTTAGACCTAAAGAAAGATAAACCTTGCTCCCAGTATAAAGTTTTCGAAAAAAATCAATAAAATTTTATGGTTTTATTTGCATTTTTATGTCTTCTCAGAAAAAAAAGAAAAAACTCAAATTCTCAAAAATAAATGAGAGTTTTAACAATGTAGGTAATAAATTATCTGCTTTCCTATTTTGAGACTTTAATTTTCTGAAAAGTCAGATCAATACAAGATTTTACATACGCACTTAGATGGCAAAATCGGAATATGTTCTTGAAGTCATTGTATTGTTCTCATTTCTGAATCGGACCCAATAAATATAATTAAAAACAAGGCATTTTCATTAGAGAAACAAGTTAATAAAATCATATAACGGAGCAAATAACATTATTTTCAAAACATTTTAATGCTATCTGAAGTTTTGTGCTTAAATTTCTCTTTAGGGTTGATTTGTATATTTTATCAGAAAAATCTTTTTTGCGATTTGCTAGCATAAATTCGACTCAAATAAGTCTAATGAAGCAATTTTTGACAACAAATATTGGTTAAAGTGGTCATTAGTGTGCCCCCGAGTTTGTCGTCAATATGACAACTCAACACAACGCTATTGTAGTAACCCTAATGATGTTTTGTTTACTTCTTCCTACAATGGTTGAGTTGTACATGGGCTTCAACTCTTAATAAATTTCCTATAAATAAAATTTCCTAATAAATCCATTCTTTTTGCGTCTTTGTCTTTCTCAGTTATTTATTATTTACTGTTCATGTTATCCACACAGTCCTTATGTTCAGTGAGAAGCTACTAGTTTCCCGCTCCCGTGGCTAGCGAGGCCGTAGGATGTTATTTTAAGTAAAAAAATTCTGCCCGGTTCCGAAAAAAAAGAATGCTTTTTGGTAAAAAAAAATTATAATTATATTGCGAAAAGTGGTAACCGTAACTATCCCATAGAAGTAATTGTTTACTTTATCTGCTATTTTTATTGGCGACTTGGCATCCTTGGCGCATCAAGGGGCAAATTAAACATAACTTTTACCCAAATATTTATTAAGGTACAGAAAAGGATAAACAATTGGGTTATCTTATGTATTTAATTTATAATTAATTTTCAAAAAATGTAATGTGATATTGAAATTAATCTCAATATCTTAAACTCATCAACAGATCGTACTATTCACATTAAATCAAAATTGAATTAAATTAACCGTATAACTGACTAATCTTTGAATTTGCAAATATATTGAATTTTCATCAAGATCACAAATTACCGAAGTTAATATTTCATAATAAAAATTCAGTCAAATGAAATAAGTAGAATTAATGCAATTGCTCCAAAGCAATTTGTCAGTTTATAAATAACTACACAGTCGCTTATCGTATTACTACATTCATAGCATGGTTAACATAATGCTAACGAGAAATCACAAGAATAAGAAATACCCTAATTTGTAAAAATGTATCAAATTTATCTCTTTCTAGTGACTTGAAAAATGGTAAAAGAAAATATATATTAATATCTCAAAAACTGATTTTAAATTTCAGGATGGTTTTTTCTATAGTCATTAAATCTCTTTCACAAAGTAAAGCATAGAATTTTATCATTTTCTAAACAGAATGATATAAATAGGGCGAATAAATAAAATTAGAACTCACCTCGTAAAAATTACTTCTGCTGATCTTTTCAATTTGTTCTCCGATATCAACATTCATGGACCTTTCAGTAACACTAAAATCATAGTCTATAAGTGTTTCTTGTTTTTTCTGAATTATAATCTTTCGTATGCTAAGCGAGATACTAAATCATTGTAGGCATTCAATCGTTTAATCTTAATCCATCAAATGCAGAGGTCAAAGTTCCAATCAAAGATCCACAACAATGATCCATCCAAGTCAATCAAAGTTATTGCTGAGTGGTCACTAACTTATTCATACATGTTATTGGTCACAGTTTTGAAATTTTTCATCTCTTCATTCAGATAGTAGAATTCATAGATCTTACAGTAACATAAGAAACGAATTTTAAAAGTTTTTTGTTTGATTTTTAGATCCTATTCTTTGCAAAAAAGAAGTGGTAAGTTCATTTAGATGCACAGTTTTCAACCTTTTAATCCTTTAACGAAAGGTTTCCACGCATAAACAAAGATTATTTGATTATTAATAAGCTATAACTTAACGAAATCGCTCTATTAGTGTTGAATAACTAAATTTGAAAGTTTCTAAATCCGTTTATCTTTATAGAGCAAGTATTTTTCTTCAAAACATTATACAAAAATGACAAAAAGCAGTTATTGCTGCCTATTCAAATCACAAAAGTGTAGTTTTTATTATTTTTTGAAAAATTCATTCAGCAGTATCTTTTTTTTGAAACACATCACAAAGTACAAAGTTCGATTAATAGTTAAAAGTTAATTTTTCACACACAAAGAAATACAATAGCATGTTTAGCACCAAAAGGATAATTAATTGTTCAAATTTATGATTTATCCAAGTTATTTCGTCTTTTTTTTTCAAACGCTCTCCTTTTTTATAATCTCTAATACCTTACCATTTGCACATTTAGTAACATCTGAAGCATGAAAAAATCCAGTAGAATAGATCTTTTTCTACAATGAATAAAGCGTATTTGAATTCCTCTTTCAATATTACAAAATATAAACTTCAGAAAAGTGTTAAAACCTAAAACTAATTAATATAAAAAAACATATGAATCCTTATGTTTAAAATCACATCAGAATAAACATGAATAGATTTAGAAACAAAATTTTGCTGCCATTTTGGAGTACAATAAAAATAGAATTAAGTATCAGCTAAACTCGAGCACAGAAAGCCTAAAATTGAGGATTTTTAAAATTAAAGGCTAATAAATAGCTCGCACAGTCAAACTTCATTAAATTCTGATAATAAAAAAACTACTGGTAATTAATTGTTTCAGCAAAACAAATATAATAATCGTTATAATGTTCCATGGAAATGACTCCAGAACGAGATCCGAATGGTTTGGTAATCAGTAATATTTAGGGTTCAAAAAAATAGAGCATCAATACTTTTATCGAAAACTGATTTGTAAAGAATTTACTTGTCAAAAAATGTTTAGAGTTACAAAGTGTCTAAACAATTGAATAAAGATGTTCTTAAATAAGTGTTAAATTTGATATAATAACCCTTAATTTCCAAGTGAAATAACTTCGATTCGGCTTAATTCTAATTTTGAGTCAAGGTCCAATAGTCAAAAGTAAATAATTGGTTCAAATAATTTCGATTCAAATTCTTTTCAAACTTCCAAAACATACTAAATAAAAATGAGTAGTTTTAGGATGCTCAAAACTCATATAATGCATATTGGATAGACGTTATAATTGCATCTCAAACCGGTTATGTTTCCAATTTCGAACCCAATATCTTAGCCGAAACTGTATGCAAATAGCAAATGTACATTTTCCTATGCCAAGATAACGGTATAGGGGTAGCGAGTCTTCTCCGTGATCTGGGCATCCCGGGTTCGAGTCTTGATATGGCATGATTATTCTTCAGTGTTCTACATGTAAGGTGAGTGAAAGTGCCCCCCTGTAAAAAGGGGCCGTGAAAGCGAATGTGATGAGTGAGTAGCTAAGTCGCACTCTTGTTCCTAGTTGGCGTTACAACAAACAAGAGACGCTGATTGCCGGCTTTCTGGCTCAGAGACAGTACGTCTTCCTCGTGTTCTGGGAGTCCCGGGTTCGAGTCCCAGTTTGGGCATAGTTTTTCTTCTATGTGCTATCTGTGAGATGTGTGACTGCCCCCCCCTGTAAAAAGGAGCTGTGTAAGCAAAGGTGGTGAGTGTAGAGCTAAGTCGTACTCTTGGCCCTAGTTGGCGCTACTTTAAAAAAAACAAGAGACGCTCCTTTCGGATTAAATATGCTGTTGTATCAGCGGGGGGCTTGTCCATAGGCAAGTTTCATAAGTAACAACAAAAAAAGAGATGCTGTTAGGCTTAAATCGCTGGCTACTTTAGCGAGCTTGTCCATGGCGCCATAAGAAACTGCAAAAAAAGATATCTCAGTATAATACGATAATAATAATCCATAAAACCACGTTTTAAGTTTGTGAATGGGAATGAATTTTATAAATTGAATTAATTTTGAGCTTGTTCTTTAAAAAGTTTAAGTTAAATTATTTTTATTATACTTTACAATTATTTAATTTATTTTTTTCTTAATTATTCTAATCATATGATAATCTGCTCCATTAAAGTGGTTTTAATTATTGTGGTTCTAACTTTTATTTGTTTTGTAAAGTGGTTATGACACAAATTCGAAAGACGTGGGATCTTAAATAATGTTCTGTTTATTGCGGTGAAATTTCAGGTACCTACGCTTAAAGGTAGAAGACTGCATTCAGTAATACTAATGGTAATAACAAAAATTGAATATTTGTTAACATATTTAGTTTAAGGGGACACGGTATCTTAAAAAATTTCGGAAAATCAACGAAAATATTGATTTTCTGATTTTTAGTGAATAAGGACATTTGACTTGTTTATCTGAAAATTTTAAAATAATCTCACAATTATTTAATGATATATGAAACTATTTTGTCTAACGCGATATAAGCTGGAACGCCTACTTCTAATGTTTATATTGTCAAGTATAAATGCGGACTAATTTGAAATAAAGGATTTTTATTAACACACAGCAGCTAGCTCGGGATGAAGACAAATCTTGATAGATATGTTACAGTCGTTTATATAGCAAATAACCGGAAGTACTGTCCCGGAAAACATGTCATACAAAGATCAAGATTGTTCTGGAAATTTCCAGAATAAATTATAAAGATAAATAGAAATAAAGTCAAAAGTTCCTCCGCTGTGATTCGAACCAGAGTCGCAGGCGATTCAAAGTTTTCCTAGGTAGCCACTCTGCCACAGGGCTTCAGTTGATCAAAGTTCCACCACTGTGATTCGAAATAGAGTCCCAGGCAATTCTCAGTTTTCCGAGGTAGCCGCTCTGCCACAGGGCTTCAGTTGATCATAAATCTTCCACTGGGATTCGAACCAGAGTCGCAGGCGATTCACAGTTTTCCGACGTAGCCGCTCTGCCACAGGGCTTCAGTTGATTAAAGTTCCTCCACTGGGATTCGAACCAGAGTAGCAGGCGATTTACAGTTTTCCGACGTAGCCGCTCTGCCACAGGGCTTCAGTTGATCAAAGTTCCTCCGCTGGGATTCGAACCAGAGTCGCAGGCGATTCACAGTTTTCCGAGGTAGCCGCTCTTCCACAGGGCTTCAGTTGATCAAAGTTCCTCCGCTG
>JAOUZG010052315.1:1144583-1158294 GCA_026289955.1 Argiope argentata | reverse complement strand
TAAACAACAACCCAAAAAGGGCACACATTAAGGTAATGAGCCTCATCTGTTTAACAAAGACATTATAAGTCTCATCTCAGAGACTGTCGGACATTCTGGTCCTATTAGCAGAAAATATTAAATAACATGTATTTACGATATCTGGACGATAATATCTGCTTTTAAAAATATCTAATTACTAAATATCCAACTAACTATCCATGGAGGCATCGTGGAATATGTTGTGATAGTTGGGAATTATACCGTCATTCAACCTGATTTCTCTATATACATAGGGTGTTCTATCAAAGTAAAAAGGTACTAAAATGATAGAAAAAGTAAAATAGGCTGTGAGGCAATTGAGATAAGTTCAGCAATCCATCATGATTTCTCTTTATATATAGAAATCTGTTCAATCAAAGTAAAAAAAAAAAATCCTGAATAGTGGGAAACGTAAATTATGCTGTGTGAGAATTGGGAAGTGTACTGCCATCCAACACGATTTCCTTTTGTACATAGAAAGTAATAAATTCCTGAAATGAGAGAAAGAGTAAAATGGGCTGTGTGAAAATTGGGAAGTTTACAACCTTTTCAAATGATTTATTTTTATATAAAATAAGTATTAAATTTCTGAAATAACAGAAAATGTAAAATAGGCTGTGTGACACTTGAGAAGTGCTCTGACATCCAACATGGTTTGTTTTTATACATAGAGCTCTGGGGAAATGTATTGCCAACCAACATGACATTTTTTTTATTGAAACAGCCTTGCTCCTTTAAATTAATGAATTCCTTAAATTAAAAAAAAGTAAAATAGGACTGTGTATTACCTTCTCTAGAGATAAATATACATCTAGAATCATAATTAAAAAATACTGTCTAAATATTTGTGGTGGTTAAAAGTGGTAACCCTGGCTCCAAGTGTACAAAAAAGACAGTTTCTTTTCGATTTGACGTCAGTTGACAATTTAACGAATATGACTGCTTCATTCAAATAATTTTAAAGTCATTAACTGCTCATGATATATATTAAACCCTTAACTGAGAAAGTTAACATGAAGATGTTTCTTTTGATGCACAAATACTTTTTAGATATTTTTCAAAGTAAATTATTTCTTAAAAAATGTAATTGATTTTAACATACGATTTCTTTTTCAAATTGCATGTCACAAATAATACTCATGTAAAAACATATTAGTTTATAAATTTAAAATCATATTTATTTTTTCAGTATACAAAGTTAAAAAACAGAAAATGCTTTTCTGGTGCAAAGAAGAGCATTATAATGTACCAATGACGACACACAAAGAGGTTTTGACACACTTAACATAATTTATAGGGTAAGAAAGTAGCAGCCTCAATCGCATAACAGTACGTGCAAAGCCTTCATTGTATAAAAATCTTTAAAAGGCAGTGTGGGAAGTGTGTTTCTTCAGTCAGATGTTCGATTGGGCCAACAGATGACACTTACAAAGAAACAACGAGGGGAATTGATAAAGCTGTTCTATCTGAACGAGGAAACTGCTGTCGAAGCAGTGCGAATTTATCGACGAAATCTCAAGCTAAGACCAGGCCCATGTTCTTCAAGAAGTGTACGTGATTTGGTAAGAAAATTTGAAAAAACTGGATGCACTTGCGATCTACCTCGATCCGGGCGACCATTTGTTGCAATTGAAATTGTTACGGAAGTGTATAACATGATTACTGCAGGTCCCTCGCATACTCCAAGGAATGTTGTTCGCATTTCTAATTGCTCGGATTTACCAACAACCACAGTTCTCGGGCTTCTGCACTTTGTTCTACGTTTGTTTTCAAATCGGTTTCAGCACGTCCAGATGTTGTTGCAGTATGGAGATGAGCAACTGCCTGGAGACTTCGCTAATTTTTTCCTCATCAGATATGATGAGGATGTCAGATGGCTACTGCGGATAATATGGACGGATGAGGCACACTTCTCTTTAGCTGGAAGCGTTAACACCAAGAACAGTATTCATTGCCCTGACAAAACGCCTCAAGATGTGGCACCAGTGCCTTTACATGAAGCCAAACTGACTGTGCGGTGCGGCATCTCTAGCACATTTGTTCTCGGTCCGTACTCCTTCGAAGAGGTCACTACCACAGGTTTTGAAACTGTGCTCTGTCACAAGTTCTCGGTGAAAATCAATGTTGCAGAACTATATTATCTTGAATAGGCGCAACGAATGCCATTAGTATTGATGCAAGATTGGGCTCGTCACACGTCACCCAATGTGTTCGACCAGTGTTCCAACAACACTTTGGTAATAGAGTCATCTCACCTAACTTTGCAGTTTCGTGGCCACCACGAACGCGTTAGGGCATCTTTCAATTCTGACACATCGCCTGGCCCATGGGATGTGTCAGAATTGAAAGATGCCCTAACGCGTAAAGTTACGCAGATTCCTGCTTTTCGGTTAAGTTCGGTATTGATGTCCACATTCGCCCGAATGCAATGCGTTGTCGTCTGCGAAGGTGAACACGCTGAAAACTTGTAATTATAACTTTCCATTCCAATAAAAGTTTTTTTTTCTCTATCCTCTATGTTTTGTCATTGATCTTTTATAATGCTATTCTTTCCAAATGCTTTACACCGGCAATTTTCGTTACACACGAATCATTCTATCACTAATTGTGGTTTTCAATACTCTGATCAATTTACGCAAGGAAAAAAATGGGTGTTACCATTCGAAATTTTCCAAATTCTTTCACTGTAACAGTAACTGTGGGGTCTGTGTTATTCAAAATCATCATAATTTCCAGAACATACCTTTAAAAAACCATGTCTGAAATTTTGGATCAATTGATTTAGCGCATAGGCCGCTAGGATTTCATATATAGAGGAAGTTTTCTTTACCACCCTGTGTGTATATATATATATATATATATATATATATATATATATATATATATATATAAAGACATTCAATTTTATATTTGATTTTTGCTGTAAAAAGCTGAATAAAAACAAAACTTTATCAGATGATTTTAATATTCGAGATTAATATTTTCTTCATTAAATATATTTCCAAAATATTCAACTAAATTTCATGAATGAAAAAAAGTTGAGAAACTATTATAGAACGCCGTCTCATACCTCCGTATCTGTGACCATTCTGGTCACTGCATCTTTTGGTTAGCATGTTACGGGAATTTTATTTAAGTTTCAAAATATTTACAATAAGAAAAAACAAAAACAAAACTATTTACAGAATTTACAAGCATATAAGATAATATGAGCCGTTATACATAACAGTCATTTACAGAGATTTCCACCTTTGATAAATAATTTGAAACAATTCCATGCTGAAATATAAAATGTGTTATGATATAATTATATTCTGTTTTTACGTAATTTTATGACAAAATAGATGAGAATACAAGTATTAAAATGAGAGAAAATAATTTGGCTAGTTGGAACGAAAAGAAATTCTGCTTGATTGTAGTGTATAAAAGGAAACTGTTTGTTTTTACCCTCAGTCCTTGAGAGTATGAAAAGGGAATTTTAAATATAGTTAGGTTTATTTCAAAAGTTAAAATAATGGTAAAACAAAAAAAAAATCTTACAATCACGCTTCAAAGACTAAAAAAATAATTGAAAAAAATAATAAAAGAGTCAATGAATTTGCTGGAATTAACGAACTAAAATTTTCTGAGACTAATACCTTTTTACAAAATATCGTCATTAAATAAACATCATATTTAACTTTCTCCAAGCTATTAAATTTTATTTTTCTAAAGCATTTAATACTTTTCAAAGTTGAAAAGTAAGCGCATACATTTTATTACTTTTTTAATGAATTTATTATATAATAGCAATTTTTAAACTAGAATAATAAGAAAGGTATGCAAACGAATAGTTTAATTTGATTACTCTAACTGGAACTATTCAGGAGAATATTTCCTGATTTTAGAATATAATTGTAAAAAAAGAACAGTTAAAATATTAAATTAATTCTATCTAATTTTAAATATTCTGCTTCAGATATAATAAAAAAAATAATATAAGTTTAAAATGCAGAATTAAAGAAATGAATAAATATTAGAAGGTAAAATCTTTCATAATTGCTGTTTATTTTGATAATGTGAAGGGAATATTAATTTTAATTCTTATATTAATCATTCTGAAATATCTTCTATATTTATCAATAGAATTAGTTCCGTTTCCAGATAAAAGATTAAAAGAGTGGATTTAAGAGGTTATTGAGAATTTTTTATAGCTGATTGACTTCTGAAGTTACTTTTTATGATTGTTTTTTTTTATTATTTGTGTAATCTAGTTGGATGTTTTCTCAACAAACCCTTAAATAGCATAATACAGTTATGACAGGACATAAATGATACAGTAATGGCATGTCATAAATGATACAATAATGACATGATGTACGATACAATGTCAAGATTAATGATACTATAACGATAACGATACAATGACATGATGAATGATGAAACGACACGATGAATGATAAAATGACATGATGAATGATACATTGACATGATGAATGATACATTAATGACATGACATAAATGATACAATGATGACATGACATAAATGATGCCGAAATAAAATGACATAAATAATACAGTAATGTCATGACATAAAAGATACCGTAATGAAATGACATAAATGGTACAATAATGACATGACATAAATGATACAGTAATGACATGACATAAATGATACAGCAATAATATGAGACAAAAAACATATAGTTTACTGATGATGGAAAATACAAGTTGCTGATATCAGAGCACATCAAATTATTTTTTTAAAAACAATGGAATGGAATTTCATATTTTTGAATTCAGAAGATAGACTTTCATTCAACTAAACGTCGTTGAAAAAAGTATGCTATGTATTCTCAGTTTTTAGTTAAAATTCTTCTTAGATAGTTTTATGTAGTTTCCTGTTTGGTTTGGATCTTTTCAAACATGAAAACGCTTTTAAGATTTCCAACAAAATAATATTTCTCACATCCAGTCCATTTACCATATCTGTCGAACTCTCAAAAATTTGGTATTTTTTGCATCAGAAAAATAAATTCTGCTCTGAAATTGTAAATATTTCATATCCAGTTGTCAGAGGAATTCATTCCTGGAAATTTCAAGCATTTCTTAGGAAAGAACTTCTTAAAGGAAAAAACGATTTCAATCTTGGAAATATGTAAATATTACATTGAAATAGAACATCTATGGTTTTTTGCTCATATATGATACTATTTAAAAAGAAAAGATAATTTATTTTTTATTTTCAAAATCACATGCTAATGACTTTCCAAATGGCTACTCATGAAATAAAGCTAGTGTCGATTTGAATTAATTTTAAATTTTTGTTATACTTTTGCATGTAGTATACAGAGCAATAACTTTAAAAATTCATAAAATCTTGATTAAAAATGGTTTGTAGGGTGAATAATTCTAGTTTGCCGGCGTGTTGGCACAGGGGTAGCGCGTCTTCCCCAATATCTGGGCGTCCCGGCCTCAATTCCCGGTTCGGGCGTGGTTGCTCATCTGTGTTCTATCTGTAAGGTGTGTGAATGTACGTCCCTGTAAAAAGAGGCTGTCCAAGCGAATGTAATGAGGGAGTAGTTAAAGTCGTACTCTTGACCATAGATGGCGCTACTACAAAACAAGATACACTGCTTAAGCTTAAATCGCTGATTATCTCAACGAGCTTGTCCATATCAAGTGTCATAAGAAACAACGAAATATTTCTAGTTCATTAAAAAATAATTCAAAAAAAGTCGAAGATCAATATTGACACAAACAAATCAATGAAAAGGTAAACAAATATCTAGCAGAATTCTTCCGCGTATAGTATGTGTATCACATGACTACTATAATATCAAAAATCTAAACATTAAACATTTTTTCACAAAATGATCACACATGTTTGAACAATTTCGGTTTTTCTTTTGCTACATAACATAGTATAAAGCGAACATTCATACATAAACTTCTATTAGGATATTATTGATGAAGACTTTCAGGTAATACTAGGTAAACAAAAAGTTCTTGCCATTTTTAATGACCCAAAAGAACATGACATAAAAAAAGCGTAGCCTATTGTTAGTCCTTGATGTAAAACTTTGTGCGAACTTATAACAAACGTTTTTTTTTTTTTTTTTGAGTTTTTCACATGACATTTTGTAATTGGTAATTCAAATTTAAGAAGCTCAAAATGCATTTCAAATGTCCTTTTTTCGGCATATTAAAAATGTGATATTTTTCCTTTTTTGAATAATAGAATTTATACGCTTGTGAAAATACAAACATACAGAATATCATTTCCTCTGCGAATTCGATTTAATCTTAAAAACAAATTAATATTTCAGATACTAAGTAATGTAACGGTTTTTACAAATCTTGCACTTTACATTTTGTGGCTATCATGTTTAATTAAATTCAAACTCCCAAACTTTAAAAAAGTATGTTTTCCCCCAAAATGTCAACGAATTTGATATAAGGACTACATACGAAATTGTATATGCCTTGCGTGAAGCATTTTTAAGTTGTCCTCTTCACAAATGGAGAATTCCAAAAATGTTCTTTTTTGAACTTAGGGAAGTTTAAAACACAGAAATTCATTGAAGTTAGGAGTTAAAATAATTTATGATAACAATATTTTCTTTTTGCACCATTCGTTCTTGAGAAAATAAAGAGCCTTTGTATTTATCATAAAACAAGAGGAAAAAACTGTATTTCTGCATCCAGGTTTTCAAGTACTATGCTTAATCAAAATATTCATTAAATAGATTGATTTTCAACAGTTGAATTTGAAAATAATTAATACATTTATTTAATGTTTCAATTATTAATTACTGTGCTTGAACAAAGCATTCATTAAATAGATTGATTTTCAAAAGACGACTTTGAAAATAATTAATACTTTTATTTAATGTTTCAATTATTAAATAAGCGTAGTGGAAACAATGAGATTTGAAAAGTAATCGTAATAAATAAAAACATCATCAATTCTATATTTAATAAATAATTCTATGTTCTTCTGAAAATTAAAAATAAAAATATTTTGCAAAGTATAGAGTATATGGATTGCAAATATATTTGAAGAAGTTTTTAATTATTTAATGTATTATATTTTGCATTCTTGAAAATATCGTTAACTTATCTGGATCATTGACTTTTTCATACAACTAATAAAAAACATGAACAATTTATTATTCTAAAAAGTAATGATGATTGGAACTGAAATATTTTAGACTCTTATACTAAACAACAAATTTAATGAAGTACGGATAAGTTTTAATTCTGAAAATAAATAAGGCATATAATGCAAATAAATACTTAAAATTTTAATCAATTCCATAATAAAATAAAACGAGAAAAGGTTACGTTTTTTTTACGATTGAGTTATATTCTTTAAATCTCGTTAATTTCTTGAAATGCATAACCGCCGAAAATCCTTCAACAAAGGAATAGTTCAATGATATTGATAATAGGTAACTAAAATTTATTCCAAAAAAGAAAACAAAAAACACAGATATAAAACTTAACAAAACATATAAGAAGGCGATATTAATATAAATCAACAACACATATACAAACAATTAACCATTATTATACACCCACAACAGTACAAAATAACCAAAAAGACATTGCGGATTCCAAACTGTAAATTCATCATCTAGAGTCCTCGTGCGTACTTTTCAGTTTTTATAGCTCCTTTGATAAGTAGTCGGATGATTATAGAAATATCGGAGATATTCCTATGTATTGAAACCCTTCTACACGAAATTCATTTGTCATTTAGGTTAAAATTATTGATTGCATTCATCTACGAGCCGTTTAAGCTAAAACCCTCCTCCTTTTTAAGAGACCGGAAGCAGAAATTACTGAAATTCTGGAGTTGATCGTAAAAAAACTATTGCAGATACTTAATCATATATATTACCTCAAAACGCCAATCAAGCAAATGTCAACATTTTTTTACGAATGAAAGCATTGACGTAATTCCCACTTGATAAACACAGTACTATAGTGTAGGCATTCAAATCAGAATGCATATATTATCTGATTTCTGTATTTCATGTTAATATTACTATTAATTTTATTATACACTAGCCGCCTTTCGCGACCAGTCGGTTCGCCAATATTAATGCCGACTAAAAGGTTAAATCATTTTTATATATAACTTGGTCTCATAATAAATTTTTCAGCAAAATATTTTTAAGCTTCAAATTTCGATAGTCAAATAACTCACTTATACTATTATGTAGGCCTTAAACAGTCCTATCTTTGAAGTCCGCATCTCTCTCTGATTTTCTATCAGTAAACGTAAAATTCACTTTTAAATTAAAGTGGAAATGATGAAACTTCAATTAATACAACGACCTCTTTACTCAATCCAAGCATGTCTTTAAATAAAATTAAGAACTGAAAGCAGAATAGTCCCACATTGAATATTTATGTTCAATACAGAAATTGAAACATTATAATTTTTTTTATAATTTATAAGATCTCAAGGAATTATTCAGCAAAAATTTCACAAGTTAATTGAAACCTTCAGTTTTAATTTTATTTTTAGATGTATATAAATGCTCAATAATATTATTTTTAGGTTTATAAATATATTTCAAAAAATTATGGTTTAAATTCCTTTGGTCTTATAGATTCATATTTGTAAAATATTCTTAATATTTCAACTTCTAAATAAATAAATAAGCATTTATATCTTCTTTAAATCTGGCTGATTTATTCATTTCTGAATATTGCAAGTTTAGAACAATCATCATTATCATAATCTAGACCAATTATTCTAGAGTAACCTTGATTGGCTTCTTTGAGATCTTGATAAAGTGATCTAAAATCGCCAGTTTTTACCGTAATAGTTATATTGCATTTTCATAGATCGATCAGCTTTGATGATTGATTTAGTTGATTGGATTTTATTTAAGGACTTATTTACTTAAGGGCTTTCGTCTCAAGAATTTATTATTATTTAAGGACTTATTGGCTCAAGAATATTTTGTTAAATATGATTCACAGAGCAGATGATGTATTTAATTCATCAGCATTTTTTCCCTAAATCTATAATTATATATTTCACTTGGACCAATTGCTAAGAGATTATTTATATCTCTCCCCAAAAAATTAAGAAATTAGATGTTGGGCTCCGATTAAAGAAGATGCCTTGTAGATGTTAAGCCATATTTACCTTAAATAAAATTGTTTAATTGGATTAGTAATATGTGTATAGTAAAATATCATAGAAAACGTTTCCATCCATTTATTTTCCAAAATTATCTTGTTTCATATTTATTTCATTTTATACAGACACGTGCCGAAAATGACATTTTTATATGTGTAATCTGGAATGATATTTGATTTATTTTTTCTCGTGAGAGAACACGATATTGTTTTGGTAGAAAGTTTTGATGTCTCTGAAATATGCAGGTAAAAATAGTTTTATATGCTTTTACAAATTTTGCATTGTTAATTATTACGTATGCTTGTTTGAAAGAAGATGCGTTTTTATTTCGCATGATTCTTTAAAATGCGGAGAAAAATTACAATCACGCAGGTGAATTCTTTGATTTGCACAAAATATCTTCTTCACATTGCTTTTTGTTCTTCGTTTCTTTGAAATGACGTCATTTTAAAAGTTCGTTTAAGATTTCTTGCTTTTAAATAATTAGAAGATTAGAAGAAGAAGATTATCGTTTGGTGCTTTTCTAAAAATTCTTTTTCAATTTTAACTGTCACTTTATTGTTATATATTTTTATTTTGTATTTTTATTTATTTTAATTCTTTAATTGAATTATTAAATTTGATATTGCAAACGATTTTCACTTGCATTTATTGTTTAAAAAATATCACATTTCCTATTTAATTCATTTCATATAATCACGTGATGAAAATTGTATTTTTCTGTTTTAATTTTGGTAGTAATTAATTTTTTTTAAATCAGAACTTCTGAAAATGTGTTGGCAACATTTTATTAAAAGCTGATTTTTTTTGAGATCCTCGAGAAGATAAAATTTTATTATTATTATTTTTTTGCTAAATAAATTGTTGAAAAAAACGATTAAATTAAATGTTTAATAATTCATTAAAAATAGTTTTAATTCGTAGGTCAAAACATTGGTATCATTGAACAGCTAATTTTTTGCGCTTTAACTTGATGCAAAAATCAATTTTGTGCTGTAATATTTTCGGAAGTTATAGCGAAAAAACGTTAAAATTTGGTTTATTTTTTAATTAATTAAAATTTTAATTAGAAATTCAAAAAAGGGCTCCGAGGTGCACATTCCCGGTACCCAAGGTATACTTATGCCAAATTTGGTAGCTGTAGGTCGAACGGTCTGGCCTGTACATCGCCATCAGACACACACATTGTGCTTTATTATAAGTAAAGATTATCTTGAAAGTAAGTTAGTCACCAATATATGTTTGTCTGCTGACAAGGCAAAAGACGTTTAAAAAAATGAAATTCACTCTTTGAATAAGATAACTTCAGATATTTATTAATAAAATTATCATATAATATATTTCAAAAAATTAAATATATTATTATTATTCCTTATATTTTTAAATGAAAATGATCATATATAAGAATCTTAAATTAATAAAACATAAAAGACTTTTCAGAAGACTTGCAAAATGTACTACAAATGTATAAAACACTCATGAACTTTTAAAAAATTAAAATAGAAATATCTATACTAAGACTAAATCTTAAATAAGAAAATTTCAAATTGGCGTTTCAATTTCGTTGCATATTCGATGCCGAAACAAAGAATTTGTAATAAGCTTAAATTAGGTACCCCAGACGGAATCCGTAAAATAACGGAATTTAAAAGGAGAACAATGTATTCATTTAAGAACTGTTTACAGTCGAAGTTATTTGAACTTAAGAATCGAATTTCAGTGTAATGAAAAAGCTACCCATAATCATTAAAATAGCAAACTTTTTTTAAATTATCATTTTCCTCTTCAAACAAAAATAATCTTCTACCGCTAAATGGGACAAAAAAATCATCATGGAGGAAAAGCTTTCTTTATTATGTGTTTATTTAGATTTAGAATATTTGGTTTCTGTTTAAATGCTTTTTTAAAAAATTAACTTCTCTTTGGAGTCATTATATTGATTAAAATGAAATAATTCAGTGATACGAAATAATGCTTAATGGTTAGAGTTAAGATAATTCATGGAAATTAATTTCATGTTAAGTGTATTTTTCCTTGAGAAAAATAGTTGCTTGTTCTAAAATATAAAGGTTACTCAGAGTTGTCCAGCCATAACTAATGTCCTAATTTCGAATCTTTTTTTTTTCTTTTTATTTTCATATTAAAACTCATGAGTCTTAAATATGTCATAAATGATTGCCTAATCCTCTTTACTCTCCGTTTTGCGAAGTTTGCACACACATACACACAAAATCCTTCAACTCAATCATCAGATAATTATGCTGAATTTTAACACCAATTAATTTCACGACTTTACAGTACAGCTGATAAATCAGAATACCCTTTCTTAATTGTGCAAGGATATTTTAAAACAGTATTTTCTTTTACTCCAATAGTTGCATTTTTAAAGTTGATTGGCAAGATAATTAATCTTATTAACAATTGTCTTCTTCAGTGGCCAAAATAACTTTAATATAGTCATGTCTATTAGTTACGATGTATAAACCTTATCAAAATAAAATAAAGCACAATTTTAAACCATGGGCACACAACAATGACAGAGCATTTTATTTTTTCAATTTAGCTTGAAAAGTATTTCTTATTTTGGTGTTTAATTGCTTCAAATTTAGTTTTAAATTCAAATTTACACTGGTGTGCAAAACTGCAACAATGTAAATTTGAAGGACGTAGCAATGAAATTGCAGAAAAGGGACTGTGGCAATCAGTACAATTCAGTATAAAGGCAATACGTATACAAATATCTGAAACAAAACATCGCATGCGATGTGAGTGTACGCAAAATGCGTACAGTCACCACTCCCAACTCAAAACTACAAGGAAATTTTTTTTTTAATGTAGAAGCAACTAATAAAATTCTTTGCAATTGTAAGTGAGTTCTTTCATGAAATATGGTTAGAAGAAATCACCTGAACAATTTCGTACTTTGAAGAATGATCAAAAAGCTGGAGGAGGAGCATAGCAAGACCAATGTAGCTAAAGAGTTCAGAATCAGTAAAAGCCAAAGTCAGTAAAGTCATTTATAGCTCTTGTAAAACCTTCTAAACCATAAATGCACATTTTTGATGATGGTCATCATTGGGAAACAGTTTCCCCATGAAATTGTTTCCCAATGATGGTACAGTGGACGACCGATATATCGTCCTGCAGGATAAAAGTGCTGGGCACCATTCAACATAAGCCACTGCTTAGCAACTGTGTGCAGCAACATAGCGAAAAGTGTAGGTGTTTAAAATGGTCAGAGGCGTTCGCAACTTTATCCTATTCACCCATGATTCTGAATGCTGCATCCATTTGAAAGTTGGCCATAGGTGATACCATTCAGAGTGGTGTTAGAAGCACAAAACATCTCATGAATGGTGCTCTTTCTTTACTGATGAGAATCGTTTCTGGGTCACAATTGATTCTCAATGCTAATTGATTAAGAGAGTAGGGACAAGGTTTCATCCCATTAAAATCACGGAAAGAGATCGCTATGTTAGTCCTGTAGTTTTCGTTGGAGTGGCATTACGTTGAACAGGTGGACTGACTTCCACATTTTCGACAGAATTTGTGTAACCGGAGAACGCTTTAGTAAAGAAGCTGTACTTCCCCATGTGCACCTGTTTCGAGGCGCTACTGGACCAGACTTCGTTTTTATGGATGAAAACGCACAGATTGTTGATGTCAAGCAGCTACTGCAAAATGAAGATATGACTCAAATTGATCGGATGAAATTCTTTCCGGATTTTTATTTCATAGAACATGTGTGGGAGGCGTTGGGGAGACGTCGTGTGGTCCTATTACATCCTTAGGGGAATATCCGAAAACGGAAACAGATGCTGATTAAGGAATGCTACTCTTATCTCAAGAGAGTTTAGACAAACTGGTACTGAACAGTGATAAATAGTGGGAAGCAACCATTATAATTAGCATTATAGTATCCCTTACTAAATAACACCGAGTTTTTGTTCTTTCCCTTGGATAGACAATTATATGTATTGATACTATGAATTCTTTGAAGTCTTTTTTTTTTTGTTTTATTCCATACTATATTCACTGTATTTATTTTTGTGAAACTATGCTTTCATCATCGTTTAAATACAAAATGTGGGCACTCTTTTCTGAATTTCATGTCTCTCAGATTTCTTATGGAGTTACGGCAAAAAAAAACTCGTTTTTGCTTAAGTTTTAACACCAGTGTAAGTCCCAATATCTATAAAAATTTAGCCATATATTAAGCCACATATTTAACCACCATAAGTAAAAAAATTAAACTGTGTTTTATTACTTTCCGGAATTCTCTATATGCATTAACATAGGTAAATATATAGAGAGAGGTGAAAAAATGCAGAAATTTCCCGAAATCTTGTCATGAGAACCATTGCAACAGGACATTTTTTACAAGAAGTAAGAAGAAAAAATCTATCTAATTTCTTGGGAATAATATATTTTCAATGGCACATGAGAATTTTGATAAATATATGATGTGCTGATGAACTGATGAATGAAATGATAAATGTACTGATGTACTGATGAATGAAATGATAAATGTAATGATGTGCTGATGAA
>JAOUZG010052315.1:1085861-1096436 GCA_026289955.1 Argiope argentata | reverse complement strand
CGTGTTATAGAATTTTTGATTTTGTAACATATAATTAATTCTTGCAAATAAATAATGTATAAAAATAAAATACTTTTGAACTCTTTAAAATATTTTAGTTATTATTCATGATATCATACGGAATTAGATGGTAATAAATTTTCAAAAAAGTAATTTCAATGAAAACGAAAGAATCATTTAAATGTCTGAGTTATCTCTTTCAAACGGTTTATTTAAGAATCGTAAATCTTAGTTTAGATAGATTAACTTTTTGTGTATATAGATTAACTTTTTGTGTATATAATAATGTAACTAATTGATGCGTCGTGTTATAGAATATTTGATTTTGTAATCTATAATCAATTCTTGCAAAATAAATAATGAATATAAATAAAATACTTTTGAACACTTTAAAATATCTCAGTTATAATTCATGATATCATAAGAAATGAAATGTTAACAAATCTTCAAAAAATGAAATGTTATATAATTCAATCCTTAAGAATTTCTAAAATTATGATAAATATTTGTAGACAATTTAATTATTCTTTTTGAATCATATGCATTGTTATTCGTTTAATTTAGTTCTAAATTATTTGTTAATAATTAAATGATCATTTCATTTCAAAATTCGAAACCTGTTTTCTTAGTTGGAACACATCAGAAACTATCTTTAGACATTTCCTTTAGGCAATGAAATATCGTGAAAGTCAGCGCACATAAATTCCTGAAATACTTTAAATTAAATTGAGAATTTGGTCTACTATATTAATAAATAATAATTGTAATAAATACTGCGATTAAATAAAATTATTTCACTGTTTATATACAAAAAAAGACAACAAAAAAAGTCTAACCAATTCCTTAAAACTATATAAAGAATTCTTTCTCATATTTGGAACACATCAAAAACTATCTTCAGACATTTCCTTTAGGCAATAAAATATCATGAAAGTAAGGATACATAAATTCCTGAAATACTTCAAATTAAATTGAGGATTTTCTCTACTATATTTTTTCCATAGTTTCAAAATAAGAAAGAATGTGTTATTCAGTTCTCCAATATAGAAAAAAAAGGAGAATCCTTTTTCGAAAACATTTGTGTCAACATATATTTTAAAAAAAAGAAGTACCCAGGATAAAAGGAAACTTCTTAAAATGTAAATTCACGAATGGGAGATGGTCCAGGAGATATCAAACTTGTTTTACACATCCTTTGAACCGACGGAACAATGAAATCAAGATACATTTTTTCCTATCTTTTCCCCAAAGAATATCTAAAGAATAGAATACTATTTTGAAAATGGATCATATCTTTAAGGAAGAGAAAAGAAGCGTGTTTATTCGACAGTTTGTTGATATTATTTATGACTGGCGACAAATGATGAAGAAAAAGTAATATTTTTGTCATAGATGATAGTCTCGACATTTTTTATAGTTTCGAATGTTGACAGTTTAGAAAACACAAGTTTTTCTTTACCTAAGAGATGAACAAAAAATACTTTAAAGTATAATAACATGTGTCTAATAATGCTACTATATTTCGACTTTATAAAAAAAATATCTGATAGTTAAGTGGGGATGGTTTTTGTATTTAAGAAGATGGATGTTATGAATATTTCATAGAGTCGAGCAAATAATTCATGCTTTTTATGGTAAAATAAACAGTTTTTCATAATTCAGTGAAGTATATGTAGAGTTGAAACATTATTTAAAAGAAATTTCTAAGCAACTAGAATATTTAAAACAAATTTCCAAAAAAGTAATACATAGTTGAAAGTAACTTTAATTTGAATTGACGTAGAATTAAATTAATTGGTAGCGTTTAAAGTATGTTTAATTCTTGGCGATGAAACAAATGTAAAATAATAAATCAATGTGGGATAAACATAATGACTTTAAATTTATTATATTTTGTAGAGGAATTTGGAACAACTTGTGCTGTTTCATGTCAATTTTTTTCAAACGTTTAAAAGAAGTGCATCTAAAACACACATGCTATTTCTGGATATTATTAACACATGACAGAAATTAATCGCCAAATACCTCGCCAACGATGATACGATAGATTAATAAAAATACCAAATTTTAATTAACAACAATAAATACTTTTTAACTATTGTACGGCAATGCCACGTTAGGCGTTCTCTGGTATTAAAGTGTATACGAGAAAGCTATAGGGAGACTATTCCTACTGGTTTTTAAAACCCAACAATTTTTCAGATTTTGCCTGCAAAATCGTCTTATTTAATTATAACGATATTAATTTCAAAAGCGAAATTCATTTATTACACATTTTATAGTATATCCTAATGTAATCTGGCAATGGTTCTAATTTCTATTGGAGTCAAGCCTCATTAGTACAAAGACACCACGACAAGAGTTTCTTTTTAAAATCTTTTTTACTCTGGAAAGTGTCTCTACCAATTTGGCTTCGAAAACATAAAAGAAATCCTTCAGAAATGCCAAATGGAGTTAGGTAAAGCATGTTCTGGCAGAGAGCCAAATTGAAAGAGAGAAATCTCAGTGGAAACCAGAAAAAAATGTACTTCCATGGGTTTTTTTAAGAAATGTAAGAAAATATGGATTTCAAAAAAGACTATAATTATGTTTATTTCAATCAATAATTTCCTAAAAATGGTCAATTTATAAATTAATGTAAGCTATCAAAAGATTAGATAGATGAAGATAATTAAAAATCTTAACAGAAATTCCAACTGAAATAACTTAGTATATCGTATGGTATTTATAAAAGGCATACATTTTTATAGCTTTCATTTATTTCATTTTGAAATCCAAACATGGCATTTGTATTTAAATTCTTATATAGGGTAATAGTTTAAATATTATATTGTCTGAAATTGAAAGTAATATGATTTTACAAATCATTCTTATTAGTTTAGATTGGTTCTTTTTTTTTCTGTTAATTTATCAATGATTAATTTACAAAAAAATTAGAATTTGTAAAAATAAGTGCAATTTGTTTGTCTAACAAATTCCTTCGAAGAGAATAAATAAATAATATCTTGTTAAAGAATAATTTTAAAGTATACAAATTTTGGTATTCCGAAAAATGTACAAAATTTGGAAATAATTCATTTGTTGTTATTATGAAACACCTTAAGTTTTTGGAAATACTCCATTTGTTGGTAAATGATATATTTTCAAATTTTGGAAATAATTCGTTTGTTTGTATTATGAAAAATTTTCAAATTTTGGAAATAATTAATGTGCCAACAACACCTTTAAATTTTGTGTACAAAATAATTTTGAAAATTACATTTACACTTTAAATTTTCTGAACGTACTCAACAAATTTATTAATTCTAACTAAAGGATTTCACTAGAAGATTTTATTTCTAATCATAACAAGGATTTAGTTTTAAAATTCCGGGAATTATTAGATTAATTTATTAGATATTCATTAAGCTATCAAAACATTAATATTCAGACATTTAAGTTAGAAGAAAGCATAACTTGTTACACCAACTTAAGTTGCGAATGTTAGTTATTAGTAACAAAAGAGTGTAAAAGTCATGTTTTAAAAACCCTATTTAAATGATAAAAATACATTAGTTATTTAAATAAAATAAAACATTATTTATTGAAATAGATAGTTTTAATTTTAGCTGTTTTTAAGTATTTACTATTAATTTTTTTATTTATCTTTTTACCAATCAATGTCATTGAAAGGAACAAAATGCAAAGCTTATTAATTGATTAATAAGTTTCAAACATATTGAAACAGTTGCAAGAATAAATTTCAATCCTAAGGTAAACAAGGGACTAAAAAGTTCATGATCAAATGACACTTAGAAAAAGTGTTAAATAAAAGTGTTTTATAAAAATGCAAATGGTAGCCTTTTGAGAAAAACAAAATATCAGGAAAAAATATCAGTATTTGAAGAAAAAAAACACTTCATGCAACTCTTTTTATAAAAATTAAAAATCAGTAATTTAAATTTAGCATTTGTTCAAGTCAGTTTTTTCCAATGCAAGGAAAATTGCAAAAACTATTTCTGTATTTTCTTTATTGAAAAAAGGGAGTCTTTTTTAATCACAATAATTTGGTAATATTTGATTTTGTGGTAAATAAATAGAAACCAAAGAAACAATTACTATTTATTCTCAAAAGAGAAAAAAAACTGCTGTCACATAAAAAACGGCACATGAGGCTTTTTCAAATAAAGTGCGGAATGACAAGAGTAATTTTTCACTCATTAATTTTTAACCAGCATTAATCTTCAGGATTTAAAAAGATTCTGAAGTGTCAACAAACTGTTGAATAAAAAAGGTGAAATTAATTTCTGGAAATGAAAGAGGAAAATTTTTGTGTGTGTCAACACAGGTTTTTTTTTTAATTTTTAATAATAGCAAAGCTTATTAAACTTATTCGTATATTGAATTTCTGAATTGAATACATATACGGAGATTCTTTTTTTTTGTGCAATCAATATATTCTGAAAGTAGAAAGAACTATCGACGTGTATATTTTTATCAGTGTGATTAGTTGGTTATTGTTATCAATAATCCTTATTATCTTTGATCGAAACCCCCAATAGAATGAATTATAATCAGAGATTGTAATAAACTGAATATTTTTTTGCTAGTGATTTCTATTAACGGACAATTTTCGTATAAACCATTGCACATATATGTGTCTTCAAAATTCAGTATGAAGTTTCTGTGTTTTTTCATAATATTTTTCTTTAAAAATCTTCATTTCTTACAACGGTTTTCAAAAGGCTTTTGCAGAAATGTTAAAACAGTTATGCTGGTTACAAAATTGATTTTACAAAAATTCTGAAATTTTAGGTAGATTTTAAAAATATTTTCACAAAAATGCTAAAGTTTTTATACTAACTCCAAAAAAAAATTTGCACAAAAATACTAAGCTTTTTATGCTAATTAAAAAGTAACTAATGTTTTTATGCTAATTAAAAAAAAATAACTAAAGTTTTTATGCTAGTTTCTAAGGTCTAGTTGGTAGAGCGTTGGACTCGTACTCTTCAGGTTTCACGTTCGAAGCTAAACGACCAAAAGATTCCCCTAGTGTATGGCGGCTGGCGCTCGTTAAATCTGTTCGTGGTCGCAAAGTCCTCCATGTCGAGAGTAATACCACTGGGGGTAGTGGGCTAGAGATGATCGTTCTCTGTTCCAGGTCTAAATTACGATCTCAGATGAATGAATGAATTTACCGCCCCCTAAAAAGGTTTGTGACGTCTGAGTAGCTAAGTCGTACTCTTGGTCCTAGATGGCGTTACGTGTGAAACAGAGACGCATTTCTTAGGCTTAAAATCTGCTGATTGTGTCAGGGGGAGCTTTCCCATGGCAAGTGCCATTAGTCACAACAACATGCTAGTTTCTAAAATGCTTTTGAAAAAAGGTTACAATTTTTACACTGGTTTTAAAACTACTTTTAAAAATAACGCTAGCGTATTTAAGTTTTATAAATGGCCTATGGGTTGAAATGATACATTGTACATTATCTTCCCAGTCAATATATGGGCATGAAATTTACTATCATGGTTTTTATGCGTGAGACAAATATATTGAGCAGAAATTATATTTTAAAATTAACATACAAACATCACCCATTTGCCATGTCAATGAATTATGACGCCATCTATGGGAAGTCTAGCCAGACTCTCCGTTCCACCCGCAGGCAAACGGAATAAACCATAAAACAGAATGACCGGACCGCCTTAAGAGCAACTGGGACAAGAACTGTGGTTGAGTCGTAAGGACCATCACCGGTCAAGGTACAACCTTACCAGCAGGAAGTACGTTTCGGCATCGATTTGAGAAACCTAAAATCGATTGAGAAACCTTTTAGTGTACCCTGCAGTATGGCGAGATCCAAACACCAGGCCGGAATCAGCATATCCACATTTCAAGTTGCATCCGAAGAGGGGGAGGGCTCCCAATGAAAAATTGCAGATGTTTATATTCCATAATTTTCAAATTGACCTTATCATTGATAAGGTTTATCGCCGTTCAGTTTGACCTCAAAAATTAAAGAACAGCCTTTCCAGCAGTCATTGATGTGAGGAACCTAACCCCCATCTTTTAGTGTACCCCCCCTGGATGGCGAGATCCAACCACCAGGCCTGAAGAATCACATCCACATTTCAAGGTACATTCGAGGGGGGCTCTCAGTTAAAAAATTGCACATGTTTATATTACATAATTTTCAAATTGACCTCATAATTGATATGGTTGATCGCCGTTCAGTTTGGCCTCACAAATTAC
Organism: Argiope argentata; assembly: GCA_026289955.1. Lineage (NCBI taxonomy): Eukaryota > Metazoa > Arthropoda > Arachnida > Araneae > Araneidae > Argiope > Argiope argentata. Next base: position 1,090,205 of record JAOUZG010052315.1, on the reverse strand, counting down.
AACGTTCCAGGCTTGGGTCAGCTTATAATTATAAAATTTGCTTATTCCAATGCGCATTTTTTGTGACTCTAATTTAAGTTATATATTTTTAAATTATTTCTATTCCTCACGGAAGTTAAAATGTTTACGCAAGATCGAATAGTTTATAAAACAAACTTAAGTGTGAAAGATTCACATTCCAATTGGTTTACTGGAATCAATGATAACTAAAAATTCTGATTGCTTTTTCAACCGAAATGATGTGTTTCCATGTTATGATAAGCTGCTCATGGTGAACTATTTGAATTTTTTTATCTGTTTTGCACATTTTATAATTTCCTAATTTTCTTTTTACTTATTCAATAAATTAATTATATCACAGTAAAAAGAAATAAACATTGGTAAACTTAATTTTGAATTAACACGTTAATTTTATGCTCAGCGAAGTCTTGAAAAAGTTACTAAAAACATACTTTGTATTAAAAGTTATAAAACTTTGATTTTAAAAAAATAAGGTGATGACAACAGTACATAAAATTTAGTAAAATGGCATTTTCTAAATTTAATAAATTGGCCATTATATTTTGTAAACAATAAATGCGAGCCAAAATTTTTTGGATCGTTTCCGATACTAAAGTGACTTATTCAAAGAAACAATGAAAATGAATGAAAATATAATTTAACTTGCACGAGCACGTGGTGGTTGGCCGTTCAAGATATTATGTTCTGACATGATATATTGAAATATTCATAACAGATTTCATTTCAATAACTTTATTATAATATTTATTTAATCATTTTCATTTTTATTTCATTTTTTATATTTGATATTAAATTAATGGTAAATAACTAAACGGAACAAATAAATAATAGTAATGAATAACAAATAGTAGTAAATAACAAATAAATAAGTTATTTAAACTGTTATATAGCGCCCTAATCTATATTAATAAAAATGCAACTCGGAATGCGTTGCTAAGCGCAAAACTGGAGAACGGCTCGACCGATTCGGCTAATTTTTAAAAAAAGATTTTCATTAAGACACGAGGATGGTTCTTATGGAGAGAAAAAATGAAAAAAATGCGAGGAAAATAGTTAAAACGACACTTTTCTTACTTTCCCGCCAAAAAATCTTCATTTCCTTCCCCCACACCAACTGAGTTAGTAGCAGGAAGTAATAAATTATGATTTGTTTAGAAAGAAATGCGCGAAGTCAGTTGGTTTTCATTCATAGATAACGGGATGTTTAAAAAAGAAAGAAAATAGTTGTTTTTATTATTAGTCTGTATGGATATTTAATCTATGCCTACTCAAAATAAAGTCTGGCTTACGAAGAAAAAAAAGTAATAACAAAGCTAGAAAAGAAAAGAAGGGTGTGTGTGTGTCACCATTATTTCCTTCGCGCGCGGCATTTTCCAAGCTGTTTTTAAACTTTCGCATCTCTTGAAAACCAATTGTGTCTTTATTTGTTTAGTGTGTTTACATTTATGAAAATTTGAATCTCATTATTCTATAAAAACAGAATTTTAGACCTTTCCCTCCACCATTTAAGTAAAATAGCAATTCCGGGACAATCATTGCTCGGATAGAAAGAGAAAGATGAGTAGTACAGTGATCAGATCATCTGAAGAAAATAATAATAAATAATACTTAAATGAATTATATGATTATCAAAATTTGTTTGGTTTAAAAATATCTTGGTGAAAAACCAGTTATGAGACACAGTTACATAAAATATTAGCGAGCAAACTTTAGCGAGCATTAATAATGCGAACCGACTGGTCGCCAAAGGCGGCTAGTATTTATATAAAATTGATTATCTTAAAAGACTCCAACCTTTAATGCTCTCTTTAGACAGAGTAAAATGAAATCTTTTTTATTGATAAATTGGGCATTTATCTTTAATACGAGCAAACTTCTCTTACATTTGAGATAGAGAAAGTCAATCTTTAAAGTACCAAAAAAGGTTCATCTAAACTGAGAAACGTCCAATCCAATCGGTAAGAATTTCCGGACAATAAGTTAAAAATAAACTTCATTCAATAGTAAAAGTAATTCTTTTAGCAAGCAACTTCATCATTCTGTCATTCATTTGAAATCACAGAAAGAGGATTTCATTTGTAATTGGGTTTTATAGTCTGTACATTGTGTACTAAATTTTACGGAAAGAGTAGAAAGTTACTCCCATTCTATCAAGCTAATGCTTTTAAACAATGCCTTTTCATGTTTAACTTCTAAACTAAGTAAAGATTTATCTGATGTTTGTTTATTTGCAAAGCTTTAGAGAATAGGATCTGTTACGACTTTTGTATTGAGATGGAGAAAAAGCTCCTGGTTTGTCTATTTACTTTCTTTTTTATTTCTCGAATCCCTTTATCGTAATCGATGAAGGTGATCTAGTAGAAAGTGAAAATGGATGAAATAATTTTTTGTACAGTTTTAATTGTTCTCAAAGAAACTATAAGAATTGATTCTGCCAAGGCAAAGCCAAGCAAATAGTTCAAATATTATATTATCTGAGTAAATATATTTTTTTTGAATATGAGCTAAGATAATATTGTATTTAGAAATATAATTTACTAGATGATATCTCAAAACCAGTGATAAATATTTTGGTATATTTCAAAAAGCGATATAAATATTAATATTAAATTTTCATTAACAGTAACCAAAAAATTGTGAATTAATATTGACGCAAAATAAATAAATCTTAGGATATCAAGCTTTTAAACGCATTATCTCACCATAAAAGTTTAAATTGTTCTTATTTATACTTTACAGTCTTGAATATGTAATTTATTTTTTATGTTATGGGAAACGGGAAAATTTTATAACTAAATATTTTGTATATGTAGTACTTGGGATGTAACCAACAAATTATACTACTTTTTAAATCTTAATATACCTCATGGAAAATTCGGGACGAAGAGGATAAATAATATTATTTTTAAATAATTTTCTGTTGAAGCCACAAATATTGCGTCAAGATTTAATCAAACTAACCAACAGAAGGATAGTATATTTCTAAAGATATTAAAATAACACTTTGCCATCAAGAATTCATAAACTCTTACAGAATCAAAGTTCATTCCATGAAATTAATATCAAATGCATGCATAAATTCAGTTTTCACAGGTATGAAATAAACTCATTTCATAGAAATTACCTACATAAATGGTTTTACCTGAGTATCCTTTTTTTTCACTTCGTTTGATATGTTAATACGTTCATGTTCGATTTTATCAATGCTCTACGGGATTCTTGTAACCGACTGTATTCACGGAGAGTAGTACTTGCATTTTCATGTAGCTGATGAAACAACTTGTACGTTCACAAAGTGACAACGTCATCATAGGGTGAATTCTTGCCAAATGACTTAGATTACTGCAACCTTTCCTTTTATCATCCATATCGCATCACGAAGTACCCGTGAGTATAGATTACATAATTAAATTTTCGATTTTAGCTCCAGAATTTTCTCTACTAACGTATGTTAGAATTATTTTTTAATAAAGGGAACCCGTATACCTTAATGTGTATGGTGGCCAAATGTTATTATATTCCGTCTATTACATAACAAGCTACATGGCTCCGAACATTTTCTATTGTTTTTTAACTACCCTGTGTATATAATTATTTTTATTAATTATAAAGAATTCATAGCATTTCTTAAAAAAATGGTTTGAAAATTAAAGAAGTGCTAAAATCAGCCATGGTAATTTAAATTTATTATTTTGTTCTATTTTACCATGATAACATTTATAAGCTATATTACCATCCTTAAATACCAACATCCATCATGTTTAATACGATTATCAGGAAAAAGGACTCATGATTCTCACATCCATCATTATTTCTTTATCGTGATTTAAATTTTTAAGGGCGAAAAACTAAAATTAAAGATGATTGCATACTGATACATAGATAATTATGATACTACAGATAGATACATATCTGTTTCATGAGGAAGAAATGCTTGGTAAAAAAGGTTATTCAAAATGCTGTTTAAAGTTATTGTTAAGAATAATTACCATTTTAATAAAGAATAAAATTTAATAATATATTCAATTTCTATGTTTTCTAAAAGTAGTAAGGAACTGAATTAATTTTGAAAACATTTTAAAATTCAAAACATAGGCTTTTGAATAATAAAAGTGTTGAATTCATGCAATTTATTTCTCTAATTTTATTATACTTTAAAAATTATTTTAAACTATATTTTAAAGCCATATTTTTGTTGTTTCAGTTATTGGAATTATAAGTATGGTCATTGCAACGATAAAAAAAATCCTTTTTTTTCCATACATTCTACAGCTATCTATTAAAAAAAGTGCAAAGAAATATATATATATATATATATATATA
>JAOUZG010052315.1:1056296-1073735 GCA_026289955.1 Argiope argentata | reverse complement strand
GACTCAAAAATTTATGAGGATGTAGAGATATGGATAAAATTATTATTATTGACTATACAGTAAATTTTTGATTTTTTAATACCATAATTCTTTATTTATTGAAAAGAAAATTTTTTATTCAAATTTAGCTATAAATTAACAGTGGTAATAAGGTCTGAGCTTTGAAGTAGGGACTCTTTCTGAAATCCTTTTTGACAATTTTTCAAATGTGTGAGTCTCATTATTTAGCGGAAAGATATAGCATCAAACCATAAGCAAATTTGAGATGGATTTCTTCAGATTATATAACTAAAAACTGACTTACACTTCATATATTTATGTTTTTTTTCTCGTCATGATTTATTATTCTTAGATAAATGACTCTGTGCCGAGAACTCTATGCTTTAAGCATAAATGTTGAATTTATTGCTTCTTAGATAAAACAAAATAACTAAACAAATTGATTGGTCCAGATTTACCAAAAGAAGAAAGTAAAGAAACAAAATGCACCAAAAGAAAGCAAACAAATCCTAATCGTACTCACTCGAAAATAACTTTTAGGAGCACTCGTTAGAACAAAAATGAAGGTTTCTCTATGCTTTTAAACAGCAGTGTTGACTTGATTTCTTCTTAGATAAAAAATAATTAAATAATTTTATATAGTAAAATTTATCAAAAGAAAAACGAAAACAAATCCTAATCATATTCAATCAAAAATAACTTTTAGAAACAGTCATTCGAATAGTTATAAAGGTTTAAAGCATGTTTAAAACAAAATATTTTCCAAAGATATAGTGATGATTTTAAGAAACAAACTTATTTGCATTCATAGCGAATAAAATAACATCCTAAAAAAACAAAGAAAAAACAAACTACCAATTTTCGAAAACATTTAAAGCGAAATATTGGATATTTCAAATTTTCTAATATTTTTGAATATAATGAGATATTTTAAATAATTTTTAGTTGCTGTATTTAAAAACAGAATCAAAAGTCCAAGGGACTAAATTACTTTTCAAACATTTTAATTGTGACTAAATAGTTAAATAATAAATGAATTATTTTTTTATATTATAGAAATTTCAGTAATAGAAAAGAAATACAAAATGCATCTTTTACTTTTGTTAAAAAATTTTCAATTTCCTAATATTGTCGAAAAAATATTTAATCAAATATGTAATTTAAAAGATTTGATTTTAAATGTTTAATTATTATTCAAAAAGGTTATATAAATCGAATATAATTACTCTAAAATAACAGCGTGAAAAATTTGGCAATTTGCCAAATTACTAATTTAATACTTTCCATACATTTTTAATATTCAATGTTTTACATCATAACAGGAAAAAGAAGTCAAGTTACCAATAATATTAATTATTCATTCCAAATCTATAATTAAAAAAAGGCTTATATAAGTAATCTGTATTTTTAATGTTTAAATTTAGATGGAAAATTGGGCAGAAAAATATTTCATTTTCTCTCTGAAACTAAATATCCTATCTTTTTGTAATTTGTTGTTAGCCTGAAAAAACGAACTAATTACAATTTTGACTTTCATTAGGAAAACTTTTCTGGAATATCATATTTCTTGGACTTTATTATTTCCTTTCTTTCCAATATTTACTCATGACATTACTACTAATGAGTTTCATTTGTTTTTCAGTAATATTCTTCTTCGAAACCAGTTTTCGTTTTCGCTTTCAGTCTGTGCTTTAATGAACGTCAAATGAATTTATGGATTTTGTTTCCCAGATTGTAACCATTAGTAATTAGTAGTCCTGAACTAATGTTACAAAACATGAAATTCCACCATTTGTGTATTTACCGAATAAAAAATTTCAATGGGTATATAGCTTCACTTATCGATACTCATCTCAATTTGTTTATGAATTAAATACATGGAGCTATAAATATGTTAAAAAAAAGTAATTAAAACATTTTTATTAGTATAATTTTCGTAGCTAGTTTTTTTATGTTTTAAATAATATCTAATTCCTATTCTGCAATCTGAAATTTATTAATATATATATTGCTGAAACTTGAACACAATTGTTCACTATTTAAGAAAATTGTTTGTAAAACTTAATTACCTTGAATTGCTTTTGTCTAACCTCTGAAAATGGGATATTTTTCCCAAACTGTGGAAATATATGGCTCTAATTAGCAATAAAGTAAATAATATTGTTTAGAAAAGATTTTTTTATATAATATTGTAGTGTTTTATTTTATTTGTAATATGATTTTTTATATTTTAAGTATTGTCCAATTCCTATTCTGCTATTTGAAATTTATTAATACATTTTTATTTCTGAAACTTATACACAATTATTTATTAATTAAGTAAATTATTTGAAAAACTTAATTACCTTTCGATACCTTGAAAACCTTTGAAAATGGGATTTTTTTAAAAAAAAATTGGAAATATATGGAACTTTTAATTAGCAAGAAACTAATAAAAAAGGTTGAGAAAAGACAGAAAAATATAAAATATAATTCACAAATTCTACTAATTAAAGCCTTAAGAAAAAAATTACAATTTTTTTATTGAAATAATTTTTTAAAACTTTATTAAAAACAAACAAACATCATTAAATAAAATTATTTTTAAATGACTCATGTTATACTCTTATAAAAGCGAATACATAAATTTTTCGTTTATTATAACTATTTACCTTCCTTTTTGAGAAATAAAAAAATTAATTTAAATTTTTAAAAAATATTGAGCACTTTTCAGATTTTCAAGTTACATGATACTCGAAATTAATTTAGTAAAAATAATTTCGAAGTCATTAAAGAACTTATTTATAAATATTATATTATTTGTAAGTTCTTTTAACCAAACATTTTTTCTCGGCTTATCAGTAGGAAATTAAAACCTGAAGATTATGCATCACGACCATTTGCAAATTGTTCCTAAATATGAATATTTTAGAAAATAAATTATGTATTTTTCTTATGAAAAATGTTTTTTATATGCACTAATTTTTACATTAGTTATATACTCATTAAAATAAAAATTGCCATTTATTTTCAGATCAAATCTAAATGATTTACTATCTTTATAGTCCGATTTAGACTAAATTTCTCACCATTAAGTCACATAACGTTCTAAAAATGTTAAACTAAAATGTTTTTATAGAGAAATATATCTTTTTATTGCGAATTATAATTTCATGAAACTTGGGTTCTAGAGATATTGATTAAATAGTTCTAATGACTGATTTTTTATGAAAGTACCATAAGTTAAGGCAAACTCTTAAATTTTGCTGCAACTCTGATTTTTATCTATCTTAAACATTTTTTGGAATAATTAGGTTTAATGTTCGCCCCAAAAAACAAATTCACAAATTCTTTAGGGATTAGTTAAATTTAAATTAAGCTCAAAATAATTAAGAGAACTTTTTCTCCAAGATACTGCAGAAGAAAATACGAGGTTTGAGGAATAAAATATAGGACTTTTTCTCCTTAAAGTTACCAGCTTAAGTCTAAATTAAAAATTTAAAGCAGTATATCAAAAGATCCTACTAAAATTTCATGTAATTTCTCCCGTATATTTGATCTATTTAATTAGAATTAATATGATTAAGCATAAAATAATTACCTCTTTTTTGGAATTTTAAAAATAAATAAGGTTACACATGTGAAAAGAGGGTGTATTTTAAAACAGAAGTGTTTAAAAATAAAAAAAAGCCAATAAATAATTAAAATCACAGAAATTAATCGGTTAATTCTTTCATGATTCTTATAGAATATGATCTTATAGCAGTTTTCTGCTGTTCTATAATTATTCCTTTCTTTTAAAAAGAACTAAATATTCGATTTAATTTAACAAAAATCTCCTTTTATTAATTTTATAAATGGAAAATCAAAGTCAAAGAATAAGCATATTTATTAATAAGAAGAAATAAATTATAAGGCGATTGAAATTTTCAAATATCAAATCAATTCATCATCATTGCTTTGTTAATAAGTATACTAACTATAAAATAATAGTTGGAGCAATTTAATGGTATTTTATAAACATATTTTAACTTTATTTTGACACATTATGATATCAAATAAATAAATTACCTTCCTGAATAATTTTCTAAAGTTAGTTTTACTTTTTGGTTAAAAATATTTGTCATTATTAGAGAGGGAATTTATCTTTTGATAGAATATAGTAAGGGCAACTATATTAAGAATAAATATTTATTTTGGAAATGCAAAGATATTTCTTTGAAAGTTATATCATTATTATTTACTTAAATGTTTTAAGATAAAATATCTACTATATTAGTCATTGAGTCATTCAACCCAAATTTAACTATTTTTTTTTCATGTGTTGCGATAATTAACACAACATTCGAATGAAAATCTTAGTTAGCCATTGTATATAAGTTATATAAAACAACTGTAAAAAAATCTGAATTTTATTTTACTTCAGTCAAAATAATTTAAAATAAACAATTATATGCAAAATATTTATTAATATTTTTTTTAAAAAAAATATGAAATTTTTAATAATAAGTCTCATATTTGACACTCCAAAATCTCTCTCAATTTTTTTCTCTTTGTCATTTTTCTCTCTATTTTATTTCTTTGTCAAATTATATTTGCAATATACATTCGGACTTTCCAAAAATATATTCTTTTTAAGATTTAATAAGAATTATTCAGTTGTTCTTCATGGAACTAAACAATATATTAATTGTAGTATATGACCTAATTGTAGTATATGACATCAATTAAATTTATTTTCTTGAATAATTTTTGTTGTTGATGTTATTAAAAGTCCCCCGAGATCAATTGGCTAACATACGCGGAAATTGTTTTAAACAAACGACTACCACTAATAAAGATTGAATAATAACGTGTGGTGCTTTACCAGTCCGTTTGTAATTCAGACCTATTTCGTACATAAATGTTTTGAACCATATTTAAGTGAATTAAGAGCAACTTTTCCAAAACTTCAAATAAAAATCAAACAATAGAAAAATTAAGTTAAATAATTAAATTTCAAATGAGATTTCTGAATTTATATTGCAGTTATAACTAAAATTTTATTTCAAAATCAAGAAAAGGTAACATTATTTATAAGTCATACCTCCCGCCCGAAGGCCGATGGATTTAAACGATTAGGGCTGAATGAAACAGACCACCACTACAACAATACTGATGGGAACTGTGGTTGAGTCCTAATGGACATTACCGGTCACGGTATAACCAGCACCGTAGGAAATACCTCCCGTCATCAGTATGAGAAGCGAAACCTCCACTTATTATTGTACCCACCGGAGTGCCAGGGTGGCGAGATCCAACCACCATATCGGAAGCATTTCATCCTCATTTCGAGGTGCCACCCGGTGGGATCGACATTATTTATAAGTAATCCGATGTCGAATCATTACTTATTTTCATGAAAAAAAAAATGGATATATAAAAATATAGAAAAAAGATCAAGAAATGTCTTGTACAATGAATAAAACGGTAATGATATTAGCTATTGATATATAGATGATGGTATTTGCTATAAATATATAATAGTGATGATATTTGCTATATGACGATAATAGTCAATATGTTAAAATATTTTTCTAGGTTAGTCATTGTGACCATGTCTATTTAATACGTCTATTTAATAGAATTTTTTAACTATTTATAATGGTGAAGAAGCAAATATTTACTAACGGTGGCTCAAAATTAATAAATATTTCAAAAATTATTTTGATCAAATATTTTTAAAATCATGACAATCCAACTTTTAAAAAATTATAATTGCTGCGATTATTGTATTGAAAACTTTCATATCCATGTACGTTTTTTCATTAGTATCAACTACCTATTGTCCTATATTGTGGCATAATAATTAAAATCGATACTATTCATTTTAAGTATGTCCTGTAATTACAAGTTGATTTCACTGCAATTTCAAAATAAAAATATAGCCAAAAAATAAAAAGATATTTTTAAATGATTTATGTGTGAATCAAAATATCTCTGACCAAAAAAAAAATTTCTAACTTTATAGATTTCTTCCACTTTCCATATTATAGAATTTATTCTGCTACATTACTACTACAACAACATACATCTATACATTTGATCAATTTCACTATATATCAAAGAACAAAATCGATAAATCATCTATTTAAACAAGACACATATTACGCTACCAGTTAACAGTCGTATTTACAAAGCTAAAGGCGTGTTAAATGTATATCAGGTGTTTCCTAAGCCAAATAGTTTGAAATTGAATCTGAAATTCTGCTTACTCAGTACCTCGACATGTTCAACTCTTTTCGGCGGGATTATAATAAATGTTAGTCTCAAGTGAAATAAATCTAAAGACTTTTGTAGATAAGTAAACGTTTGGTCTGTAAATACTTTGCTTAATTCTCGCATATAAATTTATATAATTATTAAACCCGCTTATGCTCTATTAACTGGATATGGTTATCGGTATATGTTTCTTTATACCTCAGAAATCATATCGGACTGTTTTCTATTATGGCTATAGATTGTTGTTGTGCTTCGCTATACAATGGAAGAAGGGGTGCAATAATGTCTGAAAGTTTGGATCATTGAACAACCGGATGCAGAAGTCTGATTTCTGGCTCACGTATATCAAACCCTTTTTACGGGCTTGACTTCATTCATGCAATCCATTCATTCATCAACAGATCGTAATTTAGATCTGGAACAGAGAGTCATCACCTCCGACCCAGTACCCCCAGTTATATTACTCTTGACATGGAGAACTTTGGAAGACCAGCCACCACACACGCGGAGAGTCTTCAGCCTGCGGGGTTCGAACTCGCAACCTAAGGAATACGAGTACAACTCTCTACCAACCAGTCAATCCAGAAACTATTGCGATAGGTATTTAAATCTATTTTAGATGAAGTAAATCAGAATAATTAGATGTACTAGATCCACTTCTGCATATAAAGACCAAGTGTAAAATATTAGCTTTTCACTCGCGCTATTTTTGAGTTATTATGTTCAGTTGCACCTTTGATTCCAAATAAATTTAGTTATATAAACGTCCAGTTGTAAAAATACACTAGAGCTATTATGGGACGGGCCAGGAAATTTTGAACCATGGTCTGATGACGAGGATAAACTCTGAGCTGGCATTATTGGGAAAAAATGTTAAAATGCAATATTGAGAAATAGTGTTAAGTACTGAGTAATATAATGTAGATGGGGAAAACTTTGTTTAATATTGCAAAAATGTTGAATAATATAATATAATGAGAATCAATACTGTATAATGTTATTAAAATTTTGGATAATATAATATAATTTTGAACATAATTGTACATGTATTGTACTGAATTATTTATGTTACTGATAAGTGAAGTTTTGACAAATATACTGTCAGAAAGAAAAACTGAAATGAATAGGAAAAAGAAAAAGAAAAGTAATAATAGTATGAAAGATCACTTTATTATTCTAGTGTATTGTAATGAATGCAGAATAAAACTCTCAGTAAATATTCAGCTTATTAATCATCTGTTAAGATAATTTTTAAATAAAAGATAATTTCTCAATATGTATATTATTGTACTGGTAAGTGTTATAATGCCCTTATTATCATGTCAGAACATGATGTTGCTTTTGGGATGAAGTTTTGAAGTCAACAAAAATCAGTATACGAAAAATAAGAATTTTATTATCTACACGAAAAAATATCAGCTTTTAATAGCACGTTGTCATTGCATTTAAAAAGGCTCTGATTTTTTTTAAAAAAAAGTTAATAACTACAGCCAATAAAACCCAGAAAAATGTCATTTTGAGCACGGGATTATATGACAGGAAATAAATAAGAAAAGTGATATTTTTTTAAACGCTAGACAAAGTTTCTTTGGATCGTTTGCAATACTAAAGTGACTCCTTCAATGAAGTTATTAAAATGAATAAAAATATAATTTAACTCGCACAAGCACGTGGTGCTTGGCCGTTCAAGAAATGATGTTCTGACATGATACATTGAAATATGCATTGCAGATTTCATTTTAATCTTTTTTTATAGGATTACCTTTCCATGTTTTTTACCTGATTGTATAAGGAATTTTTTTTTCATTCTATTCAATAGGTTTAGTTAGATGTCTCCAATTTTACTCCACCTTTTATCGTTTATAATTCTTCTTAGAAAATAACCCATCGTTTTGAAGAATTTCTCGGATCAAAGGGCAAAAATTATGGGTTGACTGTAGTTTCACTAGAAGAAATATTTCTTTTTGACATTTCAATATAGAGCACTCGAACAACAAATGAGAGCTCAGCAAAATCTGCTATCTGTTCCCGAACTGACCATAAACAAAATAAAGTCCACGAAAGCTCTTTTTTCTCATATTAATCATTTATATCTGTTTTTGTCTTATAAGAATATGATATAATATATTTGAAGAAAAAATAATATTTACCATTCGTCTATATGCAAAATTGAAATGGATCATGCCGTGACAGTAATCTATCATTATTGGATAGGTTTTTCTGGGAATATGTAATATTTAATCATATTCAGTTTTAAGTGCTTTTATTTGACTCATAATTTATAATAATGGAATTTTCAAGAAATTTAATGTTTACTTAGATCCTATTCTCGGTGATAATATTTAGTTAAAAAATAATTTATTTTAATAAAATTTATATTTTTTACAGACGTCGCTACATATCAATAAGTTTAGTATGATGTTCTTGAGATTTTATAACACTAATACTCAGTTCCATCTCCCCGGTGATAATATTTAGTAAAAAATAACTTATTTTAATTAAATCTATGTTTTATACAGATGGCGACACATATTAATAAGATTAGTATGACGTTATTAAGGTTCTATAACATTAATACAAATTAAATTTAAATCACTTTAAAAGTTAAAAAGGAAAAGGATAACTAGAATAAAAATGCCTTTAAAAAGTTTATACTGTTGTACTAAAAGCTATATGCTAATTATTTACGAAAAAAATAATAATGGTAAGAATAAAATTGTAAATAGTAAAAAATTGATTTAAAACGTTTGAGCCACATTTAATATTATAAGGGCAAAAAATCTAAATATTCATTATGAATCAAAATGTATTACAAATGTGTTCTATATTCAAGATCGCTTAGAATGCTATATAAGTAGCAACTACTTTTACAATTTTTTCGTAACATTCGTTGTAAATTTTATATACACTAAACATGGGCTTTAATAAACATTTCAAAATGGCTTAATATAGATTATTTATAAATAAAAGTGACATAAACTCTACTGTACTGTTTGAACTACTTATGGCAAACGGAAGAAAAAATTATTTTGTTATAATTTGATTCCCATATATTTTTTCTTCTCTGTATCTATTTTTATTCATTTCATTATCAATATATTTTCATTACAAATTTTTAAAATTATATCACCATTTAATCCAAAGTAATCTGTAATTTTCTTTTAATTAGAATTAAAATTGTTCTCTATATATTACTATTATAACTAAAATAAACTCCACAAACCATACATTTGGTAATAAATCAATTTAGCAACAAATAAGGTGCCATAAATAAACGATTTCTTTGGAATTTGCAAAAACAAATTATATAAATCGCAGCCAAAACATTTTTTATCAGCATAAAAAGGCTCTAATAAACAAATAAATATTTTTTCTCTTTATAAAGAACATGATATGTGACACAAAGTTAACTTTATTATTTAAAAAAATAGTTATAAAACTAGATCCACAAATGGGCTTCATAACACAAATTTCTCGTTTCTAAAAAATTTCCAAATCGTATAAATCTTACATTAAACTATTATAATGGTGTGGAACATAAAATGTATAAATGAAAAATAAAATATTGAAATTGTAAACAATTGTGACTTTTTTAAAGTCATCTTTGAAATCGCGATTGCATTTTCATATAGTTAGATGATGATGTTCATAAATTCCCATTTTTTAAAGATTTATGTTATTTAAAATAAAACATTCAGAAAATTGTTTTAAAAAGAATGTAAATATATTTAAACTATAACAGAGATCGTCTGCGCGAAAGCAGATTCAATTTTAAAATAATGACATAGAATTGTTATGAAAAGGTAGTAAATAATAACAAATGTTTAAATTATCTGTTTTAATCGAGAAACACATGAAAGCTGTAATTTTTAAATCAAAAGAACATTAATTATTAATTTTGTAATTAAATTGATTCGTGTATATTAAAAAAATAACATATATCTCAGTTGTTTTGAAAATACAAAAAAACAGAAAAAAAGATTAAAATGAAATCTTCTATAACAATTTCAATGTATCATGCCAGAACATCATTTCTTGAACGGGCAAGCAACACGTGCTCGTGCAATTTAAATTATATTTTTATTCATTTTAATGGTTTCATTGAATGAGTCACTTTAGAATTGCAAACGATCCAGAAAAAAATTTGTCTCGCATTTATTGTTTTAAAAATATCCCATTTCATATTTATTTTATTTCATATAATCCCGTGCTCATAATGACATTTTTCTTAGTTTAATTTGCTGTAGTCATCATATTATTTTTTTACAATCAGAGTTTTGTAAATGCGATGGCAATGCTTTAAAAAACCTGATTTTTGGAGATGCTTGTGCAGATAACAAAATTTTTATTTTTCGTCTACGGATTTTTTTTGACGCCAAAAACAACATCATGTTCTGACATGATAACACATTTGGATAATATATTGTTACGTTTTTAGCTTAACGGGTTCGGATTGAATGGGCTTTATTTGAGGACAACACAAACAAATTTATTTACAGCTATTTACAGGTATATACAGGATGACTTGAAAAGGTAAAACTTCAGAAAACACAATTTAGCAATAATCAGTCACTTACAGCGTAAATGCAAGTCTTACGCACAATAAACACAGTTTGTAAAACAGCTATAGTATAGCACAGCAACAGTAAAGCACAGCGAGCTCAATAACACAGCGTTAACAGCAAACGCAAACACAGCTCACAAGCGTAACTCCGCGAGTAAAGCGAAACGCTTCTCTTTGAGAGATTAACTGCCAGGAAGAGGCAACCCGCCTCTTATATAGTCGGGCGAAAGCGTGACCGTGCTACGGCGGAAGCTCCGAGAGACCTCGGCGATGAGGGAGAAAAACCTCGGCGCAGCCAGACTTCTCTCGGGGTTACCAGAATATTCCTCCCGCCAAGTGAACTCGGCTGGTGCGGAGCGCCTTCTGACGCGCCGCTAATGTTTTCACCTTTGGCGTGCGTTCCGCTCGCTTGTAACAATATCAATATATATATCTTGAAATATTTAATTAATTATTTTAAACATTTAAATGAATCTCTTTATTATGAGGGTATGTAGTTACTTCGTTCAAAAAAATAATTATTTATTTTATTTGAAACCCAAAACTCCTTTATCATAAATAAACTTAATAAAAATTTTACTTGTCAGATTTTGTCATTTCTCACATACAACGTCCAGAAATCAATTCGTTTATGATCTATAAAAACTACTCATTCGAAACTAACTCATATACAAACTTCCAAACTGGATGACATCAATTGCAATTTTCCTCCAGACGATAATTCCCAGATTTAAGAGTACGAATTATTTCATTCCTTTTTTTTTTTGATTTTCGAACACTAATTCTATTCCAAAAGTTAAATGAGATAATAAATTGCGTGAATTCCCGAAGGCGATTAGGGAAAGAATGGAATCGAAGTTAAAAGCGATGGCGTATTTTTGAAGTCATTTGTGGTTTGAAGTTATTGGTTCTTCAGGCTTAATTCATTACACTGCCGGCGATCGATTGTTAAAGAAGATGAAACGGATGGAGGTTTCATAATGTCTTTTTTCTGTTTCAATGTATATTATAGAAATTCATTAAATCAAATGGAAAAAAGAGACGTAATTCATTTCTATATTGACTTTTCATAGTTTAAGTGATTTAATGTACGTATTAAATGTATTTGAAATGTTAAAGTAGAGTTATTATTCCGTTATGTAAGAATTAAATTGCCGAGTAACGTAGGGTTAGAAGTTTAAAACATTTATTTCGATTCTTTTGGGGTTTTGATTTATTTCATTCCTTGAGGGGTAAGGAAGATACATTTGCTGCAATTTTCTTTCTAATTGAAGAACAAATTATTCTTTAATTTTCCGATTTGAGTTCTAACTATGCCCATACATATTAAAAATTCAAATGAATTCAACTTGCAAAAAGTATGGATTGATACAAAGTAAATCTGTAAATACCTTAACCTTAAATAATATATGAAATAAAATGAAGAAAAGATTAAAATGAAATCTGCTATGCATATCTCGATGTAACATGTCTGGACATAATTTCTTGAACGGCCAAGCACCACGTGCTCGTGCAAGTTAAATTACATTTTTATGCATTTTAATTGTTTCATTGAATCAATCACTTTAGTGTTGCAAATGATCCAAAAAAGCATTGTTTCGCATTTATTGTTTACAAAAAAATATCGCATTTCCGATTTATTTCATTTCATAAAATCACGTGCTCAGAATGACGTTTTTTAGGTTTTATTTGATGTAGTCATGAACTAATTTTTTAAAAAATCAGAGCTTTTGTAAATGCAATGGCAACGCGTTATTAAAAGCTGATTTTTTTCAGATGCTCGAGCAGATAATAAAATTTTTATTTTCCGCCTACGGATTTTTTTTTGACGCCAAGAACTTCATTCCCAAAAAAACATCATGATATGACGTGACAAAAAAAACGTAGTGCTTTGTTTCTAATTTTATAGGAGGGAATGCAATATCCACATTTCCTAAATATAATTTGCGATTGTTTTAGATCTAATTTATATCGGAATACCCTGTGTATGGGCGATCATAAAATACTTATTAATAATAATAAAGATAATATTTGAGATGAATTAGTTCATTATTAGTCATAAAAATTACTTAAGCAATTTATTTATTTTTCATAAAATGCCTGATTTTTTTTTTAAATCCAAAGATTAATATATATTTACCAAACCATTTTGATTTCCAAAATAAAACCTCTAATTATTTTTGATAATGAAATTCCAAATAAATAAATTTTTTTGATTCCAAATAAATGAAAATTGATTACTTTCAGTCGAAAAATTCCTAATCGGTAAAAAAATTATCCACTTTTTAAAAGGCATCAACAAACAAATTCCAAAAGTTAAAGCGTTGTTTTTCATTCTTTCGGCGTAAAAAAAATTAAGCAGATTAATGAATAGAATTACTACATTGTTTACTTGAAAAAAAAACGAATAAAGCTTTGTTTAAACATATCATTTGAACTTTTGTTAATGACTTTTAATCTCATAATAATTAATTTCGAAAGAATTAGAGAATATAATCTTAATAAAACAAAGCTGTATGATATTATATTATTATCTCAAACTAAATAAATTCGTCATTTATCTTTAAGATTAATTTTACATCTGATAAACAATATACTAATTTTTAAGTCCATCACATTAATATGGAATCACAAATATAAATTATAAAATTATTAGTTTGTTTATAATATGAAACTAATTATTTTGCCATAAATGTTGCCAAATTTTGAAAGAAAGTATTAAAATCATTTCAAATCACTTTTTATTACTTAAAGAGCAACCACTCATAATAGTTAATTGAACTCTGCAAATTTCCAAAAAAATATTAGCGAATTCAGATTTGTACTGTCATTAAGATAAATTGATACTTACAATTTTTAAAAATGCTCAGAGAATTAAAAACCATTCTCAATATTCTCATTTTCAGAAAATAATATATTGTTGAAACAGGCGAAGCTATTATATTATAAAATAAAAATTTATTATTTATGAAAATTCATTTTCCTTTTAAGTATGCTCTGATAGAAAATCAGAGAGAGATGCTGAGTTCAAAGATCAGGACGCCTTAAGGCCTACATAATAATTTTATGACTATCTAAATTTGTCTTACCTTAGTGAGATTAAGAATATTTTTCTGAAAAACTTATAATGAAACCAATTTATAAAAAGAAAAATTGACTGAACCCTTTAGTCGACATTAATACTGGCGAACCGACTGGTCGCTAAAGGCGGCTAGTACTTAATAAAGCTCTGTGTGTGTGTGTGTGTGTGTGTGTGTGTGTGTGTGTGTGTGTGTGTTGGCGGTCTACAGGCCAGATTGTTAGACCTACAGCTACCAGATTTAGTACGTGTATACTTTGGGAGACGGGTATTTGGCGTTTTTCCTCCATAACTTTCGAAAATAGTACAGCACAAAATTGATTTTTCATCTAAAGCTAATAATAATATTTTTTCAATTATACTAATGATTTGACCTATAAATTCAATTTCTATTATTTATGGATTTATAAAAAATTTATTTAATTGTATTTTTTTAAGTTTACTTCGTATAAAATAAAATAAAAAATTATCTGCACGAGCTCTAAAAGAATCAGCTTTTAATAACATGATGCCATCACATTTACAAAAGTTCGGATTAAAAAAAATTAAGTGAATTACTACTGCAAATAAAACCTAGAAAATATTGTTAAGTGATTAAATGAAAGGAAAGGAATGGGAAATGTGATATTTTTTAAGCAAGAAATGCAAGAAAAAAATTTTCGGATCGTTTGCAATACCAAAATTACTAATTCAATGAAAGAATTAAAATAAATAAATATACAAAATAAAAATGTATTAAAAAAGTGCGATAGTTAAAACTAAAAAAGAAAAAAAAACACACCAAATGATTATCTGAGCCAGAAATTAATTACTTAAAAGTTAGAAATGACGTCATTGCATAGAAACGATGAACAGAAAGCAATTGATAAGTTAAAAGAAAATATAATAAAATCTTAATTATTTCTGAAGTAAAACACTTTTGCTTTCATGATTTTTTTAAAGTTTTAAAACAATGAGACATTATTTTTATTTTTACTTATATGAAAAAGAAACATTGTGCAGATCAAAGAATTTGCCTTTGTGAATGTAATGAAACTCCGCATTTTAATGAATAAGGCCGAAATAAAAACGCATCTGATTTCAAAGAATCATGCGTAATAACTAATAATTCAATGCTGGTAATTCCAGATAAAAATATGTTTGTCCTTTATTTCGGAGACATCAAAACCTACTAATCAAAACAATATCATGTTCTCACATAATAAAAAATAAATCAACTATCATTCTGAATTAAATGTATAAAAATGTAATTTCCAACACACGTCTGCATGATATGAAACAAATATGAAGCATGATATTTTTGGAAATTAGAGGCAAGGAAACGTTTTCTACGATATTTTACAATACATATATTCCCATTTCAATAAAAAAAAGTATTTAAGGCAAATATGGCTTAATATCTAAAAGATATCTTCTATAATATAATCGGAGCCCAACAGCTAATTTGTAAAGTTTTTGTAATAGAAATACATCTCTTAACAAATGGTAAAAGTGAAGCATATAGTTATATTCTTAGTAAATTGAGGTAAAAAAATACTGATGAAGTACGACTTATAAATTTTTACAAATATCATCTGCAATGTGAATCATTTTAATAAAATATTAAAATGATTACATCAAATAAAAAAAAGGGACAATTCATTCAAATAAATCAATCAAAGTTGAACAATTTATAAAAATTTCAATATTACTATTGGATAAAAACTGGCGATTTTAAATCACTTTATCGGCCGTCTCAAAGAGGCCAATAAGGTATCTCAAGAGAAATTGGTCTAGATTGCGAAAATGTTGATTATTCTAATTTTTCTAATATTCAGAATTGAATAAATCAGCGAGATTTGATCGCAGAAGATTTTATTATTTATTTAGAAGTCGAAATATAAAGAATGTTTTACACAATATGAATTATATGACTAAAGGACTGTCTAAAATTTAAACTTTATAATTTTTTGAAGTATATTTATAAACCAAAAAAATATTATTGAGAGCATTTATAAACCTTTAAAAATAAAGTTAAAAACTAAATTTTTCATTAAATAAGTGAAATGTTAGCTGAATAGTTCTTTGAGATATTATAATTTATGAGAACTTTTAATACTTCAATTTCTGTAATGAGCATAAAACTTCAATTTCTAACTACTCTGTTTTCAGATCATTTTTCAATTTTATTTAAAGACGTGCTTGGATTAAGTAAAGAGGGCTTGTATTAATTGCATTTTCAGCATTTCCGCTTTAATTTAAATCTGAATTTTACAGGCGCTGATAGAAAATCAGAGAGAAATGCGAAATTCTCTTATCGGTCTATATAACCGTATAAGTGAATTATATGACTATCGAAATTCGAAGCTTAAAAATGTTTTGCTGAAAAACCTATTATGAGACCAAGTTATAAATAAAAAAATTACTTCAAGCTTTCAGCCAGCATTAATACTGGTGAACCGGCTGGTTGCCAAAGGCGGCTAGCATTAAATAAACATTCATATAAATAAAAAATAAGCATTTAATCTATTAGACACTAGATTTGTTTCAACAGAAAAAAAAAGTTACGTTCTCTCCCAGTCATTAAATAAAATTGGTCATGGAAAAAGAACATATAAGAAAGAGCTGGTGAAAGAAGTGACTGGAAGTCCTGACTTAGATGTCCTTGACCATCACCAAAGTTTTAAAAAAAATGTATGGATATTGTTTGAAAAAAGGATCATGACAAAGATAGTAACCTTTGTTTCAAGAATTATGTTATTATCTTCTGGCTGGGACAAGTTTCTTTTCCTTAAGCGGAGTAAAAATTTCTATTTCAAAAGGATTTTGGTGTCTCAAACTGGATCGAAGAAATAATATCTCGACAGAAGAAGAAACTTTTGGATTTCAAAGAAACAAATTTGACGTATGAGAAATTTTTGAAATATGCTGTTTTATGTATGTAAGATACCCCGCAGAGCTATTTTATTTAACCATCATCTACCTTTATTTTGTTTTCTCAACATCCGATGATAGATGCAATTCAAAGCAAGAGTTGTAAAAGGTTAGATCATTTCCAAGAGAACGATATTTTTAATTAGTACAACATTCCAGAATAACGCCATCTATCGAGCTCTCTAGAAAAACTGTTTCAATTAATATTGAGCCAGAGGCCCACTAACATCCGTAAAAGAAAGAAGTATGTCTCCACGCGTCAGCGGAGAGCTCGCTCGCAAAGCTATGCGGCTACGCGATAATATGTTTTCAGTCATAATGTTTTCCTACTTCTAACGTCCTCTTAGTAGAAATAATCTAACTTTCTGTTTATATAATAACCCCATGCTTTAATTCTTTTAATATTTCCCTGTAAATATTCCCCTTTATCTCTAAATAAATTCTTTTATTTTTTTAAAGAAGTCTCTTAAATCTTTGTTTGCATTATTTTAATCTTGGTTTAGAAACTAATCCGTAAATATTAAAAAAGCCCTAGACATAACGCCATTCAAACTCCGCTATCTGAAGGGTCTAATTATTTAAGATGGTTTGGTTAGATACCCACATGTATAATTATTTAAAATGTTAAGTAGGGTGTGATATA
>JAOUZG010052315.1:1035992-1056196 GCA_026289955.1 Argiope argentata | reverse complement strand
GAGAGAGAGAGAGAGAGAGAGAGAGAGAGAGAGAGAGAGATTTTCTCAGAAGTTTATCCTCATTTAATCAGAAACATGAAAAAAAAGGAGTTTGGTAGATTAGGAAGATTTGCTGCAGAAAATTGCTTCTCTAAAAATAGTATATACAATCAGTTTAGTTGAAATTGGCAGAATGATTCTCTTTGCGCTTCTTAAATTATTAAGGCACATCAACTGAGAAATGAGAATATTTAATATATTTCTTATAATAACTTGAAATTCATTAATTTTATTTAAATAAGTCTATATAAAAGTATTATTACCTATTCGTTATGTAAGGAGATACCTCTAATTTGGATCCAATTGCTAATTACAAAACTGTTAGAAATAGACGTATATGTTAAAATGAATAATTATTACTAATCATGTTTTTTATAATATGTTGCTTAAGCCTATCAATTAACTCTTTCAAATAATTTGAAGCATTATTCTTTGAGTCATCTGGAACATTATTTTCTCCAGAAATATGCAACTTTTTTTCAAGATTTTGAAATTAGTTACTAATTCACGATTAAAATTGGCATCTTGTTTATATAATCTGAATATAATATTTATATTACAAATATAAGAAATGCTAAATATTGGTGACTCATTGCTTTAAATGTGAAAATGTTGATATTTCCTTCATCTACTTCATTAAGTATTATTCCCTGAGATAAGACAATCCCTAGTGAAATAAGGAATTGAAACATCTAAATTTTTATCATACTGAATAATTCGACAGAATTTATGTCAACAAACATGATTTCATACAAAGATTGCTGATTTTGGTGGTAAACATCATTCCCTTGACCCCAGAAAGGGCTTATATTTAAACTTAGTAGTTTTTGTAAATTCTTTAACTATTTTGAACAAGATGAAAAATGATTCTTTGAATCATCTGAAATAATATTTTCACCAAAAATGCTCAACAATCTTTCAAGGTTCTAATTAGTTACTAATTCACGATTAGAATTGGCATTTTGTTAATCCGATCTGAATTTGATATTTATATTAAAAATATAAACAGTGCTAAATATTGGTACAATCATTGCTTTATATGGGAAAATTTCGATATTTCTTTAATCTATGACATTATGTATTATTCCCTAAATAAGTTAAGGAATTGAAACATCTAAATTTTTATCATACTGAATAATTCGTCAGAACTTATGCCAACCAACATGTTTTCATACAAAGATTGTTGAATTTGGTGGTAAAAATGCTTCCCATAGCCTCAGAAAGGATTAATATTTAAACAGCAGTGTTTTTGTAAGTACTTTAACTGAAGCAAACAATATAAAAAGTAATTCCTTTTGTCATATAGAAATCTGCTTTAAATGTGAAAATGTCGATATTTATTTCATCTATTGAATTATGTATTACTCCTTAAAAAAGATAAGGAATTCAAACATCTAAATTGTTATCATACAGAATAATTAGTCAGAACTTATGTCAACCAACATAATTTCATTCATGGATTGTTGAATTTGGTTGTAAACATACTTCCTATAGCTCAGAAAGGGTTTATATTTAAACAGTAGTGTTTTTGTAAGTACTTTAACTGAAGCAAAAAATATAAAAAGTAATTCCTTGTGTCATCTAGTAATTTCCATTGTTTCCATCTTCACCAGAAATATACAACAATTTACAAAAGCTCTAAAATTAGTAACTAACTCACAATTAGAATAAGTATCTTGATTACCAGAGCTTATAAAATAGCATAACACTCTATTTATATTAAACATTTTAAGGAAGTGCAAGATATTGGTGTAACCACTAGTTCAAATATGAAATGCTGGTATTTTCCTTATCTATGGCATTACATAGCATATATCTCCATAGAATGTCTTATAACTAGTTTAATATTATCTTCTAATAACTGACCAAAGCGGAATGAATAATCCATATAAGTTATATCCTTCAGCCGATACCTACTAAATATGATCTGCAAATTTGATGTACATTTAATTTACCTCCTCAGTGGCAAGTTATAACTTCAATGCTGCTCAGATGATCTTCAGGTTGATTGTTAATACAATAGCAATTTGTGGTGGGAGCGATGAGAATAACGGATACAAACTCTTCGGGGTAAAATTAAAATCAGTTCCAACTGCTAGTCATTGGTGTTTGAAATTCATGCCAATATTACGAACTTATTCAGAATTGAAGAGCATCCTCATTCATTACTTGCGTTCATATTGTAAGGATATAATTGCACCTATCAATCTTTCATATAATGACTTAGTTTATTTGCCAGGTATATTATAAATCTTTTATGCCAAAATTTTATTCATAATCTGCTTTTTGTAAATTTTTATTTTAAATTGATAATTGATGGAATATTTTTGGAACATTCTAAAGATTGTATATATTAGTTTAATATTGAAAAGCCTTATATGGGGTTAAATGAATTCATTGGTTGAAAGATTTAAATGAGATTTAAAAACTCCTTCAATATTATGTGATATTTATAAGCAAAATAATGATTTCATTATTTCTTTTAATATTTAAAAAGATTTCTTAAAAAATACTTTTAAGTGCTTCTTTTTTTTTAATTTTAATTTCTTGATTAACTAACAATTTTTCTAATTCATTTGCATAAGTAAAGGGATTTAATTTTGGCATATAAATACTGATTTCTTTTATTTAAATTTCTTACTAAATGGACACATCAATTGATTGAAAAGGATAGGATAGGATAGTGGAATTTAGTGGCACAAGAGCCATATTTGGCCATACTTCGACAATCATATGGTTAAAGAATAGATCAATTTATGTGTAAAATTCTGTTGAACGAGAAACTGGTTAAAAAATTACAGCAAATTGATGTGTTAAATAAAATTATAAAAATCAATTGCTTTTAAAAATTTAAAAAGATTTTTGTGGGGACGTTCCCCTATGAGCATTTGCAGGTCCACTGTAGAAGCACTAAAAATTGCAAACGAAAACTATCAAAGCTAGGACACTCAATTAAAATATGAAAAATGGTTAAAATGACTTGGCGTCTAAACCAGAATGGAGTTGGAACGTCTGATAAAAGATGTTTATGTGTTAAACGAGTGTGACCAATGCGGAGTCGAGTCAATTTGACTTCGAGCTCTTGCACTGGAGAAGCAGTCCATAATGAAATTGTGGGTCTGATAAAATGTAATTTATTATTACTTTGGCGATCCCATGTTTCTTTCCATATAGCATGAATACGACGTGTAAAAGAGTTATTTGCATCGTAGAAGGGTACCTCACGCTTCATAAACAAAAACGCTGTTTTCGCAGCGCTGTCCGCTTGAACATTTCTTGTTATCCCAATATGACTCGGAACCCAGGAGAATAAAATTTCATAGTCTCTATTTTTTTCAAAATTTTTAAGAGGTCCAAGATTTCCAATGCGATGGGAAATTGATTGAAAAGATAAAAATCATACGAAATTGCTG
Source organism: Argiope argentata (assembly GCA_026289955.1). NCBI lineage: Eukaryota > Metazoa > Arthropoda > Arachnida > Araneae > Araneidae > Argiope > Argiope argentata. Next base: position 1,052,744 of record JAOUZG010052315.1, on the reverse strand, counting down.
AGGATAACAGGGTTCATTTACGGTTTATAATGCTTATTATTAATAGTAAAAGTATAAAAAATATTTTCAATGTATTAAGTTTTTAACAGTAAATTCGTTAAGAAATCCCACTGAAAAAGGTAAATAAAGTGCTTTAATAATTTTTTAAAATTTTGTAAAATGACCTACTTATAGGACAATATTCATGCAAGATCTGACTTCTTTTGTAGCCCTTTTGAATTTTCCAAACCCTTAATAATTTGTCATTCATATCCTTCCAAAAAATTTCATTCGTTTAAAGAATAATAATCTTTTTAGAAAATTTCAGAAAAAAATTGAAATCTATGAAAGCAAATTTTAAGTTATCATCTGAGAACATAAATATTTGATATCATTAATTGTCTTAATTTATGTCATTAGCCAGTTTAAAACGGTTTGAAACAATAACGAGACTTCTCTTCTTCAAGATGCCATATGTGATCAATTTCTGTATTATTATCTAATAACCCTAAAAGAGAAAAATTGATATCTTAAAAGCGATAAATCGCCAATTTATCACCCACGCATTTTGAGGCTTAAAATGCATCAAACAAATATAATATCATGTTAAAATACATCATCATGTAAATTTATTTGTAAATTCACAACAAATGCAAATTTATCCCCAGATTATTATATCTAAATTACTGTACAAAAAATTCTTTAGATATTTCCAGCTTTTTGAAAGTTTATTCTCTTTTATAGAACAAATGAGGTTAAAACCTAAGCAAACCTCTCTCTAAAGTAATCATAAAAAGTTAGTTATTATGTTAAGAGCATCGTCTTATTTTTTCAATCAAATTACCATTGTATTTTTAGCATCTTTAACTAAATTCATCAAATGCAAGCAATCGATTTCTGAAGTTTACGAGGCAGTAGGATTTTTTCTTGTTCATTTAGAGGCAATCTTAGTTCATTAAATCTAATTGGGAAAGTGCTATAATTGCTCGCTGAATTGGACCTTCGTATATTCAGTTATTAAGTGAATAGAGGTGTTTTAAAACTGATATTGGAGACTCTAGTTTTTTTTTATAAGCTTTAAATCACTGTACAAAATAAGGTTTAAAAAAGAGAAAGATTTATCTCAGTTCTTTTTAATTATTTCAAGAATTACGATTTAGATTTTTTTAAGTTTTTTTTTCTGATAAAATATTCTATTTCTGTAATTTCAAATAGTCTGATAAGAATAAATGTATGACATTTATGAGTGCCTTTTAAATAAATTTTTGCTTTAGTTTGTACTTTGAGAGACATTTTCTAGTCAAAAAAGATATTTTCACTTACTGTTTTTTTAAATAGAAAAAAATATAAATTATGCAGAAAGCAATAAGCAATTTCACATATATTGTTATTGAATTATTAGAAACATATATTTCGAGAGTTTAAAAACAATTGTAAGAAAATTAAAAAAAACGCTTTTATAAACCAAACATTATCGTGTCTAACAAACTGATAATAGGTATTTATATTTACTATTTAAACTGTTAAGAAGTGTGAAAATATATCAAAAATATTTCAAATAATTAGATACTCCAGACTAAATTACATGAAATTCAATCTTTTGGAAGTTTTAATTACAAACTTAGAAGGCAGACATTGAACAAACAATGAAACATTTAATTAGTTTAATTAGTTAAAATAAATAGTAAAAGGTATTAAAAGAAGATTGTCTGCCTTTTTAAATTAAAAATTAAATCATTAAGTACTACACATTCTTCGACATTCTTGTTTAAATCTTCAATTGGCTAGAGTCAAGAAAAAATTGTGTTTGTGATGTCATGATCATTCGGTGGGCTGCCATCTGATGGGATTGAATTCAAATGTTTCTAATAAAAATATAGCACTATCCGATGGGACTATCCGAAATATATTCTTGTTTTAAATATCTCTAGAAAAACTTTAATGAAATTTAGAATAAGCTAATCTATCCAAAATTGTTCACATTGCTAAAAAAAGATATGATGCAAATAAAAGAAAGAACCAAACTGCTCAGATATAAAGAGAACGTTTATATGTTCTAACCATATGCAAAAAAATTCGATTTGAAGTAACATAACATTAAATTTCTGAGAATAGTATGGATTAACGTCATATCATCATTTTTCTTACTAATTATAAAGGTAACAATATTTTTGAATAGTCAGCCCTTGGAGAATTATCAGCCCTTTCCAGATGATTCAGGAAGTTTCTGATCAATGGTATTTTTCAAACTTTCAAGCTAAAAGCAGTGATACTCGTAACAAACTAACAACCTGATAGACGCCTGCTGCTCGTAATGATCTTTTTAATCCCATTTCAGCAACAAAATTAATTTTCTGAAAATGAGCATCAACTACTTTTGGTGATTGGAACGCTTGTCGTTTCAAACATATAACTAACTCCATGACGTATAAGCTGGAAATTATTGTATACTAATCTTTGCTCACGCCCGTTATCCGATTCAAGGCTGAAATACTTTCAATATGCTAAAAAACAAAAAGCATTTCAAAACAGGCTTTATTTGATATTTTCTCTTGATTTATTGTATATTTGAAAATTAAAAGGAAACATCATCAACCGAGAGTGGTTTTCGGAGTTTTGCCAGTTTTTGTAAATGAAATTCTGAAATTTAGCAAGAATTTGTTCTGTGTTCATTAAATTAGAACAACTTGTACTTTTGGAACATCAGAAGCATTTGGTTTTTTATATAATAAAAATACAATTGATGCCAAATATATATTTACGGCTACAAATAAAAAATGATCACAATTAAACCTCTAATTCGAAGACGGGTATGAATAAATTTTAGACCTAAATCCAAATGCTGATATATATTTAAAAATAAATCTAAAACAATTTAGTTAATCCGGAATTTTTTCAATAACATGTTGTATAAATTATTATATATTATACGAAGTAATCAATGTAAATTTGGATTATTGAGAGATACATCATAAGCTAAACTCTTTCCTCGATACAACTTTAAGACAAAAAGTAAACTAAATCATATAAAATGATATACGATTAGTTTTCAATATTCTTTAACAATTTAAACATATATATAAAAGTTACAGATATTTATAAACAAAATTTAAACATCTTGCTTATTTTAATAAAGTAAAATATTTATTCTATTGCATTCTTCCTTTAGAAATGATAACAATAAGGAGAGTAAATGATGACACTTAATAAAATAATATTATAGATCAGATACACTATCTCCATCTATCTCTAAAGATCAGATACACTATTTCCATCTATCTCTAAAGATCAGATACACTATTTCCATCTATCTCTAAAGATCAGATACACTATTTCCATCTATCTCTAAAGATCAGATACACTATATCTAATAATCTCTAAAAATATAAAAGAATGATTTAATATATATAATTCAAAATCATTCAAAAAAAGTTCAGAAAAAGCAATTAATAGGAAACTTACCAAATTGGAAAGGCAGTTTATTTTGGCAAAATAAGCTCCCTAAAAATGATTTACAAAATATTTTGATACAGATTTTTGATTTTAAATTCTTTTTAATTGAAAGTTAACAAAAATTATTTTTGTACATTGTGTTTGAAGTATGTTATTTTATAAGAAGCATCATTTTAAAATTTAAAATATAACTTTAAAATATAATAAAATCAGTGTAATTTATTTCCCAGCTTAAACTGATTTTTTTTTAATATTTTTAAGCATATTTTACAAAAATAGTTTTCATTGATTTCATTGATATATATTTACGGTCAAATCTACATGTATATACGGTCAAATTTAAAAAATAATTTAAAGATGAAGGACTCCCATCATAACACCTGATCATGACTGAATAATTTTGAATATTTTATTATATTTTTAATTTTTATCCATCAGAAATCATCAAATAATTTCAATTTGTAGGGAAGAATAGGGAAGAATTCAAATTTAATTTTCTAAACAGAGCACAATTTTACAAAGTTTATGAAAGAATTATTCTAAATTTCTCTACATAAATATGCTGTATACTTTTTATCTTCAAACATGAATATGTGCTAAATTTTAAAGGCATATAAACTATATAAACTCTATGGAATATAATTTAGTCTGCACAAACACCATGTATTAAAGTCTTATAAAATTATCCTAAAATGCTCTCGACATATATATTGTATGATATTTATCCGCAAACATAAATCTGTCCCGAATTTTAAATTGTATGTAAAGAAATATTTCACTTTCTATGCGTTGTGCTTTAATTTATACAAACATAAATATTAAAGTTTCGTAGATTTATTTTAATCTATATTCTATAAGAATTTACTGCATCTGTATCTCCAAATTTAATATACTTTTCACCGTCGTCTTCAATTAGAAGTTAAAATAAGTTTCATCAGCGTATTTTAACATCGTTAAGAAATATGTAATTTCTTAAATTCCCAGTTGCTGTGATTCAAAATGGAACACATTCATCCCAAAGAATATTTCAAATACAGTTTTGTGTGTTTTTTTTAAAACAGGTATACAGATTTCTTTAAAAATTTTAAAGGTAAATAAATAGAAAATATCTAAATCATCTTTCCAGATATATATCTTTAACACGGGAATACTTTTATCATCATTTAAGTAAAATCCTCTGAATAAATTCTCAGAAATAAATTTTAGTAAAGCTGGCAACAGTTGCGGGTTTTCGGCAGACGATAATTCCCATTAGATTTCAAATTACCAGTTATTTTCAGTTTTTGAAACTTAATTCGCTTCCGTAAGTTAAATTAAGGTCATAAATTGTGCGAAACTCTCAGAGCAATTAAGAATAGAGCGATATTTAAATTTAGAGTAATTCCTTATTTTTAGTCATTTGACGTTCTATTTATTGTGACTTTAGGCTGAATTCATCGCTTGAAGTCAATCTGTTTTAAACGAAAATAAAACAAATGGAGAATTCTGAATTTCATTTACTCCTTCATCTTAAGGTCTTTAAATTGAGAAAAGGAAGCTAAATTGTTTTTATAATTGAATTTTCAGAGATTATGTAAGGATTCAACAAATGAATTGTCCTTGTATTTAGTACTATGTTAAAATTAAAATTTGGGCTGTTAATTCTTTTTAAAAGTCTTATATGGGGGGATGATATAATAACAATAGCTCGTTTCTTACATTTTAAGACTTTATTTTATTTTTCCCGTTTTTTTTTCTTTTCATTTTAAGAAAAATAAATTTAATTCCCAGACTATGTAAACAAACAGTTAACATATTTGATATGGAAAATATTCACTCTAACCGCGGTCCTATAACACATTATAAGGTATTAGATAATAACATATAATTCAGTTGGAAAAATATTTTAAACGTATTAAAGAATAGTATTTATGTTTATCGTTTGTTATTGTACAATAAATTTAAAAATTAACGAAATAAAATACTTTATTAAAACTCTTAGTTCTAATAATCATATTGATTAAAATATTTTTCAGGCATAAGGATTTTAAATAAAGAAAGAAGTGATTTGCTGCTATTAAAACTGACTCATTTGTGAGAATTAAAAGTTTATTATAATAAGCCAATTAACTATCACCTTCTTTGAACCAAGTGATCTAATTGGTTGTTTTTCCAATAGATGGCTTTTGAAAAGATGAAAAATCTTTTTGAAACTAGATATCCCAATAATTATTTCAATCGGTTAAATAATGATTTCGAAAATAATGTCTTTAATTCAGGCAATGCCCAATGCCAATGTCCTTAAGGACATAATAAATAATGTCCTTAATTCAGGCAAAATAAATTAGATTTTCTGGCGTTTTCAAGAATCACAACGGTTTTCCCAGCTGGAGAGATACATCAATCTCTATATATAGAGTTAGAAATTAGAAACAAAAAAGTTATATTCATCAAAAAATTGAAATTCAATGTTCTCTACATAGCACATCTCCAGGAGTTCCAAAAGTCACAATTTTGTAACAATGTCTGACAGTGAAAATGATCATTCAAACTTGCTTTTAGCAAAACAAATTAAATTAATGAACCAAAACCGAATTTGAGCTAAACGAATAAAAGTGATAATCGAAATCCTCATTAGCAAACCGAATAAAACCGATAAATTAAACTCTCTTTGAGATAAACGATTAAAATTGATAATCGAAGTAAACTTTGACAAACCTAATGAAACGGGTAATTCAAACTTGCTTTTTTTAATCTAGCTTAATATGAGGAACATATTTTTTTGTATATTATAATTATTTTTAAATATTATATATAAATTATTAAATATAAATCTATAATTATTAAATATTTATAAATTTAAATATTATTATTTTTAATATTATTTTATATATTAGATATAATTTTCAAATCAATGATTTAAGTTAAATAAATGTTTTAAGAGATATTTTCAATATACCTGTCATAAATTAAAGTTCAAGAAAATGGTTTCCCGATATTTTTTCAAAAAATAAACTCTCTTCATTTTTACAATTCAAAATTTATGTCCTATATTCCATCAATATAATTTTTTAAATAAATACATTTCTTGTAAATCCAGATTAGAAACATCAAACAGTTCTATTTCAGCATATAAACTAGAATCAATAGAATGACCTCTTACTCCTTTATAAAGTTTTTTTCCTAAATATGGACTCTTTGAAATCCAATTACAGTTCAAATCTTCTTTCTCCGATTTTAAAATGGAAGACAAAAGCTTCTTAGTGGATTATTGTCTTTTTTTTGCTGTTGTTGTTGAAAGAAGTTTATTTTTAGTAAAATACGAAGCAATACTTAAGATTAAAATTGAGATATTTTTCATCTGATACATTATGTTAAAATAATATATACGCAATCAAAAATTTATGTTATTTAATTATTAAAAACATTATGTTATTAATTTATTTATAAAAAGAAATTCTGGATAGGAAAGTTTTATCTTTAATAAAATCAAACAATATAATCTTACTTAGTGTTCAATAAAGATTTTTAAATAAAATTATTTTACATGCCCTAATTAAATATGTTCGACAATATTCGAATCTATTGGAAATCATTCGTTTGCTTATGAAATAGTAATTAATTACTTATTTTTTGTTTCTGTGATAATTTAACCTTCGATTTAAGATAAAATATTCGATAAAATATTTTATAATAAAAGTACTTTAAAAACTTTAATTATTAGAATATTTAATCATGAATATAATTTTAAGAACCAAAAAATGCATTTTTATATTAGAAAATTTTATTCCCTTTTATTTCATCTATTTTTTAAACTTTAACTAACATATCAATATCATTTTTTCTCACTTTATTAAAATAAATAATCAAAATTCATTAGAAATAGTATAACATATAAGATAACAAATAAAGATAATATGTAGTGTTCACTAATAAAAATGACGTATTCAACTTTTTTACTATTATAACTTCTTAAAACAGTATTTTGATTAGAAATATTAGAGTTAGACTTAAAAAAATACATTTTACACTCTGATGTAGTTTTTAAAATTTGCCGAAATATTTTTGACATCCTAAGACAGTTAAACATAATCTCAAGCGTGTACTAAAAAGGCAGATATTTCTAACATAATTATAGGAAATGCAAAAAACTAATTAATGAGCATATCGAAACAAAGTGATTAGTGATTTAAGTTAACAGAATGTTTCGTTTCATGGGTGAGGCTTTAATATAAAACGATAATTGTCGGAAAAATGAGGACTAATTATAAAGAATAATAAGTAAAATTTGCTGATAAATAATAAAAAACGCTTAAATCACAAAAAAACGACTTTCCTTTTATATTTATTAATACATGAACACGTTGAAAGACACGGGTTATTATTTTTTTGAGAAGATAAATAAAACAATTACAATACAAACATCGCATCAATACACAACATAGAGCATTTATGTTCAACATGTTTGAGTGGCATTATATAAATTGATTCCATTCCATGTATTAAAAAGGAATTCCTCAAGCATTTCTGTCACAAAGGTCATTTAATTTATACAATAATATTTAAATTTTGTCATATAAAGAGATAGCAATAAATAAATAACTCACTTCAGGGGTTTCTAAATTGCATTATATTGCTCCAAATGAGATAAAATTTGAACTACTGAGTGTTAAGATAAAACGATTTAAATGTATTCATTTTTTTAAAAAATACTAAAAAATTCCGCAATAGATAGCATTGTAAAACACGTGGAATTTATTTACATATATGTATGATGAAAATGTGAAACAAAAATTGAGTTACAGCGCAGGTCTATTACCATTTTTCTTTAGATAAAAAGAATACGGATCCTGCATGAACATTAGTTTCTTCTCTATCCGTTATGCCAACGTTGCAATAAAATGCGCTATCGATAAAATCATTCTAACAGTATCAACAAAACTCCGTTTCAGCTCTAAAGGAATTTCGTCTTATGAAGCAGATATGAAGAGATCCAATGTCACCAGATGTCTTACGTAAATTAATACAGAAATCCGAAAAAAAAACTGAGCAACTTGGGATTTTTCAATACACTAGACTAAAAAATATCCCGTCTTGCAGCGTCAAAAATGTTGCAACAGTTCTCGTTGTAGCTAGCAGTAAGTCGCCGCATAATATTGTGAGTTTGCCAATTATTTCTCGTGTTCTGGATATGCGGTATTCAGCTGCATGGTAAATCGTACGGCAGATTTTGTATTTTTATCCATACAAAATGATATCTTTTAACCTGTTGCAGGACGAGGACTAAGAGGTCCGTAAGCATTTTTCATTTCAGTTTCTTGCTCGTATGATGAATAATACAACTTGACAACGGAACATTCTGTGGAGTTTGCCACAGAATGTTAACATTAAGATTTGGACTTAGTGGGCAAGTTAGTAACCACAACTGGGCTGAGGAAAACCCTTACGTTATCCTGGAACAACAATTGCATCCTAAAAAAAGTGATAGGATGGTGTGTATTTTATAATTGGAGCAATTTTTTTTAAAAAACAACTTCAAATGGAATCCAGATTTGTTCTGTCACAGGTCAAAGGTACTATGATATGATGAGAGATTTTGCAATCTCAACTTTACTAGAGAGTGGATTATTTTAAGACATCATTCTCATGCAATATGGGGCACCACCTCATGTCGGTTGTGGCATAAACCTATTGTTAATACAGCATTTCGTAGAAGTACGAGTCATCATTTGCTATTTCTCAAGAGCATGGTCTAATCTCTCACAGGACATAACCCTTTACGATTTATGGTTGTATAGTTATTTGAAGGACAATATCTAAATTCAAAAGCCATCATCTCTATCATATCTGAAGAACAGCATTCAATCACTCATTCTTAATAATCCAGCAATGTTACTCCGGCTATTGATAGAAAATATGGTTCTCTGATGTGAGGGAGGACATATTGTGTAATTTTGGTTTTATCTTATTTAATAATTATAAATCATATAAAATAGTTTTATCTGTATTCCTACACCACTTAACAGGAAATTTTTAAAATGTTTTTTTTTATTTAATGATGTAAAGCATTATCTTAATAATTTGTAGTTTCAATTTTATATAATCTGGAATAATAGAAAGCATTTTAGAGTCTCCTGAAGTGAGTAAATTATTTCTTTCTAATCATATACATGTTGTAATTTTTAATTTTTAAACTTATAAATGTAGTATTATGAATAGATTATTATTTACTTAAATAGGTATACTCAAATTTGGTTTTTATTATTTAAAACTTTAAAAAGATCTTGTTTTTATACCAGCTCTATTTTTGATAGTTGCTTGTAGTATTGTCCATTCCACAAAATATAACTTTGGACTCTTAGTGCTAGAAGTACTTGATCATTTCACGTAGGACAAAGATAAGGCATTTAAATATAATCAAAAACATCATCAAACTCCGATAGCTTTAAAACTATATTTTTCCCCGTTTTTGATGTTTTCCCTTAGTGAAATGCATTTAAATTTTGAATTTTTCTTTGTTTAGATATGTCCTCTTTTGTATAAAAACGGGGAAAATAATTTCTCGTTATGTAGTTTAGGGCTGTGTTTCAGTTAATTCATATATGCATTAAACCCCTTTCTCAATTCCTTTTAGACTTGTTAATTATTTTTAAACATTATACTATGAATGCTAAACATTTTTAGATGCCTTTTAATCAGCCTCTACTTTCATTCAATAAAGAATTCCAACTCTTTTATTTAAATTCTATCTGGGGAAGAACAAAGATTTAATGTCATTATTTATTACACAGTATAATATATATGTTGAATGTTGTACAATTATTCAAAAAAAATTTCCTCGTAATGTATTTCAAATTCTTCAAATTCTTAGATCCATTGGTTATGCATCTGCAGATGGCATATTTGAAGAATAAATGAAAATAAAGAGCGAAATTTAATTTTCTTTCATACAAAAAGTAAGATAAAAGCACCATTTTCCTAACATCTTTTTAATGGGTTAAATGTCGGTAGGGACATATCAGGCTCTTCAAATGTCTTTAAATTTAATACTAAGTTAAAAGTTTTGCTTAGGAAACTATTCTTGCATGTGAAATGATATCGCTTCCTTTTTATAATGGTTGAGCAATTCGTCCTTTTAAAGTAATTGAAAAGGGTTTTTCTTCAGTTTATGATCATTTCTCGAGAAATAAATTGGAAATTACATAAATACAACGAAGGTTCATTATTAGATATTCTAAACAGGTACAAAAATTGTTATTGTTTATCTAGACAATAACAAATATCAGAAATACAATTACTATTAAATTTATTTTAGTAATTATTTATTTACTTAGTAATTATTGCATGAATAATTAAAATTATTTTATTAATTATAAATACTTCATATTTTATTAAAATCATATTTTTAATGTTGCTGTATTAAGTATATACAAATTAAAACATTATTGCAAAAATGATTCATATTTATTGATTAATTTTATTATACCAATTATTAGTCGAAGAGTGTTCATTTATTTCTTTTGAAAAATGATCCTTTGTAATTGTAAAATTAACAGAATTTTACTGAAATGTTTTTTAAATGTTAAGAAAATAATTACGGTATATATTTTTTAAAATAAATTCATTGCTTTAGGCAAGACAATGCGTGCACTATAGATATTTCGGCTTTTAAAGAACGATGTGTTATTAGATTATTTATATTTCTAAAAGCTCATTTTACACATTTCATCTCGCAGTTTCATTAAAAATGCTTCAACTTTTATATTAGTGGCTAGATTATATTTATTTGATCAAGCATACCCAGCTTGTGATTATATTCTGATTATAAATACTGCAATATTGAAAATCTTTTTTGCATAGTATTCGTTCTTCGTCTGTACTGAAGCCGAAAAGATGAACTACAAGTTTTGTAAATCTTTTTAGTTTTTCTCTAATCACAACTCTAATCAATTAATAGTAGATTAATTTTCTCTAATCAATTAATAGTAGAAAATAGATTCATAACTAAACAGCCAACGCATTATCCTGGCGAATCGAAAATACCCTTGCTCCCTCGTCCACCGACTCTCTTCTCGTAGTTAAACTTTTCCCACTGTTCCACTCTGCTATCGCGCCCCCTGGCGGTCAAAGATAATGCGATTCTTCAGCGGAGGTTGACAAGAATTAGTTTCTCATGTCTTTACACCACATCTTTTTCACAATTTAAAGCAAATATTAATTTCGAGAACATCATCCACTCCCAAAACATTGAATGTTAGCATATATCAAGAAACATGGTTCACCATTTCTTATTTCATTGTAGCTGCTTTGATTTAATAATACACTGCTACAAAATACCTCCATAAAAGATTTTTCTTTTATATCCTTTTATAACAGGAAAATCTTCAAGTTTGGCACAAAGATAAAAACCCTTAGAACCATATTCCCACATTCATATACCAGCCTTTCGCATCTGTTCATTATTTTTAACATAAAAAAAACTCTTTCAATTAACCTTATCAATTTGAAAGATTTATTATTTTTAAATTGTTTAAGAAAATTTTCCCTATTATAAAAACCATGTAAATACTAAACCTTTCGAAATTAATTTTAAAGAATTACAGCAAACCTAGAAAGAGGTCCTAAAAAAGAGGTCCTTTAGAGGTCCTTAAAAATCAAAAGAAATTTGTACATTCGCATGTAAAATGTAAGATCATACTTTTACGTTTCATATGTAATACTTTTCACATACTTACTCATACTTTGATGTTTCATATGCATGTGTATTCAGATGTAAATGTAAATAATACTTTAATACATGTACTAAAATCCTACTTTTTACGTTTCTTACGTGAGCTGGCGCTCTGGCATAGGGTTAGCACTTCTATCCCGTCATCTGGACGTTCCGGGTTCGAGTCCCAGTTAGAACATGGTTGTTCTTCTGTGTTCTATCAGTGAGGTGTGTGCAATGTGTTTCCCATGCAAAAAGGGATTATGCAAAGTAATGGGACTAATGAAGTAGCTAAGCCGTACTCTTGGCACTTGCTGGGGCTACTGGTAAATCTAGACACTCATTAGGCTTAAAGATCTAACAGCGGGGCTTGTAAAGTTCCATAAGTAACAGCAACTTTTCGGAGAGAAAAAGCTTAAAGTACCTTTAACCATATTTCATATCAAGCATTCATTAATCATACATATGCCTTTCTATTTTACAGATTATACAAGGGAAAGGTATTATAATCCTTAAAAAGCTCAAGGTCATAGTCTGTCATATTTTTACATATCCAACACCTTGAGTTCAAAAAACATATTATTCGAATTATATTTATCTGTTTAGGAGGAAAATTAATGTAAAGTATTTGGAATTTGATAAATGAAATTGGATGAGATCGTTTCTGGAAATTTGTTGATATCGATCAATTTTTGAATGAAATCAGGGATATTGTCTCTATTGGTCAATGCAAATGAACATGTATTGTTGTGAATTTTGTGTAATTAGATGTACATTTTGTAAATAGTTTAATTTCATAAAAAAATATTTGCAATGATATCAAGGATTAGCGATAAAAGACTGTTTTCCAACAGAAGATCACCATATGTGACTAATTTGGTAATAAGTATGTTGACGACATAATGAGGTCACTATTGGTTTTTACTACACTCTAAAATGTGGAAGCTGGGAAATATAGATTTGTTCATAGGGAATGTTGAAGAAATTTCCACACTTGTTTGGAACATTCGTGCTACCCGTTTTAGAGGAGTCACTATATAAGGTGCGGCGTGGGAGTAGCAAAACAATCAGTTCAGAGATACAGCTGACATAGTGGAGTTGCCTTGAGGGAACGTTGTTATTTTTGGAGTGCGTTCTAGCAAGATCTTTGCTGTAATTAGAAGATCGAATCGTGTTAATTCACCGTGAATTTGTAGTTTGTGTTGTGTGTCTTTAATACACGTTTCATAAACAATAATGTATGCATTTTATCAGCTTCTTCGTAAGTTCTTGAGAGAATTTTCCTAATAATGTAAAAACTCCTAATAATGTAATGTAAAAAACAAGACTAATTAGGTTAGATTTGGTATAGAATTATAACATATAAAAAGTAGATTTATATAAAATTTTAAACCAAAATCTGTGTTTCAATTATATAGAATTATCAAACCAATCAGCCGGCTTAATATGCTGCATAATAATATACTTGACTAATCTGCTTTGTATATATTTCCTTATATTTCAGTTTAAATATAAATTTTGTATATTTTATATTATTAAATGATTTTGTTGCATTATCAAATACCAAATATTCATCAGAATCAGATCATAAATTATTTAAATGATAATAGAAAAGCATAGAAGGAGTCCTTTAGAAATATAGAAGGAAATATAGAAAGTATAAAATATAAGTATAGAAGGTATAGAATAGAAGTATAGAAGGAAATATAGAAGATATAAAATAGAAGTATAGAAGGTATAGAATAGAAGTATAGAAGGAAAGTATAGAAGATATAGAAGTTTGGAAGAAAAGTATAGAAGGTATAGAACAGAAGTATAGAAGGAAAGTATAGAAAAGAAGTATAGAAGGAAATTATAGAAGGGAGAGAATAGAAGTATAGAAAGTATAGAAAAATAGAATAGAAGTATAGAAAGTATAGAAGGTTTAGAATAGAAGTATAGAAAGTATAGAAGGTTCAGAATAGAAGTATAGAAAGTATAGAAGGTTCAGAATAGAAGTATAGAAAGTATAGAAGGTTCAGAATAGAAGTATAGAAGGAAAGTAAGGAAAGCAATTTTCAATCACTGTTTTTTTATTCACGTAATGACAGTTTGATATTTAATAAAATGTATATTTTTACTTTTTTTAAATAACTGGAATATTTTAATTAGATTCTAGAAAACCATTTTTACATATAATTTTGAGACTTTTGTTCATCTGGCTGTAAAAACTCATTCGCACCTTTCCAAATCTTACATTAAAGAGAACTTAAAAAAAACGGTAGATTAAAAAATTAATAACATTATTCTTTAGGTTTAATTAAATTTGCACCGAAGTGAAATAATTGAAACGTTTTACTGCTGCGTAAATTAACGTAAGCGAAATAGAATTTATAGGTTCCAAGTTGCATTTCCATAATAATGAGTATTTTTAAAGGTATGCAACAGAGATAATTCTGATAGATAGAACATATAATTCCTGTTTTTCTGTATTTAATTATTTTAATGAACGAATTCCAAGAATTTTGAAATAGAATTATTACATATAGACTTCTTTGAATTTGCATCTAAAGTACTTCTGGGACGATTTTTAATTAAATTTTAAGAAACAGATTCTTCGTAATAAGGAAAAAGGAAACTAAATTAATTTACTTGAATTCCATAAATTGTTCCTAGAAACTATTTTTTAAACAGCATCATTTTGTATCAGAAGATAAATTCTTACCTTTTTGAGAAACGAAGACAGAAAAAAAGCACCTCAAAAGTTGACCAAATGAAATTTTATACAGGCTTTTTACAACATACTTTGCGTATTTACATCATATTATAGTTAGACTAAATAAATAAAGTTTATTACCGATTCTTTCCAAAATATTCCAAAGCTATCCCACTGGAACTTCTCTTTGCTAAAACATCCTCCAAAAGAGTTTAGAACTTTAATATATATTAATTTTCTCTTATTAAACGACATAAAAGATAATTAACCAATATTATCTAATTCATCGATCATTAAAACGGATTTGAAATTTTTTTCTGAAATTATTTCTATCTCGATTATTGAGAATCTATGATAAGTTTTTAAAAATTTGTTGCGTTTATATAAAATGAATACAAAAATTAAATTATCAATCAATATTTCAATTAAAATTTCAATTCAATTGAAATTTTTGTCTAAACGTTATAAAAAAAAGACAACTTTTCAAAGTTTATTGAAAAAAAACGTATTAATAAATATTTTTCTCAAACTTTAACCCAAAACCAAAATAAAAAATAATTATATTTATTTTCAAAAATTGAAGTTATTAATCAATATTTCAATTTATATTTGATTGTCTAAACGTTATAGAAACAAAATCAATTATTCAAAGTATACTGAAACAGAAAACGTATATTAAATATTTTTTCTCAAAGTTTACACCATGAAAAAAAGAATTTAATTTAATTTTGAAAGAAAAGAAATATTTTACCCCCCAAAAAGTATCTGTGTCATAAATATAAGAATAGTTTACCAAATCGAAAAGAAGTTTAAATTTTTGAGAACTTTTTCTTATATATTTCATCTATAATATTATCGATAATCGGTAAGAATTTTTCAATACAAAATACCGGATACCTTATTCAATTGTCGAAATTGTGACAAAAAGCCTAATGCATTTATCTTATTTTAAAATTATCTTTAAAAATACACTTAAAGCACTCGTTTTTCTTTTTATAATGTTCTGATTAAATAATTAAATTGTTTTTATTATAAAATGAATAAAACAAATCTAATAAAGTATAAAAACTAGAAAAAAATAAAAATGGATGAATAGTCAATCATCTAACTCAATATTATAACATGATAATGCTTTAAATTCTTCTTTTTTAATATATATAACACTAATCATAAAAATGAAACACGTACACAATATATATCATCTCAACAGAAAGGCAAGTATAAATACAGTAATTAAAATAATGAAATAAAATATAATAAAAAAATTTCTAAAATTAGAAAAAAAATGCATGAAAAATGAAATTTACTGCCCAATGTAGCAATTTTCTATGAATTATTAACTGATATATAAATAATGTTTTGGAAATTTAAAATGGTCACCCATTAACAAGTTATCCATCGTCAAATTGTAGAAATTTTTACAACGATGAGATTTATGTAACAATACATTTTTATACCTATTTATAAAGTTTAAAAATTTAAATTAGAAGACTCCCATTTTTTTAGATTCATTGAAAAATGTTAATATATGTCAAGGAAATTATTATTTTTTGACGTGTTTTGGTCATTTTGGGGGCTTCGAAATTATAATTTCATAATCACATAAAATATATTTCGATGAATAAATATACGAAGATGAAAAATTCATTGATGGTAATAATGTTTTCTGGTAATTCTCTATCTTTCCTCTATTAATATTTATAGTAAGGGAGTCTGTATGTATATATGTGCATGTATATGTTCATGTTAATTTTCTTATTTTGAAACCTCCTCTATCAAAAAGTTGGAGTCGCGTGGACTTTGGAGTATTCTGCCTGCTCACACTTGGTAATTCGTTAAGATTTCTAGTTGGTATAACTGCTTGGATTTCTCCAGAAAGCTGCAAATAGCTCTCTCTCTCTCTCTCTCTCTCTCTCTCTCTCTCTCTCTCTCTCTC
>JAOUZG010052315.1:996405-1009525 GCA_026289955.1 Argiope argentata | reverse complement strand
CAAAGGACCAGGTCGGAAAATGAAACGAAATTAAGTTCTCGAAAATTGTCACCGTGTCTCCAAGTACAGTAATTAGCAAACATTTCAACTTTTTATTAGATGAACTTAAAATTGCAAATAATTAATAAATAAAATGCTGTTAAAAAGAAAAAGGAATAAAACAAATATATACGAAGTAAGCTCTTGGTAACCCGAAAGCAAATAACATATATGCAAAATATAATTGCCATATATAATATAGACGTAAGATAACTAATGTCAAAGCAAAGAGTAAGTTCAATCGTGCTTCATGATTCCATCTTCATAAGATTACTGATAATTTCAGAAGCACTTGACCTAAAGAGAGGGAGTTTTAATAGCAATTTGATATCCAAATTTTTCCAGCCTAATCGCCATGTTGAGCGATATTTTCCCATAATTCACATTCCTGTATAATACGTTGAATGGTTCCAGAAGATTTGCCACATCTGCACTTATCAGATTTTCCAAATAACCTAGCTTGGTGAGCATTAAAAACCCCATGACCAGTTATGATTTGGTTTATGAAAAAGTCGCCATATTGTCTTTTAAGATTAACTGTTTGAATAATTTTTTTAGTCCAAACACCTTTATTGGAGGCTTCCCAACGAATCGGGCCACGTTTCAATTGTTTTTGTTTTTTTTTAGTTATTTCAGTTCGCAGCTGAGTTGCAGTTGGACTAAAAGAATGATCAATCGTCTCCTTTTCAGTTGCTTATTATTTCAATTCGCAGCTGAGTTGCAGTTAGACTAAAAAGATGATCAATAGTCTCTTTTTTAGTTGCTTCTTTAACATGATATAAGCAAACTTTAATTCTGAGAATGATATAAACAAATATATAAGAACCAGCTTTCGTACACACAAATACATGTATTTTTTAATGCTGAAATGTTTAAATAAATCTGTGCTTGAGGTGAAAACAACTCGAATGTATTTGGTAAAGTATAAGAGCCAAAAAGCATTTCGAGTTTGAATTTTATGAGTATTTAATCCTAAATCTAAATATTTAATAATTAAACTGCAATAATTTCCAGTTCAAATTTACTTTCGTAAAATTCGCTACGAGTGAACAATAAATAAACTCTAATGGTGCAGTTTGAGAAAGGTAGATGTCGGTTCATTTATCAACTGTGCTCAGATCCATTTATCTACCCGAAGCCTCTTTAACCAGGCCACGAGAACGGAGTCATTAACAATACTAATAGGAAAGGTGAACCCGGAGTCGTACAAGTTTGTCTTCAGAAGGGGGATCATTATCGTTTCGAGTCTTTGTTGATGTGTGAGAGTCTATAAGGTTATGTGATTTCAGAGCACCCTATAACTTTGGAATCTACAGAGCATAAACAGAGATTCAGTGATAATCGGGATTATATATTTCTGTGCTGGTAAATGAGTAATGTTTAGCATTGATCAACGCATTTGGTTAGATGTATTTCTATATGTTTTATACAAAAAAAAAACTAACAATATAAAACTTTTCTTTAAATAGTAATTATACAAACATATCTCTTTTTAAAAAATGAATTAAAATTTTCAAAAATCTTATCATAAAGGAAATCTAGCAATTAATTGAATTCAATCGGCATTTAAGGATTAATAAAATTTAATTAATACTTTTATAAAGACTCTTGCTGTGTTAACTGTCCCTGATAGTGTTCAAAATAATTACTTTCTTATTAATTGTTGGGAGAATATTTACTAGTTATGAATTATATAATGTTATTGTTGTTGTTACTTATAGCACTTGCCTATGGAAAAGCCCACCTGCTGATACAGCAGCAGATTTAAGCCGAAAGGGGCGTCTCTTGTTTTTGAAGTAGAGCCAAATAGGGTCAAGAGTACGACTTAGCTACACACTTACCACACATTTGCATGCACAGCCCATTTTATAGAGGGAAACAGTTTCACATCTTACAGATAGCACACAGAAGAACAACCATGTCCGTACCGGGACTCGAACCCGGGACTTCCAGAACACGAGGAAGACGTGCAACCTCTTTGCCAGAAGAATTCCAGAAATTTTATAAATACTCTTGTTGTATTTGCTTCCTCTGATAGTGTTTAAAATAATTATTCTATTATTAAACATTTGGCGAATCAATTTTATATCTATTATATGTCAATTATATGTACGTTATCAATTATATTATAATAAGTGGTAGAGATATTTTCTCGAATTATGGCTTGCTCAATATAAATGAATTGTAATGAATATATTAGAATTTAAAGTTTGTCACATTTAAGAGGACACTGTTCACAACTACTGCAGTTTCGTTTAAATAGACTCATGAGCCTTAGGGTTTCGGTTTCAAAACCCGAATACACTGAAGAACCGTCTTGTAAGGGGGTCTGCTGCACATTCAATTCGTCAGGACCCAACGTGCTCTAACTGGTGTGGTGTGATATGGTGTGCAGATGGGGATGCCAGCTCCCTCCCAAAATGCACTAGTGTTGCTTTACAACGGTACGTTAATAAATCTAAACTAACTAAACTTCATTTAAATAGAATTTCTGCAACATAGTTAAAAGGAAAGGTACTATTCACTGTTCACAAACCTCACCACCCTCTTCTCACATCTAAAATATCCTTTTGAGAATATATTGCCTCAATGTTAAGTAATTATGTTAATTAGTACCTTTTGCCAGCACCATCACTCGACATGCATTGTAATTATCCACATAAACGTAAACATATAAAAAATCCTGGAAATTTTATAAATAACACAGTATTTTTTTTCCTTCTTATCTGCTTAAAGAAACTTAAAAAATGTCAATTTCCTTTATGATGAATCATGCAATAACATCATTTGACATTTTAAAAATATTTAGGAAAATATCTCTAGGGGATGTCAAATCAATTTAAATAATGACACTTCTTAACTTCGAAACTCATCTGTTAAAGACATTAGAATTTAAGTTTCCTTCAAGGAGTTGTCGTATATTTTGGACAAGACACTCTCGTGAATCTGCATAATTCTCTACATTTCTCTAAAGTAATTAGATCATAAAGAACGATTCATGACTTAGTATGGTACAAGTTGTTTGAATTTTAATAATGCATAAAAATTTCAACAGTTGCTTCTATCTATAAAATTGGAGACAGTTCTCAAATTATTCCATTTATATAAACTAATTGGCTAAAAGTTATTCGTATGAATATGACAATTTTAGATTAAACATTATATATTTGATAATGAATCGCACTAGGTACTTTTAAGAACATATGACTCCGTATTCAGTCATGTTAACAAATCCTAAAAGTGAGGTCAAATTTGATGAAGGATATCTTCAATAGCATTTGTATTCTTAGATCATACCTATCATTTTCTTATAATAATATACCGTAAATAATTCATCTCGTTAGAAAATTATCGAATGTTTCTGAAAGTATTCTGAATCAAATATGTAGAGTATATTTTCAATTAAGTAACCATGAAGTCTTGACTGCGTTTATTTTCAATTAAATTTCTTATGAATAACTTAATGATCAAGATTTTTACAAGAAAATATTGTGACTGACAATAAAGTCGAATCATTGTAACAGATTTAAATCTGTTTTGCTTATTGTATTCAGAATTCTTCCAATGCCCAATGATAATGAAGTCCAATGATAACATTATTATATTGGCAGTAAAATTAGTGAGAGTATTATTGTAATTTTATATATATTTCCTGCAAGTTAAACTATATTTTTATTCATTTTAAATGTTTTAATGAATGAGTCACTTTAGTATTGAAACTATCCAAAAAAAAAAAACTTTGTCTCGCATTTATTGTTTATCAATCTCATTTCCTATTATTCCCATTTCCTATTTATTCCATTTCATATAATCACATACTCACATACTCACAATGACCTTTTTTTAAGTTTTATTTTCTGGAGTCATTAACTTATTTTTTTAAAATCAGAGTTTCTATAAATGCGATTGCAAAGTGTTATTAATAGCTTATTTTTTCGGGATGTTCGTGCTGATAGTAAAATTTTAATTTTTTTTTACGGATTTTGTTGACGCCACAAACCACGTTCCCAAAATAACATTATGTTCTTGAATGATAGGAAAAAATTTGTTGGCATGATGTTATGCAACGTAGTTCTATCGCATTTCTTCTTTCTAAATGTTAAGTGTAGTAACAAAAGTGCTTTGCCCAGCAGGCTTACTATTATTGAAACACTACTTTAATGTATATTAACTCTTTATAACGTCACTAGACAATAGTAATAAACCTTAAAACTCACATTCGATACGGTGTAAATACAATTATCTTCCAATCGATATGCATGTAATTACATCAAAGAAAAACTACCCATTTATATGACAGCTAGCATATCATTTTTACAAAAACAGGATGAAAATTTGATTCAAGTTATTATGTGGTATGCACTCAAAAATGATTTGAAAAAAAAGTTACGCACTAATATTTACATTTGCAATTTCACAATTTTCAAATATTAATATCATTTTTTATTGAAATGTGCTCACCGCAGCAAGAAACAATAAATAACTCTGGAGTGATACATGTAACATGGAATTCGGCACGACTAGACAGACTGAGAAGAAAAGAGAAAAACCGTGATGTGCCTTACCAGAGATTGAAGGTCAACAGATTTCTCACGACAATGTACGTGCTTTGGTTCTAGTTACCATCTGCAGTAAACAAAGTGACATTGTGGTTGAAGAAAGTAGAGGAGTAAATTTGTGAAACACGCTATTGTTAATAGTTATTTTCTCTTTTCTACTTAATCTGTCTACTCTTGATGATTTTCATGCTACACAAACAGTTTTAACTATACTGCTTATTTGTTTTTAATGGAGAACATACTTCATTAAAAAGAGTTTGTGCTGCCATTTGGAAATATAAAAAATTTAGACATTGTTGCTTTTCATGTTATTCTTGAGCGCATATCTCATATTTCTTGAACCAAAATTTTATTCCTTTTTAGTGAATCGTATAGTAGGAGGGTCTCATAATTCAGGATATTTTTTTTTTCAATTAACCGATGTGTCCAATTTAGACTAACTGAAAAAGTAGAATTAATAGAATGAAAAAAATAGACAGACGTGAAAATTATTATTTGAAAGTTTATTTATTTTACTAATTGGCAAATTATTTATATTACAAAACAAAGGACCCAAATTCCATCCCTAAAATAAGCCTAAAAATTCAATCTTTAAATTTCAAATTTCAATTTCTTTCAGTAAATTAACTGCATTTAAACTAGAGAAGTTAAATCACATGATGGTTAAGATTTAAATTAAATTAGACCAACTAAAAAGGTAGCATTCCTAAGAAATAATTGATACAATCGGAAATTATTATTTGAAAGTTTATTTATTAACGCCTTTAGAAGCTACCAATATATTTTACTATTGATTTTTATCGGTTAGTAAAATTTACTAACCGGTAAAAATCAATAGTAAAATTTATTATTATATCCTAAATGCGTTACTATTTTTTTTTTAAATTCAAAGTCTACTATGTTATTGGCTGAAATATTTTCAGCTATACTCACATAAAAATTTTTAAACCATTATAATTTTCCTTTCCATAAAATTTCAGAAAGAAATTCTGAATTCAGAAGAAATCTGAGTAATTTTTCTTAAATTTATATGGTCAGAGCTTTAGAGTAAGGATTTAAAAGGTAATTTGCATTCTATTGTAAACAAATGTAGTTAGAAATAAATATTAAAAAATATAAGAATTATTTATATTTTTATGTATATTTCAGAGAATAAACAAATATTAAATTTAATTATTGCAAATATAATTTCATTGCGACTCTAAATCAATGAAAATTTAATAAAATAGGAATTTATCAAGGTAACAATTTCGTTCAAACGTTAAGGAACTTTCAAGAAAATACCTGCCATCAATTTAAAAAAATCCTTCAATTTCAAATCTATGCAACTTTAAAACGCAAATTAAAAAAATTAAATAAGAAAGATTAAAATGAAATCTGCCATGCATATTTCAATGTAACATGTCAGAACATCATTTCTTGAACAGTCAAGCACCTCGTGCTCGTGCGAGTTAAAATATATTTTCATTCATTTTCATTGTTTCCTTGAATGAGTCACTTTAGTATTGCAAACAATCCAAAAAAACTTTGTCTCGCATTGATTGTTGAAAAAAATATCCCCTTTCCTATTTATTCCATTTCCATATAATCACGCGTTCAAAATGACATTTTTAAGGTTTTATTTGGTGTAGAAATAAACTTTTTTATAAATAGAGCTTTTGTAAATGCGATGGCAAGACTATTTTAAAAGCTGAATTTTTGAGATCTTCGTGCAGATAAAAAAAGCTTTATTTTTCGCCTACGGATTTTTGTTGATGCCAACAACCTCATCCCCAAAACAACATTATGTTCTAATATAAAAAAAAATATTACATAATAAAAAATAAGTAACATAATAAAAAATAAATCTAACATAATAAAAAATAAGTTATTTGCATCAAGGATTGAAAAACTATCAAAAGACAGATTATTTTTCCCTTTT
Source organism: Argiope argentata (assembly GCA_026289955.1). Taxonomy (NCBI): domain Eukaryota; kingdom Metazoa; phylum Arthropoda; class Arachnida; order Araneae; family Araneidae; genus Argiope; species Argiope argentata. The sequence goes on along the minus strand of JAOUZG010052315.1, from coordinate 1,003,006 downwards.
AAGAAAGTTAATAATGAAATTCGATTTTAAATGCATAAAATTTATCAAAAATAACTTTTTTTACTTGAAATATTTAGATGTATAAACATAATTTTGAAGCTCTGTTTAATAAATTTCATGATAACTAATCCAATTTATATAATTTTGCAATTTTATGTAAGAATTTTAGAAAGTATTCATATTTTTTCCCTTACTATTTTCTCTGTAACACATATTTAAAAATTAGCGCTTTTAATTCAATAAGCAAAAATAAACAAAATTCCAGAGATTGTAATTCCTTATAATTGCTTTTATATAACAATAGCTTCGCTCATATTTTCAGAATGAATTTTGATAGTTAAATCACTTACTTTTTTTACATTTTAATTTAAATATTTAAATCTTCTGCTTTCTTTCCCCGGCTCGGCGATTGCCAAATATGTATTAATATATTTATTCGAATTAATAGATATTCGTTTAAATTTTCATCACAATAATTTTATGCTAATAATTAAGCTTCCAACATTATTATTTTTTATTGAACTGTTCGAAAGAATAGGATTAATTTTGCTAAATTAAAATAATCATATTAAATCATATGTTAATCGCCAATTCCTCTGTTTTCCTTCAATTCATGCAAAAAACAATCGCCAATGTGCCAAAAAGAGGATAAAGACGTCCATCTAGTAGAAAGGAACAAGAAGTATTGCACCACATTGCGCTGATGTTGCAACCCTGATCGTGAATCGAAGTCCTTCGCCCAACGTTGTGCAATCTGTTTCTGTTTGATTATATAAACATAAGCGGAAAAGAAGCTGACAGTTCAGTTGACACGACTGTTTGCTACTACAACTTTACGTTCAGAAGTACAGTGCCCACTTTTCAAGTTCCCGCTGTAAACATGGGTAAGAACAATATTATTTTTTCGCTTCATTCTAATTTTGCAATGAATCATTGAATATTTTTTAAAGATTAAAACAATAATTAATATTCGTTCGTATAATTAATACTTTTTGACTAATTGTAAAATTTGAAGTGAAAATTCAATACGATAGTACTAATATCAACAATTTATTTATTTTTAAGAACGAAAATCTATGTAAAAATTTGCTAAACTATAATTATTCTTTTATTTATTTATTTATTGCAATGGTTTTGTTTCTGTTTAATTTGTCATAGATATTTTTATGTTGTCGCTGCATAATAATTCAAAAAAATTAATGTCGTATTACATAAAAGACAATACAATTTGTTAAAAATATTTAATTATTAATTTTATGATTTAAATTATTGATATTCATTTTCATTTTATGGAGAATTAAATTATATTGTTTATTGGTCCTCAAAAAATAAAAATTTATAATTTTTTACTGATATATTAATTAATTATTTTATTATAGCAGTATTTATTAAGCATTTATCTTATGCATATTTGTTTCCATTGTGCAAACAAAAAATCTCATATAAACTTCATTGAATTTTTTATATATTTTAGTCATGATTTTTCTCATTGAAATAATGGTTATTTTTATGTTATGACCATAATTTTTATTTGACTAACATTTAAACAATCTGACATGGAGTGATTTCGTTTTATTCTTTAATAAATATGCTAATTAATATATTTCAAACAACATAGCACTTTATTAATTTAATATTAGATCTAAACATTAGAATAGTTCACTCGTTATTCATACTATAATTAATTAAATAATTTGAATAGAAATAATTATTAATTAAATAAATAAAAATTAAGTAGTTCAACTTTTTGTTATTTTAAAGGTTTCAAAGTTTTGAAAAAGAATTTCTAATAATTCCAAAGCTGTAAAATTAGTTTATATAATTTAAGAAACTGCTTCAAAAATTTGGTAAAATGAATTGTTTCCAACAGACTATTACATATATTTATTTCAAATGATGATACATGATTTACTATCATTTTTGGGTTTTTTTCTACTCCTTTAAATCTTTATTTGCAAAATAATTACTATATAATTAATCGAATACAAAACTAGTATTTTCGAATTATTACAAATTTTTGATATGTTAATATGATTTATTTATAATGTTTTAAGTATAAGCTTCTAGGATGGAAATAATTTTCCTTTTTTTAAAAATCTAAATAGATATTTTGAAATTATTTTATATTTAGTCTCTTTCGTTCTTGAATAAAAAAGAACGTTAAGTTCGATATTTTTTTTATTACATTAGTAAAAAATAAATCATTTCCCAGAACACTTTAAAAGTGCTTATTCTTTTTTGTATCATATATATATATAATCTATTTATTCATAATTTGGCTTCTTTTTCTTAAATAGTATGGTTTCTTTTAATGCTTTTTTTAATTTCACGTTTTGAAGATAATGTTTTCAATTCATGTTTTATTAACTCAAATAAAAATAATAGTCATCTTAAACTATACATTCTTTTTGGAATTTTGATTAAAATTACACATAAGGGTTTGATCTTTTGGAATATTAGTTCTATGTTCTTTTCAAATACTTTTAGTGTAATCATAAGCACATAAGTTGCTAAATGTTATATAAGTTGGAAACCCCATTTATTGGTCTCATATGGATTCTAATTCAACATTCTTTAGAAATCCTGAAATAAAATTGCTAATTGTAATAAAATGTTTGAATCTTTTATATTGACATTTATATTACTGAGAAAATGTATATTAAATAATACACCACACTAATTCTGACTCATCACTGTTTTCCAATCTCTCTCTTTTTTTTTCTGTATTTGTTGATTTCACATATTGCTCTAAAATCTTCGAACACTTTTAGTATTAATAAAGTATTCATTTTTTACGACTTTAAGAAGGCTGATTTAACATTTTAAGAATTTGCCAATTTTTTTTGATTATTTAGCAAATGTATATCCTTAATTACAAGAATTAAAATTTTGGAACGGAATTTATTTTATTTTTGACAGAAATGTGAAATTTAAGGAGTAACGAAAAGAAATTAATAAAACATGACTGTCGAATAAGACTATTCATCGGTATTTCTTATTATCATTATCGGTGGGACTATCGGTATTAAAGATAAAGGTTATCTAAGTAGAGAAAAGAAATAAACAAAGTTTCAATCGCTTGCAAATTTATTTTGAAATTTTAAAATCTCTTTTTAATTTCAAACCATCAGTTTTAAAATATTTCTTATTTGTTAAAAATTTTCTGATAAAAATAAAATGATTTATCATCATTTCCTATGTATGAATGTTAAATATATAAATTATGTACATTTTCATTTGTATATTTATTTACTTTTATATGAAATCGTTTATATTAGGTTGGGAAAAAAATCTATTATTATTTTACAGCTATCTACAGAAAAAATAAAGGATTTCTTTCCGTTATTTTCCATTTCTTTCCATTATTTTCTTTCCGTAAGGAATTTTTGAAAATAATAAAAAAAGGAATCCATTCTTTTCTCTGTTAATGGCTGTAAAATAATAATGGATTTGTTTTTCCCCAATCAAATATTTTATTACAAAAACTTAACTATAAATTATTCATTTATAAAAGCTGAATAAAAGATAGTGTTTTTAATTGATACATCATTATAATTTACTTCTTTATTGCTTTAGGAAAATCAAGAGAAGAAACGCCTTCGGGTAACTTTTCCTTCAAAAAAGAGAGTGATCTCTCTCCAGTTGACCCTTGTCAAGGCTGGGTCAATTCTTGCGAATTCTGTGATAAGAGGCTTAGTCAATGGATAGATGCCGATGAAGAAAATCTCGCCAAAGTACCAACTAAACCTGGGATTTTCCAAATGGCATTTAAGAGCAAAAATGCCACCGAAATCGTAAGCATAATCCTTCACAATGACGACGTCCAAAAGGTTGCTTACGAAACTGTTGATAATGCCAAAGAACTTATTGCAGACAAGAAATCCAAAGTTACAAAGACAGTCATCCTTTGCAGATGGATGCTGCTTAAAAAAAGCTATGACAAAGATATTGCGGTTCTCTATGCTCATTGGCATAATTATGGTACTTTACCAAAGTTCTTGAAATCTTGGCCAGGTATCGATATTCTTCAAAAGACAAATAGTCTAACATTTTCTGACAGACTCCAAAAATGGTGTTACCCTAAGAAAGACACTTTTTGGAAAAAACCAAAGCAGCAACCTGCAAAATTGGTCGAGGTTGTTAAACAATGTAAATGGACACAGCGTTGTGAAATTTGTGATGCTTATTTCTCTAAGTGGGAAAGACTGGACGATGTAATTGAAGATCAAAAAGCACCCGATTCTACTGGAATCTATGAGATTGCCGTGTGTTGTGGCCAGAAAGTCGACAGGGCAGAAATAGAATACTGCATCGATAAATTGTATACCATTAAAAAAGATTTAGGATATTACCAATATTGGAAGGATCTCTTAAGAAAGAAAGAATACGCTAATAAAAATGCTTTTCTTCAAGTGCGGTGGATAGAGTTGCGAAGTCCAGAAAGCGACAATAGTTGCTTTCTGTATGCTCACTTGTTGAATGGTGACCCTGAACCAAAGCGCTCTTCTCAAGAAGCAGAGAAGATTCTTGAGAAAATCAAGCATTTTATTTGCCGTATTCAGGATGGCAAATGGTGTTATGTGTTAGAAGATTTTAAAAATCATAAGGAAACTAAATTTAAAAAGAAGAAGAATATTTTGAATAATGTAGAGGAAGATATACTCTATCTGGACTTCACTGATAATTAATATTATATATTATGTAATATAAACCTTATTTATTAACAATTATTGTTATGTTCAATATTATGTATAATTTATTTGTAGTTAATTAATAACTAGTCGTTTATTAAATGATCTTGAAATATTTTTAAAGAATAATTTATTAATGTTATGTTGTATATTATGTATGGGTGTATATTATGTATAATTTATTTGTAATTAAATTTTTTTTATTTTATATAATTTTCTCTCATACTTGTTATTTGGCGATTATTGGTTTTATAAATTTAAAAAGTAACAATTTTTAAAAATAGATCAATCTTTGTGTTCAAAAACTAAAAATAAATACTTGGAAATTTACGTTTATATTTTAAAATACAATACTATGTTTTGGTGTTAAATTCGTTTTAAAAAAAATTGAATACAATATACATCTTAAATTGCAATTCTTAATTTATCGTATTTTTTCATTTATCGATTAGAAGAAATATTTTATCTAAATATTTTATAAAAATAACTAATTGTTATTATTTATCATAATTTAAAAAGGAGAAAATTGTGTAATCACAATATCTTGAAAAAGACTGTGTTAAATGCAGAGCTTTAAATAAATTATTTTGAACGTTAAGCTGCATTCTATCAAATTATATACTTGCTAAATAGTCATTTAATAAATGCATAAATAATGTGAAAAACGGCAATATTTTTCATATTGAATCTTCTTTATTTAAATGTATCTCCAGTTAATTATGGTGCATTTTCGGATAATCCTCCAAAGCCTTCAATGGAAACAATTCTGTATATTCAATGCTTCCTTGAACATACAGTTTGATTTATTTGTAAATAAGCCAAATTGAGAAACTCAAATTCGAAAACTATTAATTTGTTTTTCAGAAACTATTTTTTCACACAAAAAAATTATTTTAATACTTGGAATATATTTTTAAATATTTATTTGTTAATTAAGAAAATAAACTATGCAATAATAAAATAAAGTATATTTAAAACATAAATTAATTAATCTATAAAAACATATAATTTGAATTCAATATTTTAAATATTATTGAATTTTGGAACAATTGTTTCTGATATATTCTTATGGAACAATTTTTTTATTAAATTAATAGATTTTCAAATAATTAAAGTTAAATCATTGACAAAAAAAACTTAAAAGCACTCAGATTTTTAAAATTCTTGCCTCAGAAAGGAAATTATATAAACACACTTAGAATTATGAAATATGTATTAATAAATTAATTTATTTTATGCAGTTTTCCATTATTCCTATTGAGCTCCTCTTCCGATAAAATAAAAAAATTGCGATAAAATCTTCCATAATCTGTTTTTTTTTAATTCTTTCAAAGCATTTACTTGCTTATAATTCAGTATAAATTAATAATGTGATATAATTTAATGTTCTGGTTATTATTGACGTAGAAAAAAAATAATTAGTTACTTCGTTCTCAGTGATATCCGAAGTGATTGAAATTTTCTGAATAAACTAATAATATTAATACACATTAACTTCTTGAATATTATTTTTTCTTACATGCGTTATAATATTATTTTAGTTTGTAACAGCTATACTAATGATACAATTGTAAACAAAGAGAAAAATGGCATACATCTGCGCCTCTATGTAATCATCTCTATGCAACTCTATTTATTGATTAGCCAATCTTCTCCCGAATTGAAAATTCCCGATCTTCAAGGTATAGACATACCAAATCTGGTAACTCTATGTTAAACAGTCTATCCAGTTGAGCGCCAACGTACAGCACACATATATTAAGCTTTTTTTATTAGTATAGATTATTGTATCTTCACAAATTTGGTATGGAAGGAAATAACTTGAGGGAACAGGTTTGTTGAAAACAATAAACTGATTAACCAATTGTTATCTGGAAATTTCTTATCATGGGTATCTTTTTTAAAAATTC
>JAOUZG010052315.1:954005-996005 GCA_026289955.1 Argiope argentata | reverse complement strand
TATATATATATATATATATATATATATATATATATATCCGATGATAAATTTAAGAATTAGAGGGTTTTGAAAAATGATCCTCCAAAATTTAATTAATCTTAGGAGTTTTATTTTTCTCATAGACTATTACGTATTTATTAAAAAATCATTCGGCAGTTTTCGTAAAGCATATAAATCTATAAGTATTAAAATGTTCTATATAAAAATATGTATAATCCATATATTTTGGAATCACTCATTTATAAAACATATTCATTGAAAGATATTTGCATACAGACTTTATATTCCTGAAGTGCATAAATTTTCCAATTAAAATGATGATACTTTTTTTTTACTTTTCTTAAAAAATCAGCGGAAAATATTCTGGTGTTCAAACGTTGTTTCCCCTTAAATGTTTACAAAACTGTTGTTTTTTATTCACATTCCAATTGCAAATATTAAAAATATTGATTGATTTTTTTAGGCATTTTCCCAATCCTCAACTAATTTTAAAAGTTTTTCCCTCATTCCAATGATGATATAACATATCTCTTAACTATTATATCCACATATAGTGAAAGGCATAGTTTTGTTGTTTTTGTGCGATGATCATATTATAATAAGACCATCTACATAGTTTTATTATACACTTACTACGTTAACATATCCACGAACATATAGCACAACAAATGATAAAACAATTAGCAAATTGTGTTAAAAAATTGGTGCTCATTTTCCTTTTTAGTAATAAAACGAATTACTAAGTTACGCTATTTACGTCTTTTAACTGTAGTGCACACATACATAAGAACAGAAGATAAATACAATTCTTCTAATTCAAGCATTAATTCTAATCAAAGTATTTTTTTCAAAAGTTTATATATATCTACAATAATAATACAAAATTCTAATTCCAAGTTGCACCCATCTAAAAATATTATATTTTTGAAATATTATATTCACATTCAGACAAGCAGGAAGAATTCAAAAAATAATTTTTTCATAATTTTGACACACTAAAAACTATTTAATTCATTGATATGTTGGTCCTGCATCAATAGATATATCTTCAATAGACGAAAATATATGCAAAATAAACAACAGTAATTCTTAATTGAGAAATGCGCAGAAAGTTCTTATGCAGAGCAGTTTGATTATCCATAATACAGTTGCATATAGAGTTTTAATTTCCTACTTTTGCACTTCTAACTGACGTAACTTGTTGAAATTTTGACAGATATTTTCAATATTGAGAAAAATATCAACTTTAAATCTCACCTATTAGGCCACTTGTATAAACAGATAAGTAGTCATAGTTCTTAGAATGTTCCTTTTGGTTCAGAAAAGTTTAGAATTCGTAAATCGATATTACTTTTGAAACAATTTAGAATGATGAGTAAAGAGTTTTCCCCTTTTGCAAGTATAATATCTTCAAAAACGCTATATCACTAACAAAAACTAGCAAACGATTTTATTTCACTCACAGAAAAAAAAAAGTAGCTCACCCAAAAAGAAAAAAATAGATATTTAATTCCGGGAGACCAATTGGCATAGTGGGTAGTGATAAGTCATTCACTTTAGCTGAGATAATAAACAGTGGTAAGTCGCCGTACTTCAAACGATCAAATGTTTTTTCCTTATGTTTCGCGTGTGAGTAAATGAGTGAAAAAGACAAAAAAGGTCCAATATTTCTTGATTGAAGATAATTGCTCAACGAGCTGCTAATGAGATGCAGTTGTTTAATTAGCAAAAATTAAGTTTGCCACTTTTTTTTCATTTCCTGCTTCTTTATTTTGCTTTTTAAAAATATTTGGGGCAATCTAAGTTATTCCTAATTTGAGTCAAAGGAAAAATCTTTTATGAAATTCTGATTGGAAGAAGTGAATTAATAAGGATAATACTATTATAAAGTTGCAAAATACACACTATGCCTTTCATTTTAATTCAAGAAATAATTCGAAAGACAAAAATGTATTGAAAATATGTCTAAGACGGAAATAAAAATTTTATAGAATACTCTCTCAAGAATTTTGCAGAAAAAGTTTTATTTTAATTATTATTCCATGAAAATTATTGTATTGTTCTTTTATAACAACATTAGCTTCACAAAGGAAATATGTGCCATTGGTTTTCTAGTTTTGATTTCTCTAAAAACAACTTAGAATGCTATGTTTTTTTTTAAATCTGTTCATTGAAATTTCACTTAAAAAATCGAATCTAAATCCATTTTGTATTCGAAAATTCAACTTCAATAATTTAGATTCCATTTATATGTTTAATTTTTTATTATATTCCTTCCATTTAAAAATTAGAAAACTGCTCAGCTAAAATAATTTGTTCAGTTAAATAAAAATGACCTTCAGATAAAATATGAGAATAAGAAATAATATGCAGTTTTAATAGGTTTATACTCATTATAAATACATATAAATTTTAACTTGTACTCTGTTTACTACACTATAAGCCCGAAAGTAAAATTATATGTTTTTTGTATTTCTGTTTCAAAAATTTAAATATCATTCATATCGGTTAATCTCTATACCAATTCAAAATTCAACGACTCTTCTAATAATCCATTATTATATTAATCTTGGATTTTTAAATCATTTTCCACTCTATGTGAGACACTAATTCTAATTTGAACACATATTATTCAAAAACTCACAAGTTAATTCGATGTTACTTTTATTTGTATTATCTTATCTAATTTTTTGAAACTTTATTGGGGAATAACAATTTTATTGTAATGGTTAGCACACTTAAAATTATAAATTTCTTTTATCCCAAGTAGTTCAACCTTTCACTCAATATTGCGGACTTTATATTATTTTTCTCAATATTCCACATCATTTTACAATATGGAGAATATTGTTTAGTATCATACAATATTGTGTACTAAATGCCTGGAATTAAATTAAGCTTGAATATTATTTGTAAAATATAACATAAGTAATATAACTTGCATGATGAAAAAAATTGTACAAGATTCTATATAATGCAAACTAATGAGTCTAAAGTTACAATATCCTCAGAGATACTTCTTGGTGTGTAAATATCCCTAAAAAGGATTTTTTAAAATATTTTTTTAATTAAAAGTTAATTGAAACTTCCAAGTTTAAATTCAACAATTTTGGAACATATTCTTGCACTGCAATTATTTTAGTACAAATTTTTAAAATAAAAAGATAAAGTACTCATTGTTGCCAATTATTTTCTTCATTTTTGTTCCATTTTTTAAATTTTTTTGCAAAATAATTAATGTATATATTTTTTAAAATACATATATATAATTATTCAGAAATTAGATTCGTGTAGATTGCAATGATATAAAAAAATTTTGATTCGCTATCATCATAAGTATTTAATTCTAAGTTTTAAATTAAATAAAGATAAATAAATTCTAAAATATTAGCATGCTGCAACCCGTTCCCAATAAGAAATTCGAATCTCCTTTGAATCTTATCTTCAGCGAATTGTGTGGAAAATTAAATGGCAAGCACGATGCTATCAGATGAGTCAGATGTTATCAATTCAGATAAATGCCAATCTGATATCTACTCTTGTTCAAAGTAAGCAGTAATCTCTATTATCATTATTTTAATATAAAGATAGACATTATTTTATTATTAACGTATGGTATTATTTTATTAATAATATTATATTAATATGTTACTTTACTAATGCTCTTATTAATAAAATAATGACCTAAATCAAATAACATAATAAAAGATGACCTTCAAAATAATTTTAAGAATTTTTTACAAAACTTCATTTATTTTATGACAATAACAAATGAAATTATTTGATTAATTTTCCTTTCAATTTATAATAACCTAGAATTTTAAAATTTCGTTCTTTTATGCATTCTGAAAAATCATATTATTATTAATATAGTTGTTTTAAACACTTTATTATAAAAAGATTATTTCATAAAATTTTATAAACATTAAATCATAAGAAAAAAAATATTAAATTAAAGAAAAAATATTTAAAATAAATTAAAATTATTCCTTTTAATACACCTTTTTAAACTCGATTTACATTAACTATAAAGCCATTTGAATCAATTGATTACTATAAATATTTCATACATTCCATGAAAACTATCTTTAAACTAGTTAACCTAAACTCTATGTGAATGAAACTATTTGTGAACAATCTCTACTTTCACAAAAGACAAACAAGAACTCAAATTGAAATTCTAATAAGTTCTTTAAAATTCAAATATCTTGAACTAAACGGAACTCATGAATAGTTCTCTAGGTTCTAATTACTTTAGTAAATACAGCGTGGGAGACCTTCAGCAGCAAATGAGAAACTGCAATAAAAATGTTGAGAACCGTCTAGGACAAGCTAAACCATGAGATTAAAGGATTTTAACGAGTGATTTTAAGAAGGTTCAAGGAGACTTTCATGAAGCCAATTTGACTGTGATTGGCGATAAATTTCCTATACAATTTTAAATTTGATATGCTGCTATGGTTTAATTTAATTTTATTTGTTTCATGTTTATAAACATGAAATTTACTTATTTAATTTGTACTTAATTCCAAGATTTAGCACACTTTCATGCCCTGGATAATAATGCTATTAAGAATTTTGACAGTTGGTGCTCGCGCAGTAATTTTCTTCCTAAGACTGGCATCTTAATAGCTAGCTCTAAAAGATGCTGAATGGACGACAGGTCAATCAAGTCTAGTCTTGGCAACAAACTTAGCGACGGTTTGAGGCCTTGGCGGCAAAAATGAAAACTCCAAAATATACGAGAATCTTTGCGATGCGAGCTCCAACATTTGTTCTAGTAAACATTATGCAAACGATGTATAATTAAAGTCATCAAGTGGACAGTTTAGAAATTGTAAAACAATTAAAGAAAACTTAATTATAAAATAAATTAAGATAATTTCAGTCAAGAAATATTCATGGATTTGCTTCAATCGAAAATGAAAAAGATTCAGATTTGGAGCCCGAAACATCACAGCATAATAATGTTTTGAATTTTAATTCCTTATAATTACCTTAATTATAAAAATTACAATTTATTTGTGACAAAAATTATTAATAAATTAGATAAAGCTCAAAATATATTAACCTAATTTCAACTCCATGTGCACGTGAGTATAAATCCAGTCACTAAAGATATGAAAAGATTTGTTCTAAAATAAACTGAAAAAAAATTTTTAGAATGTTATTTCAATTTGGAAACAATATATTACTAAAAAAGTAAATCACATAAAAGTCTGAAATTTAAAAAAAAGCCTTTGAACGCCAAACGACACTTATAATAGTTTACATACTTAATGCTATTTTATATTAATTATCCTGTTAAAAATATTCGGTACTACATCACAAATATAATGCCCTTACTACAAATTTATTTATTTCAAACAATTTTTTTTTCGAATTCAATTTACTTTTCCAGATGGCTTTCTATTATTTAATATCTGTCAATACCTATTTATTCAAAGCTTAAATTCATGTTTTTATGCTATTATTAAAGCAAAAAAGTATGAAAATGCTACTTTTGAATTTATTTCTTGTAAATTATAAAGCCTTTTTTTCATCATAAGCTTTATTCTCATAAGTTGATAACAGAAAGTTCCAAAAAAATGAAGAAGAACAGAACTTGTTTTGTCATTTCATTTTTCCAGAATGTCAGGAAGAAAATATATATACAAATTTAAATTATCAAATGCAAGATTATATGCATTGAGATCACACATTATTTTATTCCTTTCCCCGTTTTATTTTTTTCATAAGCAGAAATGTAAAAAAATAAAAATAAAAATTATTTTCATAATTCTGAAAATATATATGATAACACATCGAGTTAATAGTTAGCTTGATTTTAGAAGCCATTTCTCTCATTAAAGCAAAACTGGAAAAAATTAATCAATTTTAATAATTTTAAGGCCGCAAGATAAACGTGACTATACAATTTTGATATTCATATCAGTTTCCAAGGCATTTCTAGACACAAAAAAGCTTTTAAGTTGAAAAGAAAAATGCTATTCCCGATTTCCACTTCATTCATCTTTACACTTCCGTTTTCTAAGGAAGTCATTTTGTGGAACATGAAATGCAAATATATTTCCAAACATTTCCAGTAGATATCTTCGCCTTTCTCTCGGAAAACACTTCAGATGCATAGAGGAGGAATAAGAGTTACATGCAACGGATTTTATAGCCTTCAAAATATGCAAATATTTGATAAAAAATGTGGGAAATGTATTTTATTTTTCTCATGGTAAAAATGTTTTCCTTTGAAAGAAAACTTGATAGCTTTTTTTATAGTACAATTGACATTCATATATTATTCTTATAAATGAAATGTTGTTAATAGATTTACACCTGATTTAGATAATGCCTAAATACCGACAATTATGAGAAACGGACTTTGTACAATCTCCATATTATGCATAAAATAAAATTAAAGTGATTTTTTTTTCAAATTTCAATATATTGGAAGAAATTGAAAGAATAATTTTCGACATCGATCTATTTTCTGAAAAATTTTAAGTGATTAATTTCACGAAGTTTTTTAAAAATCAAAGTGCATTGATTTTCAGGTTATAGCACTTGATTTTTTTAAAATTTGAATTCAAAAAGAAACTTTATATGGAATTATTTTTTAGAAAGTATTTAGATGCGAATTGCATATTGTTTACGTATGAATATTTTTCAATAATACCTCCCAGGTAGCACATCCTGCTGCATAATATTGTACAATATTGTACGATATTACATGATATTACACAATATTCCACTATATTAAACAATATTGCGAATATTGATCAATATTGTGCAATATTTGTGTGGTACTAGGATTACACATAAACTGACCATTTAATAAAAAATCACAAACACGCTTAGTGTTAACATGTTAACAATCTGCTATGTTACAATTTTCATATTAAACAACCGGCTATAATTTCATTAACTTTATCTTTGAGCTTGCACTCAGTTTTAACACGAGTAAATGATTGTATTACGTACGAGATTGCATTATATGGCATTTTCCAAATAAGGGCAGACAGAAAAAGGTTCTTATAGTTAGTTATAAAAAAGATTTCTATTTTTTAGTGCGTGTGTATGTAAATTAAGGAGTTTTCAGAAAAATTACCTATACAGGCAAACTTAAAAAAGGGGGAAAAAACTAAATTTAAATGATTGTGAAATAAATAAGAAAAACTTTGTTACACGAACTAAGGACACAATGGACACATGTCATTCATGCCGTTCTTGCCACTATACTACCTTGCTAGCCCTGTGGCTGAAACGGAAGTTAAATATACTTTTAAATAAGTCAAGTTTTAATAAGTTTGGTTTTTAAATAAGTCGAGGGCGCAATCATGGAGAAGACAAGTTGAATTTTTAAGTTCGTTTTATTCCATCATGGGAAGCAGGCATTATGTACAAGAAAAGGCGACGAGCACAACACGGAACAACAAAAAACGTAATTATGAAAAAAGCCGATGTTAACTTTTATCCCTCTGAATATATACCCTTAGATTTTAATAGGGATCTTACACGAATTTCAATCACATGTATAGCTCGTGCAAGGGAATCAAAGGGATCTTTTAATGGAATTTGCTAAGCAGGACAACTTCTGTCCCTACACTTGAAGTGTGGAAAAGTACCCGGCGTTTACCTATTTCAGCAAATTTGCAAATCTTCTGATGAATTAATTAACTAGAGCGAGTGAAATGGATCAGGAAATAAGAGAATATTTTAGAATGAAATTAATATGGCTAACTTAAATTGAAAATTAAATAATTAATTTGAATTTTAATTGAGAGTTTAAAATATCATTACTAATGTATATATTTAATTTACAGACATCTATTTTAAAGCATTTATCGTAGGAACATTATAGATTTTTATTTTATTTTTGGTATTTCTTAGCAAATAGAACGAAGCACAAAAGTATAATTCACAGAAAGTAAAAATCTTCTACTTAATTAATTTCTTCTCAATTTTTTATGTTCATGGTCAAGAAAAACATCCATGTAATCCTCTTAAAATAAAGAAGGCTTGAAATGTTTAAAAATGCCTGGTTTAATTGCAAAATTCAGTGAAGCGTAAAGTATTTTAATTATGTAATCTAAATAATGGAAAAAATATTTAAAAAATGATGAGCAAGAATTTTTTTCCGATTAAGTAATCTTAAGTATTATTAATATTTTTTTTAAAAAAAAAAACCTTATTCTTATCTTTAAGCTCATATAACTTTCATGGAAACTTTCCTTTCAATTTCATTCTTACGTACATTTATTTTTACTTGATAGGTAAAATTTATGAAATGTTGTTTCTCTGGTTTACGACAAATATTTTTCAATGCTCTTTGTTTTTCAGAATTCAAAACTAAATAAGAAAAAAAAATAGAAAAATTGAAAACCAGTAGAAAATGGGCCCATAAATAAAATGTCAGAGATAATAAAAAAGAAAAGCAATTCATTCTGATTGTGCATCATTTTTTTAATTCTTCCCGAATTCAACCTGCAATTCAGTCTCCAGTTAATTTCCTGCGGTCGAGCTACATTCTCAATTTAATGAAAAAATATATTTATTTGAAGTATAAATATAGAATGTTATTAAAAACTGAAGACTCTCTTTATTTTTATATTTGAGCATTTATAAGCATACACTTTATTATATTGATATTAATTCAAAACTTTTTTGAATAAAAGTTTTAAAATTATTGCTTCTAGATTTCATCGTGATTTTTTTCCCTAAGTTTATGACCAATGCATGACGACAAATATTGTTTACCCAATTCAATAAGTATCATTCTAATGAAAGATTTCAATAAATTTTTTGATTTTCTTTTACTCTTGCAATTATGGCTTAAATTCAGTATTACATATACTCATTAGAGGCGAATTTTTGAAATGCCATCATTTTAAGCCTATTCCTTCTTTGCTTTGAATATAATTTATTTAATTTAATGAGCAAAGATGCAAACAAAAAATATAGAAATGCGTTGGATAGTATAAAAAACTACATGAGGTTTTCTAAAACAGAATCAGTTTTATGTCTATGAAAATATTAATTTTTTTTTATTTAGCGACTAAATTATAAATAATATGCTATTAATAATTGCTAACAATCATTATTCCCAAAAGGCAGATAGTTAAAAAATAAAAGAGAAAAAAATATAGAATAATGAATGTAATTTATTAAAAAGAATCTTCTATTCCTAAAAATAATAAGAAAAACAAAAGAATAAAGAGGACAATTTGAATACCTTAAATAAAAAGTCTTTCTTTTGAAAGTAGGATTAACAGAGAATTCTGCATGAGATAAGGGAAATGAAGCTTTTCTTTAAAAAATGAACTTTTGCAATGAATGATTCTCTTTCTTATGAATATATTGAATGAAAATTGTTTTATGTAATGCAATTTCTAATAATAATAATTGGTTTTTCAAACCACTTAAAACAATTTAAAATTGAAACTACTGAATAAATTGAAATGATATTTTATTCATGCAAATGTATTATTAAATAGATTGTTACTTTATTTTTTTTATCAAACATATTAGTCAGAAAATTAGAAGTTAATTAAAATATATTTAAAACTATTTCTTCAGATACTGTCAAAAATATTGAAACATTACAGAATATGCCACCTTTTTTGTCTGTATTTTATGCTGTTATTACTAATGGCACTTGCCATAGACAAATGTTCTGACGTCTGTGAGCAATTTTAAGCCGAATGAGAGGCTCTTTCTTTTGAAGTAGCGCCAACTGGGACTGAGAGTACGACTTAACTACATGCTCATCCCATTGGTATGCACAGCCCATTTTTACAGGGGGGGGCACATTCACATGCCTCATAAATAGCACACAAAACAACCAAGCTCTAACCAAGACTCGAACACTTGACGCCCAGATCACGAGGAACACGCCCTACCTCTGTGACAGGATGCCGGCTGCATTTTATTATTTTATAAAATAATCGCTTATTTATAGTGAATGAAAAATTTAATTTTGTGTATGGAAATAATATTCTGTATAAAACACGATTCGTTTTAAGTTGATAAAATCCAGTTTTTTCTCTCAATAAGATGTTATATGATAATAGTTAGATATCATTCAGTTATTCAATTTTATTGAATTACATAAGTTTTTATTGGATTGAATTTTTTGAATTATTTATTTCATTGTCTTCGTTTTTTTACATATGATGAATGATACTTAACCCTTTAATGAGCTAAAATAGTTAACCCATTTCTACAACCAAATAGAAAATATTTTCTTTTTGATTCTCAAAAACAAATATATAAAGATGCATCCTTTTATTGCTTTATTCATAAAACTGTAGTTCCTAAAGTAACTTTTGAAGGAATACATGCATGAGGAATTTGGATGCCAAAGAAAATTAGCATATTAAGACACTTTGTATCTAGAAAGCTGAAATCTGCAGCCGAAAGCTGAAATTCCTGCTGAAATCCGTAGTCGTTTATTAAACATTTGATACATTGAACTTTCTTATTGCTCTGTAAACACAAATGGCAGCTACTAAAAGGAACACTTCTCTGATTTATCTAATCATTCCCATTTACGATGTGGAAGCATGAAATTTCCAAATGAATTATTTATTAGGCATTCATCCATACTCATGTGTTTTCTATTCCCTTAGAATTCCAAGAATGATAATAATTTCACGAGGATACAAACTTATTTCCAGTTCATAAAGAATACAAATATTTGCTGTTCCAAAAATGATATTGATGATTTATGCGTAATAAAAATATTAATTTTGTCTAGTGGTAAAAACTAACATTACTCATAAATATGAATGGGTCAAGAGATATTGATGATACAAAATAAGAATCGAGAGTAGTCACAGAGTAAGTGGTTTTTACAATGCAACATGAAATTGTAAATAAAAATGGCGATAGTTGCAGCTGGCTTCCTGCCAGCGAATTAAGTAGAAGAAAACAATAAAACAAATACACGGTAAAAAAGTGTTTGATAAAACGAAAAAGAAAAACAAAATCCGTATAAATTACAATATTTTAAGCGTGTATATCTTTGCAAACTTTTTGGAACTTACTTCCGTTATGACAAACAATATTTTGACGCTGATTCCCATTCATTGGAACTGGGACCTTCTCGACAAGGAAAACAGTCAAAATTTCAGTTGTAATTAAAGGGGATTTTATAAGAGTAAAAATTATTTCTCAGTAAAAAGATGACACATATAGATAAAATGTACTATTCTCAATTAAATACAATAAAAAATTACCAATATTTTAAAGTATTTTTTTTTCTATAGCAAATCGAAAATGTATTATGATGCGGCTAGCCACGCATATAGAGGTACACAAAGGTACACTCAGAAAAAATAATTCTGCTTAACATTGTCTCAAACCTAGCATAATATGTGCATAAAAGTTTAATAATTATAGTGAACCTATTTTTGTTCTGTTAGAACCACAAAATCTTTTTTAAAAAAATATTAAATGTCATATAACTATAAATCCTCAAAAAAATGTGATATTTTTCACTATAAACATCCTCTTAGAATCATATTACTATCCAAAAATCTATAAAAAAAAGGTTTAATAGATACATAATAATGATATTTATCATAGTATAAAATCTTAACTCTCTATGATGTATAGAATTTTGTGTATGTGTACCTAAAATTGAAAAAAACAGGTTTTGAGAAAACTGTAAAAAACTAGATATTTACTAATAAAATGATTTATATTAATTTTTAAAACCTCCCTGTGCCATATTCATTTTGATTAGACACTTCCAGAAGTTCTGATACTCTTTTCATTTGTCTATTAATTACTCTTGCTTCTTTAGAGGTTTTTTTATGCATGATTTCAGCTTCTCGGATACGAAGCAAATCTATTTTTTTCAACGCATCATAAGCATTTCTTCCAGGTGTAATACCTAAATTTTTAATTACCTCAGTTCGACTAAATACTCCATCATTTAAACAGATTACATAATCCATGATACCCATTTTTAATGTATTGAGCCCAACAAATGTGTTTTTTGGGATTCTTTCCCACACACAATTGTTGAATCAGAATTGCAACATTGCTTACATTGTTAAAATGTATTTAGGAGTGTTCTTAATATTCTCAAATCAATGATATTATTTGTGGACTCCATATCACAAGAAAAACTAATGTTGTTATGAACTTCCTTATCAGAAAATAAATCAGCACATTCCAATTTTCTTTTGGATACATTTACATTCAATTTTTCACTGTCAGCACATTTCTATGTTTGACTCACAGTAGAAAATCGATTCGAGTGAGACTTTCTTTTTCCAAAGAGTTTTTTTTCTCGCCATTGTTACGTATTAAGTAATTATTATTAAGTATATTAAGTAATTTCAGAATAACTAAAAAACTTAATCAATAAAATGTAATAAAAGTTTTGAAGCGAGATCACGGTGAGCACTGTAAACAAAAAAGCACGAGGTGAAGAATAACAGTTAAATAAACTTGCAAATATCAACACAACAAGTTGAGTTGTTCGTATCCCTTCTCAAAATTATAAAATTATGAAAAATACTTAAATAATAAATAAATAAAAGTGAAAATAAAGGTTAATTTAAAATGATGTCCCTTTAAAAAAGGGGCGTGGCACCTTTGTTTACATTTTAAAATTTTAATTTCTAGGCCTTCATATTTATAAAAATATACATATCATACATTGCTGGATTCAGCGAATTTTCCTCTATTTTTTAAGGCAAAAATTGAAAAATCGATTTTTTGAAGGTAAAGACCTCCCAGTTCCCTTAGGGTTGTAAGTATTGAACACTTTGGCGCTTCTCTTTTTATAAATTTGTCATTTAAGTTTAATTTTTCTAGCTGATTGAACTTGTTAATGATTTATTTTAGTTTAATGTGTGTGTTTATTCCATTCCTGGGATAAACTTATTTCAGAGTTTACATCCTCTTTAAATTTTACTGAGAGGTCGCATCCACTTTCAGTTTTCTATTAGTCACAGCGCATTGACACAAAATTATAATATTTTATTTGGGAACATCCTTCATGGCTTAGTAAATTCGAATTTTAATTGTTAATGCCTCCGACATCGTTTGCTTAGTGCAGGTGAATCGGTTTGGGTATAGACAGTAGATTTAATGGAAATAGTTTTCATAAGCAGTTGTTCTAGGATTTATTCATTTATTATTACCTAGTGTATTTTATACGAGATTCGATATTAGTCGGGAACTGATATTTCACCAAGAATAGTCTTGTCTGCGGCAAAATGTGATAAGCCTAGAATGAAAATTCCCCTCGTAAATTATAATCTTACGAAATCGATTATATCGTAAGTATTCCCTGTCTATTTATTTAAAAAATAAGAAAATGAATTTATATAAATTTTCCAATATCAAAATTAGAGAATTTATATTCAGTTATTATTTTTTATTTCAAATTTTACTTAAAAGTCAGACATTAAATACTGATAAGCTTGTTATAACATAGATAATTATTTAGTGTGAAGAATAAATTCAATTCACATTTAAAATTCTTTGGATTATTTTTAGTTATTATAGAGTGGTCAATATGGAAATTTAGGAAACATTTTAAGATATGGAATGCCGAAATACAGAGAACAACAGAAAATTTCTCACAAACAATTTTAAGTATAACAAATAAAAATAAATAAAATAAAAATATATAAAATCTATGGTGGCAAGTTTCAAGTTATCATCAGGGAACATTGTTATTTTTAAGTCATTATTTGTTTCAAATAATTTTTTAATCTCTATAAACCAGTTTCAAACAATCACGAGACTTCTCTATCGATCTCTATCACTCTCTCTATATATTGCTATATATATAGAGAGAGTGATAGAGACCGATATCTATATATTGCTATGATATATTTTTTAAGTTTTCATTTTCAAATTTTCTAGCTGCTAAAACAAAGTTTTGGTGCACGACCGATTCTGAGATGAAATAACAGGTATGATGTCATAGTTCTACGCCAACCTTTTAAAAACGCATCTGCGGTCAAAGAAGCATTCATAATAATAAAGCAATACTTTTAAAAGTATGTCAACCTTTTAAAAAGCCTCTACTTTCAAAGAAGCATCTATACTGGTAAAAGAAGGTAAAAAGATATATGCGATTAAGAGATGTCGATAAATAGTACCATTTATGTTTTATTCATTGCCTTCGCTATTTCAAGCTTCATTGCCTTTAATTATTCAAATCCCCTTAACGTTAACAACATCATGTTCTCACATGAAAATAATATTAGACTTTTGAAAATAAATAAACTTAATTGGTTTTGCAGTAGACGAGTTTCGAAGGTATGCAGAGGCGAAAACGCTTATTGAAATTTTTAACATTGGGCCACAAGTCTTTAATCTTTAATTTATATTATCCCCACCCAAGTAATTGTTATAGAAATTCCAAACTTTTGTATGGTTTAGTGTAAATTCTAGACTCTAAAATGGACCATGCACTATAATCCAAGGGATTGATATTCGACGAGTATTGTACTCACTATCTAGATGACATCATGAACGGAAAAAGGACCTTGCACCAATCTTGTGTCTTTTTGACCTTGTGAGATGGTAGGGAATCTTGATGAAAAGCCCACTTTACATTGTTGAAGTGCTTTATGGCCGAAGGAAGTGCAATATCTTCTAAAATGTTGCATTGAAACACTTTTATGATTTAGTTTAGCTCCTTCATCCCAAAAAACTAGAGGAGTTTGGTAGATAAAAAGAAATGAACTCAAATTAAAAAGAAATTATTTAACTTCAATTGTATTATTCAGTAGCATTGTTCGAGCTTTTTTGACACATCCTATAAGAGGATTTTGAAAGAAATATGGGATCAAATTTGAACAGGTTAGAGGCTTTAAGAAAACGACCACTGATGGTATTTCACTTCAAAAATCAAAACTTTATTTATAAAATATGATAGTCCATATATAAAAAGATCAGGAATCTGCTTCTTAAAATTCCTCTTATTTGTGTGAAAAAATAAACAACTTTTAAATAGAATCATTCTTTATTTTTAAACTATTGAATTTTTTGCTTTTGTTGCAACTTTGTATGTTATATTATTCGCGCCTAAACTTAATGATGGAAAGGACGTCTGTGTTCATTTTATAGTAAAGTTTTAAATTGAAATCATGTCTAAGAAAATTAAGATTTTGGAGAGAGGAATGACATACAAAATTATCCTTGTTTATGATCTCTCATTTTCAATGCAGAGTTTTAAAACATATATTCCATTATCAAATCTGCTTAGTTCTCCTACTAACATGCATTTCAATGTGGATTAAGTATTTTTGAATTAATCTGTTAGGATAACCCGATTTACATTTAATACAATTGTTATTTCAGGTGCAGTCATACAAAGAAAGAAATTAAAAAATTACTTTTGTGTGTTTTTTGTAGACATTAATATACAAAAAGGCAATTATACTATTAATATTAATTGATGACTTCTTTCTGGACATAAAACTTTACTTATCGATTATAATAATACAATGCATAGCCAGAATTGGAATAAAGTTCACGTTTATGGAGATACTAAGAATGCTCACAAAGAAATACTTACATGAATGATTTTATTAAATATCTTATAAACATCTTTACAATATACCAAAACAGCCATACACCAAATAGCAATGGCTTTTTTACTGTAATTTTTTGTAACAAGGAATGAATCTGTAACTGCTCTGTAAAGCTAATTTACTGAATGAATAATGCTAAAACTTCGTTCTTAACCACTTTGTAGAACTTTCTAAACATATTTCAGGCAAATGAAATGTTGAACGCTCATCTAAAGGCTCCCTATTATACTGCTACTGGCAAAGATGTTCTAATAATACGATTTAAAAATATCTAGAAATGTAATGTTTTATTCTAAAATGTTTAGTAATAAACTTGAATATTTAAGCTTTAATGCGATATAAATTTTGAAAAAGGGAAAAATGTAATTATTTCTGGAAGATTCGTTTTATTCTGTTGTTGTTCTCATTAGTGACACTGGACATGAATAATCTTCGCCGAAGCATAAGTGAGTTTTAAGCCGAAGGGGGCGTCTCTTGTTTTTGAAGTAGTGCCAACGAGGGCCAAGAGTACGACTTATCTACACACTCATCACATTTGCTTGCACGGCCCCTTTTTACAGGGGGACACAGTCACACATCTCACAGATAGCACACAGAACAACCATGCCCGAAACGGGGCTCTGACACGGGATGTCCAGCTCGCGTTATAAACGTTATATTACAATCCGGAAATATTTAACCCTTTGCAGTCCAAAAAATAATTAGATACAAAATTATTCACCTAATACAAAGATATGTTTATTGCTTTGAAAAACAAATATTTATAATTCTTTTAAGTCGAATTTCTTTGAAAAATTAATCTACATTTCTTAACCATTATGCAGGCGTTTTTGACAATTAAATTTGAAAAATAAATAAATAGAACGTCAAAATGATGCACAGTCTTGAATGCCGAATAATACTCATCAGACCACAAAGGGTTAATACACAATAAGACGAAGAATTCAATGTGTTTTCTATTTTATTTGAATATATTAAGCTTGATAACTATTTTTATTACTTTATAATATTTGAAAAAATCTTGTTTACAGTAGATTTTATTCAAATATTCTATTATTTATATTTATTATATCTCTTTCTCGCAAAAGTGCAATAAAATTCTTTGTATATTTGTTGAGGAGAAAACTTTAGAAAATATACAAACACTCACGAGCTTAGAATAGCACATTTAATCCATGGTACTAGATAATACACAGAGTAAATAACTACTTCTACCAACACACTGGATTGTAATACATTTCTAATTATTCAAGAGCAAACAACAGACCTATATTGGCATCAGAATCCAGCATTTACATGTAGGATTTTATTTAACAGAATACATGATACGAATGGAAATAAGTTCTAAAGAAAGCTCATGAATAATAAATATGTTTACATTTTTGTTCCGAACTCAATTTGAATTAATTGGTTTGTTGTTTACATATATTTCGTTCAACTTGAAAATTCGAAAAGAAATATTTATTGAAAGAGATATTTTTATTTATCCATTTAAAGAATTGCATAACAGTATATTCAGAGTATAAGATTTATATCCGAAAATATGTAGATTACATGTAATTTATTAAAACACATGATGGTTAGGACAGAAAAATATATTTCACTTATTTAATTAAATACTCTCAGAATATTTTAAATCTTAAATAATAAAGTTATTTTACCTTTATTTAAAGTGATATTTTCTTTATTATCATGTTTTCTTGAAATGTTCTATAATTTATGAATATTGTGAAACATGAGTATGAAATTCCCTTTTATTCCCATACATTTTTATGCATCAACTTACTTTTATCATTTCACTTTCGGTGATTCGAAAATTCAGGACTTCAATAATGCCTCTTTAGTCTAATGATATTCCTAACTTTTTCCAGATTTCTATTTTATTTTTGTGCAGTAAAGAAATCAAATCATTTTCGAAGTTTATTAAATATTCACTTCAAAGATAAAAAAAATTATCTTAGCAGTCAAAAACTAATAAAATGCATCATGATTTCGCTAAAAGTAATTGAAATTCTCGTTTTGCTTAACTTTTCAATGTTCCGTATTATTCATTTATTTATTCGATTTGACTTGCCGATGAATTATGCATTTTCAAATTCGTTCGTTTGAGCAGTCTTCTTAAAAATAAAAATAAAAATAAAACAGAAAACAAACTAACTAATTAAATATTTTAACCCTTTGCGGTCCGATGTCGAGCGTGACTCGACATTTAAGACTGGGCATCATTTTGACGTTTCATTTATTTATTTTTCAAATTTAATTATCAAAAACGCATATACACTGAAGTGACAAAAGCCATGGGACTGTGCTGCGAAATTTGTCTTCCTTGGGCTATGACAGCAGAAGACCGACTCGAGTGCCTTTACTGACAGCACGACATCGCCTGCAGCGACTCTCCTGGGCTCGTCAGCATATCGACTGGTCCCTAGACCAGTGGAAAACCGTGGCTTGGTCAGATGAGTCACGATTTCAGTTTGAGTGTGGCACAGACCCCACGAAGCCATGGACCGCAACTGTCAGCAAGGCACTGTTCAAGCTGGTGGTGGCTGCATAATGGTGTGGGCTGTTTTTACATGGCATGGACTCGGTCCTCTGGTGCACATGAATCGATCATTGACTGGAAATGGTTATGTTCAGCTGCTTGCAGATCACTTGCAGCCATTCATGGACTTCACGTACCCACACAACGATGGGATTTTTATGGATGACAATGCGTCATGTCACCAGGCCAGAACTGTACGCTATTAGTTTGAAGAACATTCCGGACAATTCCAGCGCATGATCTGGCCACCTAGATCGCCCGATATGAATCCCATCGAGCATTTATGGGACATCATCGAAAGGCCCGTTCGTGCCCAAACTCCTGCACCATCCACACTTTCACAATTATGGACGTCTATACAGACATCATGGCTCAATATTCCTGAAGAGGACTTCCAACGACTTGTGGACACGTCGAGTTGTTGCACTTCGCCGAGCAAAAGGAGTACCGACACGATATTAACAGTCATCCCGTGACTTTTGTCACTTCATTGTATAATGGTTAAGAGATGTAGATTAATTTTTCAAAGAAATTCGACTTAAAAGTATTATGTATATTTATTTTTCATAACAATAAACCAATATTTGTATTTGGTGAATAATTTTGCATTTAATTATTTTTCGGAGTGCAAAGGGTTAAGAAATAAATCTGCTTTCAATAGCACAATTTGTTTGCGAAAAAATTATTTTCTGAATGATTGTGGGTAGTAAAATACCTCTCAAGTTTTGAATTTTCTTAAAATAAAGTTTCTTAAGTAACTAAGAGACGGTGAACCCTGCATATTTTATATTATATAGAAGAATTATTCAATCAATTTCAAGCTATTAAACGAGAAGAAAATAAATATTAGAAAAATAATAATAAAATTTTTTTTTCTAAATAAATATATTTATAATACATAAAAAAAACTAAGCTTAGTGTTTTTACTTTGCAATATTTTTTTTTCTTCACCGATGAATTTAAAACACTCAAAAACGCTGTTTCCTCAAAAGACAAATAACAATTAAGCATTCAATATTTCAAAAAAACAAAAACAGTTTGTATATTAAACCAATCATACAATAATAATTCATTTGCGATCTTTTTAATCTTGGTTCTTTAAATATAAAAAAAATGAATTTTAACCTAAATTTTTTAATATATTTCTCTTCAAAATAAGATTTTGGAATGCAAAAGTTTTTGTAGACTAAAATAGATCTTATTATGAGATTTTGATTTTCAGCAATGTTATTCTGATTACACTTTATCAGCCATACTTTATTATTTGTTGACTAGCTAGTTCGCTATGAACACTAGTTGTGTTTAATTTCAATTATTGTGTGTTCAACGATTGTGTTCAATTTTAAATGCGTTTAATTTAAATCTGTTATATATAATGAATTTAATTATGTAATACATTTTATTTCATGATTTGTTAGTTAATAATTTTTAATCATAGATTTTTATAGACATTAAATCATTTTATTCGTCTTTTATCTATTTTGTTTAATGGTAAAAAAACCATTCAAAAGTAATTATAAGGGTGAATTAAATTCGAATTAACCATTTGTATATTAAGCGTTACTTCGAAAATTCAGAAATGGACTTTTTTGATTATTGTACGGAAAATAATAAACAAAGTTTTAATTCTTAGAATTTTAACTATGAAAGAAAATCACGTGGTTAAACATTTGATGAAATAATAAAAGCGATTTTAGTTTCATTAAAGCTATGATATATATTGTTTTAAATTATTCAAAGATAATTTTCTTTAAAATTGCCTTATTTCAGAAAAATAAATATTAAGAAAATTATGTTATAATCATTTAAAATCTGTGTAAAAAATTTTTTGCACAATATTTTGATGTTTTATACGCAAAATGGTTGCAAATGCTCTAGTATAATTTTTAATTAATTAAAATAATCCTTCCTATTAATGATCCAATTAGCCCATTTCCACCCACTAAAGTTTATTTGCATCAAATATAAAAGGAATAAGATCATTTTTATAGGTATAAAGTTAAATAAAACACTCTTCATATAGCAGATAGACATTTTTCTATATTGTTAAACAAGATTATTTGTATATTATGCTAGTTTTGACATACAAAAATGAACAGTTCTCCATTCAGAACTTATGGGGAAAAAACTTTCTGTCTTATTTTTTCATACGACAATGAATTGAAGTTAATATTGTAAGGTAAACTGGTCAATTATTTTTCAGTCAAAAATGACAATGCCAGACAGTAATCAACTTCAACAAAATCATATCCTGTTCATAATAAAAAGCGGAAAGATTCGAGAATCTGGTTTTTATTTCCTATTCATTCTTACAAATTCGACACCCAGAACTTTTTCTATAATATTAAAGAAGATTATTTTTATATTAAGTTAATTTTGACTTATAAAACTGTTCAGTTCTCCATTCAGAACTTATGAAATAAAAAAACAATTTCTGTCATTTTTTCATACGACAATGAATTGAAGTTAATCTTGTAAGTTAATCTGGTCAATTATTTTTCAATCAAAAATAGCAATGTCAGACAGTAATCAACTTCAACAAAATCATATTCTATTCATCACAAAAACCGGAATGATTCGAGAATCTTGTCTTTCTTTCCTATTCATTCTTACAACTTCGACACCCAGAATATAAGTGCCAGATAACCCTTCAAGTATTGATTCAAGTTTCTAGAAGAGGGTGTAACAGCAATGCTCTTGGAGCACTACTTGCTCTCTATTATACTAGATATGAGTTTCTGGGAATGAAAGGGCTGTCGAAGGTGTCCGTTTTCTTTTTATTCTTCCTGTAGCATGATCCATTGATTATTCTGTCGTTCTATCAATGGCATGAAGATAGTTACAACGAAAATAATAGCATTTATTGTTCTTTTTTGAATTCTCTCAATACTTGATGTGGTTTCTTTCGTGAAAGGAAAGGGTCTTTTGTATTTGGACGGAAAAATGCTTTTGTTTTTTCATTTCTTTGATATAAAGCAACAGAATCAGAAAAATGTTTGTCGTGTTTTTTTTATAAAAAAGTTCTAACTTATTCACCAATGCATTCTGCAGTTTTAACATAGAATAAAATATTTATTTAATTTTTCAATGTTGTTTTTTCAGGTTAAGACTACAATTTTGATTATTTTTAAGACTACTTTCTAAAAAAATTACGACAATTTTTTTTTTTAAATTGATGATCTCTATTTACAATAAAGGATAATGTATGTATGTTGACTCCAAGAGTCCTCAACAAGCGTATGATCTACATCTACCAATATTTGGTATATTATATATATATACACTGGAGGAAAAATTTGAAGCTAAGACCAATTTTTTTTGAAATTTAAATAAAATTTTCAATTAATTACAAATTACGATCTATTTATGTATTTTTCTGAGGTAAATATTTTTCCGCAAAAATAAATTTTATACCGTTTTGGAATTTAAAATTCTCTTTTTAATTTTCCTATTTTAATTGCTGAAAAATTGTCTCCTAATTTTTTGCAATCTTTATTTGTCAAATATGTCAAAATAAATTAGAGATTTCAAAATTTCAGGAACCCAAATTCCCCATGCTCTCTATCCTAAAAATCAAACTTTTTTTATTGTTCCATCAGATATTTAATCAAGTTATTTTAGTACAATTTTGAAGGCGGAAATTGGGGATTTTGTTAAATAGCAGTGTGGTTTACAAGTCAAATAAAAGAATGATTATAGTACCACAGAATTTAGAAACACATGATTTGCACATTTACATCTTTAAAAGAAAACTGAATCTTTGAGACTGGCCTTCAATGAGAAGTTTCATGTACCCAGCAGACAATATGTATCTAAAACCATTAAACAAAACTAATACAACTTTGATGTCTGACAAATTAATAGAATCTTGAGCATGAAATTATTTGGCAAAAAAATAACTGAAATTAAATATATTCCTTATCCTCGTCGAACCAGCTGGTTCTCTAGGGCCATTAATCTTTTAAAAATAATCATCAGTGATTTATAAATCAAATATAATAATAAGAAAATCAAGTTGAATGAATAAAAAAGTAGCGATTACTTTTATAAGATGCGGGCAATCAATAATACTTTTAACTTTAATTGCATTAGAAAGGAAATGATTTTATTGCAACCTTATAAATGTACATTTTAATAAAGACCATATACAGTACATTAAATACAGTATTGGCATTGATTATCATTAATCATTTCCTACTTACAAATGAAGTCAATTATAAAACGCTTTCAAATTTTTATTTTTTTTATTTTTCAGACAATTTTATATTTATTTACAATTGATTCTTTTCATTTCAGCCATTTAAAAATGTTTTTAAATGGAAAAAAATTACGAAAACAAAATTGGCAACCCTGGAGTTTATTTTTAATTTCAAATTAGCATAAGAACAGCATTCA
Organism: Argiope argentata; assembly: GCA_026289955.1. Taxonomy (NCBI): domain Eukaryota; kingdom Metazoa; phylum Arthropoda; class Arachnida; order Araneae; family Araneidae; genus Argiope; species Argiope argentata. The sequence continues at coordinate 973,508 of JAOUZG010052315.1, read as the reverse complement.
ACTGATAATATTTTCCTAAATTATTGAAGAAAAATACTACAAACAATAAAACAACTTTTTTCAATATCTAATAAAAAACTTAAAACAATCTTTGTTAATAAGGATCTAATATGCAATAAGCAATTATGTACAAAATTTGGTAGCTCTATGTTCCCCAATTAAATTATTTTACATGTTTTTATTTGAAAAAATCTCATGTCATTCAGCTTATAAATTACCGCCTATAAACACCGTCATATTCAATTCAATGTTTTTGCAAACATAAGGGAAAAAACAAGATTTTTTTTTGCCAATGAATTTCTTGAAATGAATATTTTTAAGAGTTAATATTTAGATACTTTAACGCATTTATTGTTTTAGATGTGAAATGTTAACATATCAAATAGTAAATATTATAAATATTTAGTAATCAATATTTGCTGTAAATTTCTTGTCTCTTTTTTATAATCTTCGTTTTCCCCAAATCAGAAAGTACCTGAAATATAATAAGTTATTATGGTGAAAGTTTAGTCTTTCTAATCATTTTTGATCAAAATTTAACCTATATTTGCTTTAAATTTTCTTGTCTTTTTTCATAATCTTCATTTCCCCCAAATCAGTAATTACCTAAAAAAAACAATTATTTTGGTAGAATTTTAAACTTGCTAATCATTTTTGACTTTTCATTCTAGTCTGAATTTTAAAAAAATAATTAACCCGTAAATTTTAAGATATCATAAAGTAGTAATTTTTTTTTTTTTTTTTTGCTGAAATCACATCATATAATCAAATCTTATACATTATTATTATAGAAAACACACGTACAGTGTAAAAAAATGCAGATAGTACATATTTCAATTCTTTTTTCACTGTATTTATTCCCAAGATACATACAGAAAAATTTAAATTAAAGAGATTCCTTCATTTCTGAAAGTGTTCTGCTAATTGAAAATTTAAATCAAGGTGGTATGAAAAATTACATTTAAATTATACTAATTAATACTAATTATGATTAATGATTATACTGAATACTAATGTGTGCTATTCAGTATATTAAAAATATAGACATAAGTTTTCATGGAATACTTTTATATGTTTATATTAACAACATTATTATATATCCCACCTCATCAAATTATTATTGCATTTCAAATAAGATGATTAAAGGATTATTATTAAAATAATGTACAATGAGAAAAAACCTCTCATTAAATATTGAATTATTGATATATTTCTAATTAAATTTCTTTGTCTAAGAATAAGGACCTTACGAAAAGGAGTTTCATACAGACATATGCATTTGTTAAAATTGTCCATAAAACCCTTTTCTCCTGTCTATTGGTGTATTAGACCTTGATAGTTATACAATTGAGAAAAAATGCAATAGAACTAGAGTATTAACTCGAATAAAATTTCGTCCTTATCAGTGTTCAGTGAATTTTATTTATACTCCAATTTACTTTACAGGAGTTCTCTTAAATAAAAGGTTTATCGAAGATATTTGGTTTCATTCAATAGTGGAAAGCTCCATTGAATATTAAGGCCGTTATCATTGTTTCAATGTTGTTGAAATGATCAATGAAGAAAAGGCAATACTTACAGCATTTTTGCTATCTCTTTAAAAAGCGGATTGACTTTATTTTCATTATCCCAGGCTTACAGCAATAAGTGACTGTTCTTAATAAATAATTTGTATGATATTGTTTATGTTATTGAAAATATTATATTTATGTATTTGAAAATATAAAACGGTTTTATAGTTTTAAATATTACAATTAAAAGAGCAAGAACTGTGATAAAGAGAATGTTTCTTGCAGTATCGTAACTAATAAAGAAATAATGAGTTACTTGCATTTTTAGCACTTGTTATTCTCAAGTATTTAATAACTTATATTGTTACAAATCTATATGATGGTTCCCAGGACGATTAGTTTAATCAGTGGAAAGAACGGTTTGCGATCAGTTCTGTTGGATGATGATCAGATGTCGAATCATGGATCTGAGAGATCGGTGACAGACTGAGCGACGGTTTGGCGACTTGGCGACCAATTTGGCTACAAAATAGAGTAAACTGAAAAATTCCAGAATTTTAGCGATTGATCCAATAGGAGAAGAAATATACCTGATTTTTCAAGAACCTTCTCTGTCCACCTCCAGAAACTACAAAACTCGGCTGGCTCAAACTTAAAACAGTAAAAAAAAGAGCCATGACCGTGGAGAGATAACGGCGAAAAGTTTGATGAGAAAGAGTGCATGGATCGCATGTGTTTACTGAATTGATTTGTATGCAGAGTCCAGATATTTATTGTAAAAGTAGCATCCAGTCGTCTGCAGGATAGTAAGTCGTGTAATTGTGAGCCGGCAGTTGGACACAACTAAAGCTTAGGTACAGCTAAAGTGAGGAGACAATGGAGAATTGCAGAGTTTTGGAAAGAACATAGGGTGAAGCTACTGAGATTCCCATCCCTGCTGAATTCAGTCTTTGCTGTGTTTGTTATTACAGCCGATTATTACTCGTAGTCTATTGTTTGTTGTATTCTATTTCTATTTATTAAGGGTTTTAGTCTCGGCTAATATATTGGTTTGCTTGCGTCTTCCTGTTTAATAAACATCACCATTGTTTTCTTCGGAAAACTGCTGATTGTATTTCTTCATCGACCAATAAATCTTCGAAAGAACCCCGAAGAATTCAGTAAGAATATTCTTTTAAAATTTATAAAAAAATTAAACTAAGCAAATATATATAATTTTATCATGTTCCATAGCTATTTATGAAAATTTTAAACATATTTTCTTCGGAGACCTGCAGACTGTGTTTTTTCATCGACCATTAAATCTTCGAAAGAACCCCGAAGAATTCATTAACAATATTCTTTGAAAATTCAAAAAAATAATAAACAAAGCATATATACATAATTTTATCATGTTACTTAGCTATTTTTAAAAAATTTAAACACATTTTCTTCTCCATTCAATTCATTCCATCAAACAATCGTCAATAATTAATAAAACAATTAATCGATGTTAGAATAAAATTATTGATTAACAACCATGAAGATCGGAAATTTCCTGCAACTATCAGAACAAAATATGAAGATTATTAATGCAAGAAAAAAAAGACAATTTAATTTTTAAATATACAGGTAATCTCAATAAGGGTATTAATTACACTTCTAGGTATGCGATTTCAATTTTTGGAATTTAATTGCATGGTAAAACTTTAATCGCCAATTCCAGTCCAGAGTTCAAGCGGAATGTAGGAAGTTTTGTTCGTAACTCCTTGAATTAATTATTGAATTATTGTTTAGCAATTAAGAGGATTAAGATACAGTTTTCCTGGAACTTTCGAGAATTGATGATAAAAAAAATGAATATGAAACGTATGCCATCCTTATCTCCAAACACGCTGCAACAACTGCTTTAGCAAATGTATCTGTTTTGAAATACTCGATCAGGGCACCTAGAAAGTGTGTACATATTGACGTTTTGGGGATTAATTCGAGTTTTAGCTCGCCTTTGAGCGAAGTTCCAGAACTATGTACACTGCCAGATTAGTTCGTCTCATTCAATCAAAGATTAAATTATTAATTAATAATAAAGATAATTAAAAATGCATTTATCCCAAAGGGTAAGTACGGTTCATGAAGGAAGTTAGTGCCATGAAAAGCAATTCCCATCTCTGAAGACATGTAACATCAGTTTTGGCATTTAATTCCATTTCAGCTGGCATCGTTACATAGATTGAGAGTACATGATAACAACATGATAAGATATTTTGATTACACTTTAAGAACCTGAATGTCAATTCAAATTAGTGATGATGATGATGACGTATCCACTTTACAAGGAGGGGTGTTGAGGCTTCCGAAGGTATGAACCCTTGAACACCCAAGGGCCGAAGTCTGACTTCTAGCTCATATGAGGATGATACACACACACAATCTCTTGCACAGCCCCTTTTTAAAATGGGGCACATTCACACACATCAGAGATAGCACACAGAAGAACAAGCATGTCCTAATCGGGACTCGAACCCGAGAAGCCTTGATCAAGAGGAAAACACACTACATCTGTGCCAGGACTCATACAATTCAAATTAATATTCGTCTTAATTAAAAGGTAACTGAATCATGTACAAGATGTTTTGATTACACGATAACAACTTAAGTGTTGATTCAAATTAATATTCATACTAAGGAAAAATTATCTGAATCATGTACAAGATGTTTTGATAACACAATAAAGATTTGAGGGTTAATTTAAATTAACCACTTGACATACGAATTTATTTAACTTTCTAAATTATATAAATCATCCTATTTTGGTAAAATTATAGTTAATTTGATTTCTTCGATATGGAGCATTTGGGATACCAAATCGTTTCATATTGATTTTTTTCCTATTTAAATACTTAATTCTGTGGATTAATTGCAGACTTGAACATAAAAATTCAGTAATAACATAAAATTCAGTTCAGTAATTTTGATGCGCGTGTCAGACACGTCATTGTAAGTAATGTGGTTAATATTCGTCTAAAGGAAAAGGTATCTGAATCATGTAAAAGAAGTTTTGATAACACAATAAAGAGTGTTACATTAAATTAATGATGATGATAACGTGTCAGCTTTACAACGGAAAGAGGGGTGAAGTAGCTTTTGAGGGTGCGAACCACTGAGTACCCGAGGGCAGAAATCTGAATTATAGCTTATATGAGGAGGATACACTCGCTTGCACAGCTCCCTTTTACAGGTGGGCACATTCACATCCTTCACAGATAGGGAGATCACAGAAGAATAAACATGCCCTAACCGGGACTCAAATCCGGGACACCCAGATCAAGAGGAAGACACGCTACCTCTGTTCTAAGACGTCGGCAATTCAAATTAATTTTCGTCTTAATGAAAAGGTATCTGAATCCTGTACAAGATATTTTTATTAAGCGATAACAACTTGAGTGATGATTTAAATTAATATCCGTCTTAATAATCAAATTAATATACGTATATGAAACATGTACAAGATGTTTTGCTTGTGCTCCAATGCAATAGACATGAACTCCATTGAAGTTAACAGGTTCTTTATGATGTCAAATAACATGCCCCATTGGATGTTTCATTGTTGTATCTATGTGCATTAAATATTTTTGCATAAAGTTTATACTGCATTTTTTTTATTCGATGTAAACTTAATATGCAATTTTTATATTTGAATTCGTGGGAAGAAATGCAATACCAGCCGGAATTCTAAAGTCGAGATTAAGCTTTGAGTTTGAATAGACTGTCAAGTAAAAATCATTGAATAAAAGAAGGGATTAAGTGATTTGGAAATGAATTGACTGAACTTGCTTTTATGAAAAAAACTATAATTTGAGTTCGTTTCTAAAATCATATTAATAATGATTGAGCTCTTAGGAATGAAATTATCTTAATAACGTCGATATATACATAATTAAAAACCACTTAACTTAAAACGAAAAATTCTATTTTTTTACTATTCTATAATAATTCCAACTTAATATCTTTGACCAATGTCAAAAACCGTTTATATCTTGGACCAATGAGGTTAATATTAGATTGCTCTCAACGCAGTACTTAAAAATTAAGTTTTACTTCAGCAGTTATTTTTATTATTCCAGAATCATTCCAATTCAAAACTTTGGACAAACAGCAGATAGAGTGATAGATAAACAGATTGGAATGATAAAAAGTACGCTCATTAGAGAACAGTACATATTTTCATTGAAAATTTCACTTTCAGGTCAATAAATGTTTCTTGACGTTACAAATATTACAGGTATATACATATTGTTTCTAAAGATTAATTATAAATCGAAACAGTATGCTTGCATTTTATACCTTTTCATTTTGCTATATAAAATGTGAAACCAACAATATCTAAAATTACTTAGTTTTGTTGCAATGTTTCGAATTTTAAAAAATTGTATTGCCTTCAACTTTTAATTAAAACTTTTTGTTTGTAAAATATGATAAAAAAATTCAATAGAGGAGGAATGTTGGGAGATTCAACATTTACAGTTAAAAAACTAAACTGAATGGTTTAAGATTATCTTTAATCATTCATTTAAATGTATCATTCATTAGAGTTAATCATTCATTAAGTTAATCATTCATTAGAGGAGGACAAGTAGAGGAGGAATGTTGGGAGATTCATTATTTACAGTTGAAAAACCTAAATAAATGATTTAAGATTATCTTTATAGATTATTTACGTCGGAAAATAAAGACAAGAGACGTTAAATCTCAAGCAATAAAGGTTTATTAGAATCAAAAGCAAAAAGAAATAAATTTAAAATGTTAAAATACAACACTAAATTTCCTTAATAGAGAAATTATTACAAGCTGATATTCTAAAATATTTCGTAACATCTGGCTAGTATAAATCCGAGTTCAATTATTTTCAGTTTATCCTTATTACCTTTTCTTTTAGAATAGATAAAAAACTACAGAAAAAACAATGCATCAATAAGTGTTTTTTTTAATTCGAGATTATCGATAATTTATTTCATTGCAATTAATCGAACTGTTTTGATTTCAGGAAAAAGACAAACTTATTTCTGAGCAATAATCTATATTAATAAAAATGGATCTCGAAATGCGTTGCTAAGCGCAAAACTGGAGAACGGCTCGACCGATTCGGCTAATTTTTTTTTTTTATATTTTCGTTGAGATACGAGGATGGTTCTTATGGTGAGAAAAAATTAAAAAAAAACTACGAGGAAAATGGCTTAAACGACACTTTTCTTACTTTCCCGCCAAAAATCTTCATTTCCTTCCCCCATACCAACTGAGTGAGATAGCAGGAAGTAATAAATTATGATTTGTTTTGAAAGAAATACGCAAAGTCAGTTGGTTTTCATTTATAGATAACGGGATATTTAAAAAAAGAAAGAAAATGGTTGCTTTTATTATTAGTCTGTATGGATATTTAATTTATGCCTGCTCAAAATAAAGTCTGGGAAGGGAAGAAAAAAATAACAAAGGAAAAAAAGGGTTTATAGAAAGAAAAGTAATGAAGAAAAAAATGATAGATAGAAAGAAGAAGGTGTGTCACCATTATTTCCTCTGTGCGCGGTATTTTCCAAACTGTTTTGAAACTTTCGCATCTCTCGAAAACCAATTGCGTCTTTATTTGTTTAATATGTTTACATTTATGAAAATTTGAATCTAAAAAATCTATAAAAATGTAGAATTTTAGACTTTTCCCTCCACCATTTAAGTAAAATATTAATTCCGGGACAATCATGCACGGATAGAAAGAGATAAGTAGTACAATGAACAGAACATCAGAAGAAAATAATACTATAAATGAATTATAGGATTATCAAAATTTGCTTGGTTTAAATATATTTTTGTGAAAAACAGCTATATAAAACATTATATGAAAATTTTAGCGAGCATTAATACTGGCGAACCGACTGGTCGCCAAAGGCGGCTAGTATTTTATATAAAATTTTGGCATGGAGTTTTTTTTAATCTTATAGAATATATCTCAAAATTAAAAAAAGACAATTTATTAGTTTTACAATGGTGGAAATACAAAATTAGCAGACGACTCTCATATATAATATAGTGTAGATAAAATGGCAGACGATATTTACAAACTAACATAATATTGTATTATGATGACAAATTCAATAAAACTTTTCCACTCTTGTAATAAAAAATATTTTTATTTTTATATTTGTATCCTTATACCTTAGACCAATGAGGTTGATATTATATTATTCTTCATTCAGTTTGAGAAGCAAGTTTTATTTGAAACGTTAATTTTATTATTCTTGAATAATTCTAATTTAAAACGTTCACCAATGACTTAAAACTTTTATACTTTCGATCAATGAGGTTAATATTATATTGCTCTTAACTCAGTATTTCAAAATTAGGTTTTACTTCCACAGTTATTTATATTAATCCAGAATCAAAAACAATGGCTTAATCTCTTATACTTTTAACCAAAGTAATTGGTATCGTATTGACCTTTACTCAATGTTTGAGCGGCAAAGTTTACTTGAACCACAGTTTTTATTATTCTAGTATCATTCCAATTTAAAACCTTGTAGCAATAACTTAAACCTTTTATAGCTTTAACCATTAGAATTAATATTGTATTGATTTTAACTCAATGTTTGCGAAGTAAATTTTACTCGGGCCATTTAAAAAATGTTTACATTATAAAACAGAGCGACAATTCTTTTCGAAATATTCTAACGTCACTTCAAATAATTAATAGAAAAATTTAAGAAAATCATGCGAATCCATAATGGGTATCCTTGAAATTTTGTATTTTGTTATTTTAAAAGTTGAATATAAATGCAAGCTAAGAACTCAAAGTGTTATTTTACGGGTCTCAAAGAAAAGAAAACAGAATAGCAGAATTTTATGAGCAGAAACAACAATTTCAGCGTTAAAATTATTTCTAGAAGAAAAAGTGAAACTATAAAACTTTCCTGGAAAAGATTTTACTACCTCCGGTTTCGGAAACATAGAATGGAATATGATATCACATATTTTATATCTTTCTTTGAACAAATAATTTAAAAATTGGAACAAATAAATAAAAACAGGCTTAAAACGAGTACGATATAACAATAACTTTCATTGTATACAAAAGTAATGAAATAATATTAAAAGGAAACTAATGGATTTATTTTTACAATAAAAAAATTTCACATGATTAAATAAATTTAGACAATCATTCTTTCTAAAACTATACTATTAATGATTGAGCTCTCTGAAATAGAATAATTTTGGTACCATCGATTAATGAATAAGTAAATCATAGAAGTTAAAATTACAAATTCTATTACTTATTATTAATGTTTGTTTTATTCTACTTATAGAAATGTCCGGCTGAATACAAACAACTTCAGTTTATATGAAGTTTACATTGAAATTGGACAAAAATAAAATAAGATAAAAAAGATGCACAGTCATGTCGTCGTCTCCTTATCTATCCATCATCATCATACATAGTTTCAAAAATTCAACCAATTCCATCGACAATAATATTTCACGCTGTTGTCTGAAGATTGTAACTTTATAAATATTTATTCCCATTTCTCCTTATCATTATATATATATATATATAATCAATGAGTTGGATGTTCTATAAACTATATTTTAGGTTTGATAAATATTCTGTGATTTATCACATTTATAAAGTTCAGTGATAATTATAAATAATCATAGCACACACACATATATAGATGTTTGTGCGTGAGTGTGTTTATTATCTTATTAGCTTATCAGAAGAAAATGCATATAAATGCTAGAACAATCAATAGAATTTTGATATTTCGTTAATATAAGTTAGTTCATTTTGTGATAAACAAAATCAATTTGATAAATTTCTCCTGATTCGAGTTTTTGCTATATATATATATATATATATATATATATATATATATATATATATATATATATGGGTGTGTGGGGGTGCTTCTTCTTCTGTACAGCCGACCATCCCGCTACCACAGAACGTAGCAGTATCGACAGGATTTGTTGTGGTGTGGGGGGAGGCTATGATTATTCATAATCAACACTGAACTCGATAAATGTGATAAATAACAGAAAAATTATGAAATTCAAAAGATAGTTTCTAGAATATCCAAATCAGTGATTATGCATAAATAGCGATGTACATTTATAATCAATTGTTTTGAAAAAAAGATACATGTTCTGACTTGTTTACTGAAAACGTGATTTCGAATTGTCTCCAGTTCATTTACAGTAATATATACACTTCGTTTCAAATCTAAATTTTGATGTGATCTGTGAGTATATATGCCATTTGAAATAAACACTAACATTTCCAGATAAATTAGAAACGGTGTGTGTGTGTGTGTGTGTGTGTGTGTGTGTGTGTGTGTGTGTGTGTAAAAATTGGGTACATCTGAAGTGGACCGGGAAGGTATCATTCATTTTTCGTTTTTAAAGGCAAATAAAAGATGATGCTATTGTTTTAAAGCAAGCAATCACTTTTTTCCAATTTTTAATTCTTTCACATTGTTATAACTTTAAATACTTGTTTTTTATGTGATATTTGTTAAAATCCTTTTCAAAAAATGAGTGAAAAACTAATTCATTGAACATTAAACTAAAATTAATTGCTATAATATTAAATAAGGACCTCAAATAAAAATCTTTTGAGTTAGCCCCAGATGTTTAAACATTTCTTTGTTAAATAACATATATTACAATATTTTTTTAATACCATTTACATTTTAAATGTTCAAATTTAACAAATAGAAAAGTTTGAAATTAATTACTGAGAGATTGGTAAGAATTTTAATTTCAAAAGACATCTTGAAGATTATACTATAATAAAATCACAAGAAAAAGTTTATATGAAATAATTTGCTGAATTGATGGATATATTTCGGAAGAAAATTATGAATCTTACATGACTTTAAAAAGGATTCATCCTAAAATTGAAAAATGTACTCACCGAAATTTAAAATTTTATTCATTCCCCTTGAGAAAATTTTCATGGTTTTTTTTTTCGTTAATTTTTTTACTGCTGAAATATTTACCTCGTCGTCTTTTAACTTCTAAAAAATATATGACAATATTTTGTTATGATAATCCATCAACAATGGTCAACTAAATTTACCATTTCATATTATCAAGTAATCATTTTATGATATATTAATTTACGATGATGTAATAGCAAAACATAATTATAAAATCGTCCTTTAAAAGCTCATAAAAATTGCTTAAACTTGTAATTTTTCTCCACAATTTTGTTTGGCTGACTAAACTTGTAATGAAATATTGAAAAAAAAGGGAAATTGGAATTTTTCATTGGATATATTTTAGAGAAAATGCCAATATTTTATCACGAAGTTATCAGTCTGCCATTTGTAAGTTACCTTTAAATGTATTTGATATAGTTTCTCCTTCTTCTCAGATAACATATCTTCTGTATATTGTTCTAATTGTGATCAACAAGCTGAGAAAAATTATTTATTATGCATTTTATTTCAATTTAAGTATGTCTTGTAACTGAAAACATCACTTATATTAATCTAATGTCAGTATGTAGTACAAGTTTTGTATACATTAATACTAAAAAAAATCATAGTTCATTTCTTGAATTTTTTTTTCAAAATAATTCAAGTTCAATATAAACAAAATATTATGTTGATGTTACTTATGACACTGTGACTGTCTCACAGACCTGTCAGTGATTTAAGCGTATTGAGCGACTCTTGTTTTCAGTAGAGCTAACTAGGACCAAAAGTACGATTTAGCTACATAGACGTCACAACCCCTTTTAGAGGGTGGATTTCATTCATTCATCCACAGATCGTAATTTACATCCGGAGAAGAGAAAGATCACCCCTGATCTAGAGCCCCCTCCCCCAGTGGTATTACTCTCTACATGGAAAACTTTGTGAACACGGCAGATTTAACGTGTGCCAGCTACCACACACACGGAGAGTCTTCGGCTTGCGGTTTGGAGCTCGCAGAAAAAGGGATACCAAGGGAAAATCCTACCAACCAGGCTATACCTGCATATTATTACATAATATTATAAACATATAACATCAAGATTTTTTTTTCTTTTTTATCACGTGGCAATTAGGAAGGTGAAAACAAATACTTTTAATTCATTTCTTCGGAGAATGTTAATACCTACTTTAATATTTTTCATAACAAAGCATGACTTATTTACATTGTTTGATTTATTAAAAAAATTAACATCAACAAAATGAAGTTAACATTCAATTATTCAATAGCTAAATCAATTATGTAAATAAGCATTTCGATCTTTACAAATCGGCAATAACGTTCCTAGATCTAAACACATAAAGTTATAACCGTTTTATGCTCTTCTTATAACTGATTATGCTAATAATGTGACAGTAAATTTTAGCACCCCATCGTAGAGTGTAAAACTCGATTTTAATTTAAATATTTGCTCTACATCTCAATTTACTCAGATAAACAACCGCCATGGAAACAGGAAATGTAATTACGTGCTTAGCAATAGGCTTGGAAACAAGTATTCAGCCATGGAATCAGTTTAGCACATTATCAATATCGGAGATAGTAAGATACTGAAAGTAATTTAGTATTGCAGGTTCGATGCATAATGAAGTCATTTAAAATTATAATGTTAATGGTCGTATTTTCTGTCACATCGCATCTCAGTCCAAATGATTTTATGGGTATGGAAAATGAGGACTAGATTATGATATTTAAGCATTGCACCTGATTCGCTTTATATAAACAAAGGGATAAGAAAGGGTTATATTTCAGTGTTTTGAAACAGTCTCTTAATGACCAACTATGCCAGTAGGGTTGTAAATAGCGTTTTGTTTATGACAGAAATAATTTGAACTCTATAAATATTCTGACGTTATTTCTGAAGCGATATTCCTGCAAGAGTGCATGCTTAAAAATCAAAAGGAAAATTCTGTTCTGAATAAAAATTCTTAGATTTATCGTCTTACATGACGTTTTGAAGCAAAACTAAGGATATTTTGGAATGCACTTCGTAATTTTAAGCCGCTGTCAGATGATGAGGAAGACAATTGAGCTGGAAAACCCTCTCCAAATTTCCACAGAACACAAGGAGGAAATTTAGCCCAAAAGATTTGTTTGTTATCCTGGTTTCATCAATATAACAAAATCAGAAGGTTCAAATCACGTACGGGTCACCAATGTGGATGTTGACAATAATATGTAACTCAATAACAGCTTAAAAAATAACATCATGAAAGGTAAAATTAAGAAGGTTCTGCTAGTTAATGAAGTATATATAAATCCGTGGGAACAAATAAGCTACAATTGCAGCTAATAGTATATCACAAGATTAATCCGCTTGTTTGATGAAAGCAAGATAATACCACATATTTAATATGTGCTAAAACACTTAATGCAAATGTTCTTCTGAGGAATCGGGTTCCAAAATCGAAACTTTATCACCTGCCCTAACAAAAAGCCTAGAAAAATGATGAATAATCAGAATTCGTTTGAATCCTTGATATAAAAATAATAAACCATATAGATTCAGTTTAAAAACTATGGAAAATAATTAAGACTTGAGGTTAAGTTTTAAAAGAGAATATTCATTTCAGTCATTACTGTTGATCTCTCAAATTTTACTCAAAAATAATTTTTAGAACTTTGATATTCGATTTAATATTTTACCATTAATATGAATAACGAAAGCCTATATTCTAAAATGATACTGAAAGAAACGCTACATTCTTAGAAAATATTAAATGCATCTCAATAAAATTAAACATTTTTATCATGTCAGAACATGTCATTTTCATAATAAGGTAGAAAAAAATTCCGTAGGTGGAAGAAAAAACGCAGGCAAAAAACTGAAATTTTATTATCTGCACAAGCATCTCAAAAAAATCAGCTTTTAATAGCGTGTTGCCATCGCATTTACAAAAGTTCTGTTTTTAAAAAAATAAGTTAGTGACTACAGCAAATAAAACCAAGAAAAATATCATTTTGAGCACATGATTTTATGAAATGAAATAAATAGCAAATGGGATATTTTTTAAACAATCAATGCGGGACAAAAAAAAATTATCGTTTGCAATACTAAATTGACTCATTCAATGAAACGATTAAAACGAATAAAAATATAATTTAAATTGCACGAGCTTGGCCGTTCAAGAAATTAATGTTCTGACATAATACATTGAAATATGCATAGCAGATTTCATTTTAATCTTTTTATATATTTATTTGATGCGCAGATACTCTAAAAATTAATAGATATTTCCTTTTTTAAATGAACGAAGTATTATAGATATAATAAATGCATTGTGAATAAGTCCTTTCTTTTTTAAATAACAAAACTCTTTTTATAAAGAAATACATAAATGAATATTATGAATCCAACTTTAGGGGAAAGCAAACTCTTACCTGAAATCTTTAACAAAAATAACATGAAGTTAATATTTTATTCTATTCGTGCTGTAATTCCAATTCTATAAAACATGTGTTGGACAACATAACTTTAATATTCTGATCTTTTTATAAACAGGGAAAATACTAGGATACAAATATAATGCTTTCAAAGTTCAAGCGTCGAATTCAAACTTCTGAAAATATTTCTTTACAGGACATGCTACTGTTTATAACCCTGTTTCTTATAAAATTCGATTCGAAACGCATTAAGTGAAGTGCTTTATGTACTGGCACCCATTCAATTGCATTTTATACCTAAACCACTGAATGTGTCTCAAAAATTGACTGAATGTGAGGAGAATATATTCCTTGCAAGTATATACGAAAATCAGGGCTTGACAGGCAGGGAATATGAATGTTATATACCAAGGATCACGTATCATGAGAGGTGAATCAGTTTGATATGAGTAATCAGAATGACGGTCTATTTTGAAACGTGATTCACTTCCTATATGGTAAAGTTTCAATCAAATTTAAAAGATTATTAGGCATTTGACAATATTTTTAATTCAAAGTTTAATTACCTTTTCGTGTACGTAGTATATGGAAAGTATAGTAGCCGTAGTGTAAGTAGTATAGAGAAAGCATACTAATCGTCGCATACGTAGTATAGAGAAAATATAGTATCGGTCATGTACGTAGTATGGAGAAAGTATTGCAATCGTCATGTATGCAGTATAGAGAAAAAATAGTAATCGTCGCATACGTAGTATGGAGAAAATATAGTATCGGCCATGTGCATAGTATGGAGAAAATATTGTAATCGTCGTGTACATAGTATAGAGAAAGTATAGTAATCGTCGCGTACTCAGTATAGAGAAAATATAGTAATCGTCGTGCACGTAGTATAAAGTATAGAAATCGTCGTGTACGTAGTATAAAGTATAATAATCCTCGTGTACGTATAGTTATCGTTTTGTACGTAGTATAAAGTATAGTAATCGTCGTGTATGTAGTATAAAGTATAGAAATCATAGTGTAAGTACTATAGAGAAAGTACAGTAATCGTCAAAAAACTAGAACTAACGATTTTGACGAATTTCCACATTTCAGATCTCCCTAAATTGGATAAAAACATTTTTAGAAAGTGTTTATGTATTGTACAGATAATTAAAAATGGATGAAATTTGGTATATAGTCTTTAAACAAAATTTAGATATTTTTTATCAAAATTTGAATAAAATATGTCTGTCCTGTTGTTATAATATAATTTATCATGATCATCTGTATTGTCTTTTGCCCGATCATTTAACACTCGCCAAATTTTGAGCCAAATCCAAAGATGAGTTGCCTGTCTATCCATCTGTATTTTTAAAAGTATTCAAAAGCTGTAATTCAAAAACACAAGCACTTAAGTATATGGTATTTTATGATCATAAGTATAGTTTCGTACCAAATTTTTGATTCAATCAGTTTAGAAAACTCCCTCCAAATCAAAAATCCGATTTTTGGATACTATTACCATATACCAGGGATAGAGCGCCAAATAAATCACCGACGATAACTGCATAAAAATGCTAAATTCCTGTCAAAAGTTAATATTTCGTGATTATTGGAGTTAATGTCATGTAAGGCAATTTCTAAAATGACAAGTTTATTATAGAGTGCAAGTTTACAAGTTTATTATAGAGCAAGAAAGTTTTGGGGGACCGCTGATTCTGGTCCTATTAAATCGTCATAAGAAAATAAAAATTCCGGGGTTTAACGATGATTTGCAAAGCAGAGAGTCATTATTTAGAATCAGGAAGTGTAAGATTTTCAAGCGAATTAGAGGTCAAGTTCTAAGCGCTGCGTAATTAATGTTTTCTTTAAAAAAACAATACAACTTATTATCTGAGTGGTTAACTATTCTGGCTTTGAACTATTTTTATAGAAATTCTATGGTTCATATTTGCTTTATTATTTAATTATTTATTAATTTGTTTTCTTTAAAAAACACTCTATGAAAATTTATATATACATTTAAAAAATGTATGTTAGATAAATGTACATTAATTACATTGGTTTTGGAGTATGCATTTTAAAATGTTAACATATTTTCGCTCATTAAAGTTAAATATTATTATTCTATTTCTATAATAATTTCTTTATAACTGGGCAACTATATTCTTCTATTGTTCACTATCTGATTTACCTTTAAATTTATATCAATATTTTGGTTATTCAATGTAAATTTTTTTCTTGTATTTTAATACTTAATTTCCTTTATTTCGTGTTTTGGAAAGGCTCTAATTTCTTCTACTCCTTGGTGTAAATAAATTATATTTTGTGTTTGTATAATTTTTTATCTTTTTAACATATTTAGAATTTTTTTATTCTGTTTTACGCTGTTATATATAAGAAAATTTTTAGAGAATAGTAAACAATTATTTCTGACAATATTGTCTCTCTCAAAATAGGCAATCAAAATTTTTTGTGCTTTATTTCTTTCTATATTTGTATTCATAATTCAGTCAGACACATAAGCTGACATTAAATTTTAAGATTAAACTTAAATCTTTACCGGTAACAGAACTTTTAATTTCACAAGCATTTATCAAAAAAGGAGTTTTTTATAATTGAATGATTTTTCTTAAAATATATTTCCTATAAAGACAGTATGATACTATCTAAAAGAAGTGTAAATATGCATACAAAAAAATTCAAAAAGAAAGCATCTGATGTATTTAGAAGAAATAAAATTTTTTGCAGACTTTAAAAAATGAAACAAAGTTAAGGAAATATTAATAATCTTTAAAATATTAGCAATCTTAAAAAAATAAATATTTTCAAAAAAAAAAACCTGACATGCAGAAATAATTTTTTTTTTCAAAAATAAAATTTGTAAACGATATTAAAAATACAAGAACATCTACGATATCATTGTAATAAAAAGTTAATATGAAAGCTAATTAATATAACGAATATACTTTTTTAAAAATACCACGTAATTTTACAAAAAGTATAGAAACGTGTAGAAAAAATTCATTTCCAATTATAATCCAATGTAATGATAAAGAGTAGAGCAATTCTGATCCATGAATAACAAAATGTTTGCTTTATGTAATGTATGCTTCAAAGTTACTTTCTTTCTGGATAATTTATTTCAAAGTTTTCTTTTATTGGTAACTAAAGTTTAACCACTTTTCAAATTCACTACAAACTGGTTAACATTGTGCCACTTCAATTGCTTATTCATTCATCACTTTCCGGTCAGTTTAAACTCTGTTACTTCATAAGAAGCAAAACGTTTCCTTTGTTCTTTCCAATCGAATATCTGAGATGTTCTGCGGTTGAAATCTCGAACACTGATAGTAAACGAAGATTGTATTAAAGAGGAAACAACTTCTAAACCAAGACTTCTAAGCGTTTTTATTTTCAACATTTAACCATCAAATTACATCAACCTTTATGCTAGAAAGGCGTTCATTGATAAATGCAGACGATACAAATAAGATCTGATTTCTACAGATAGAAAAGAATGTTTCGACTTCAAAGTCTGCTTTTATAAGAATTTCAAAGATTATTTATACTTGTATTTCTTTATTTTCCCTGTATAATTTTGTAAAGAGACTGAATTTTTTTAAATTTCTGCATAATCAGTGTCGAAGTAAAGAAATTGTGCATCTAAGATCTTTACGGATATCCTATATTCTCCCAACTGAAACAACAATTTTGAGTAAAGAAATTATTTATGTTTTGAAGCTAATTGTTTTTCTTTTTAATTTTGAAAGAGAATAAAATTGTGATAAAAGTCAAAAATATATCTGCAAAAAGTGTATGTGTTATTGGTAATAACACAAAACAGTGAGTATTAACTCTTAAATGATAAAGTACTCAAAGACCTAAAAGAAAGGGTTTTATTATAAACTAACCGCCTTTGGCGACCAGTCGGTTCGCCAGTATTAATGCTCGCTAAAATTTAAATGTAATACTTTATGTAGCTGCGTCTCATAACAGGTTTTTCACCAAAATATTTTTAAACCAAACAAATTTTGATAATCATATAATTTATTTATAGTATTTTCTTCAGATGTTCTGTTCATTGTACTACTCGTCTTTCTCTTTCTATCCGTGCAATGATTGTCCCGGAATTGATATTTTACTTAAATGGTGGACGGAAAGATCTAAAATTCTACGCTTTTATAGAATAATGAGATTCAAATTTTCATAAATGCAAACACACTGACAAATAAAGACACGATTGGTTTTCAAGAGATGCGAAAGTTTAAAAACGGCTTGGAAAATGCCGCTCACAGAGGAAATAATATTGAAACACACACATCATTCTTTTCTTTTCTTTCTTTTTTTTTCTATCCTTTTATTCTTCACTAATTTTGTTTCCACAAACCCTATTTTCACTTTTTTTTCTTCCCTGCCCAAATTTTATTTTGAGCAGGCATAGATTAAATATTCATAAAAACTAATAAAGCAACTATTTTCTTTCTTTTTTAAACAGCCCGTTATCTATGAATGAAAACCAACTGACGGCGTATTTCCTTCTAAACAAATCATAATTTATTACTTCCTGCTATCTAACTCAGTTGGCGTGGGGGAAGGAAATGAAGATTTTTGGCGGGAAAGTAAGAAAAGTGTCATTTTAACTATTTTCCTTACAGTTTTTTCATTTTTTTTCTCTCCATAAGAACCATCCTCGTGCCTTAACGAAAATATTTTTTAAAAAATTAGCCGAATCGGTCGAGCCGTTCTCCAGTTTTGCGCTTAGTAACGCATTTCGAGTTGCATTTTTATTAATATAGATTTTTACTCTATGTTTGATTCAATTGAATAAATTCTATTTGTAGCTTCTAATTTCATTATTGTGTTAATGTGTACACATTCTCTTTAAGTTTCGATACCTACATTTTATTATATTCCAATTACTTATTATCAAGTAATATAGATATCGCATATTTCAAGTAATTATCCAATACTATCCAAATTATTATAATTTGATCCTCAGAATATCACTCAACCTTCTGATCTTCGTTATAATGCAAAGTTTCAGATTTCGAAATAAAAGAGGAAATGAGCTTTGGTATAAATAGAATTGTGCAAATGATCTTTAAATGAGATATCACATTCAATTTTAAAGATACATATTTCTAAATGGAGGACATCAATAAGAAAGTGAACCTCTTCATGAAAAAAATATTAACTTGAAAAAAATTTGATGGTAAAAGTGATGTTTAGTGTGTCCCTTGCCGCGCCAAGGATGCCAAATCGCCAATAAAGATGGCAGACAAAGTAAAAACTTCTGTGGAATAGTTACGGTTACCAATTTTACAATATAATTATGATTTTTTAGAAATAAATAGTTTTTTTTCCTACCAGCTGCGTCGGTTTGTTGGGTGCAGATGAAAAGTTTTTCAACTTCATTCAGAAATTTCAGAATTTTTCAACTTAAAAAAAACATCCTACAGCTTTGCTAGCCACGGAAGCGGGAGCCTAGTAGCTTCGCTAGAATATTGAACATAAGGTCTGTGTGGTTTACAGAAACAGTGCATAATTAAAAGAAGAGAAAGAACACAGGAAGAAGCAATCAAATCCTTCTCCATACAAAATTTCTAACAAGCATTATTTCCTA
>JAOUZG010052315.1:942388-953905 GCA_026289955.1 Argiope argentata | reverse complement strand
TCAACTCGTATATATATATATATATATATATATATATATATATATATATATATATATATTCCACTCACCTTTCATCCATTCTGCTGATTCGAAATACTGTCTTCCATTCCATTATTCTTACACAATTATCGACATAAATTATCAAGGAAACCAATCGTTAGAGCGAAAAAAAAGCATTATCAGAACTGCGAAGAATTCCATTGCATCTGACTTTTAAAGTGAGAAAGCAGACGATTTCGCAAAATACGTATTCAGACGATTTTTTTAAGAGCATATCGACAAATAAAAATTTAAAAAAGGATTCAGTTCGTTAATTCGTGTTCACAACAAAAATAAAATTGCAGTGTCTTAAAAGTTGCAAAAAAGTTTTTAATTATAAAAAAGAACAAAATTAAAATATCTCATAGATATTTTTTATTACTTATAATATGACATTTTTCTTAAAATGGTTGTAATTCATGTTCAACTCAAACATTGTTAAAAGTAGTAAAGAAAACAACATTAGGGTTGTAAAAGAGCGTTCCGTTGGGTTGCCATATCGGCGACAACTCGGGTGGCTCACTAATCGTCACTTTAACCAAGTTGTTTTAAATGGATATACACTGAAGTGACAAAAGTCATGGAATGACTGTTAATATCGTGTCGGTCCTCTTTTTGCACAACTCGACATGTCATGGACTCCACAAGTCGTTGGAAGTCCTCTGCAGGAATATTGAACCATGCTGTCTGTATAGACGTCCATAATTGTGAAAGTGTGGATGGTGCAGGAGTTTGGGCACGAACGGACCTTTCGATGATGTCCCATAAATGCTCGATGGGATTCATATCGGGCGTTTTAGGTGGCCAAATCATGCGCTGGAATTGTCCGGAATGTTTTTCAAACTAATCGCGAACAGTTCTGGCCCGGTGACATGGCGCATTGTCATCCATAAAATTCCCATCGTTGTGTGGGTACGTGCAGTTCAGGAATGGCTGCAAGTGATCTGCAAGCAGCTGAACATAACCATTTCCAGTCAATGATCAGTTCAGTTGCCCCAGAGGACCGAGTCCATACCATGTAAAAACAACCCACATTATTATGCAGCCACCACCAGCTTGAACAGTACCTTGCTGACAGTTTGGGTCCATGGTTTCGTGGGGTCTGCGACGTACTCGAACTCTACCATCAGCTCGTAACAACTGAAATCGTGACTCATCTGACCACGGCACGGTTTTCCACTGGTCTAGGGACCAGTCGATATGCTCAAGAGCCCAGGAGAGTCGCTGCAGGTGATGCCGTGCTGTCAGTAAAAGCACTCGAGTCGGTCTTCTGCTGTCATAGCCCAAGGAAGACAAATTTCGCCACACAGTCCTATCGGACACGTCTCTCGTACGGCCAACATAGATTTCTGCTGTTATTTGACGAAGTGGTCCTTGTCTATTAACATTGACCATTTTTCACAGACGTCGGCGGTCTCGGTCGTTAAGTGCAGGCGGTCGCCCACTGCGCTGTCCATGATGGGATGGGATGGGATGGGATGCCTGAAATGTCATACTCTCGGCACACTCTAGATACTGTGGATCTCGGAATGTTGAATTCACTAACGATATCCACAATGGAATGACCCATGCGTCTGGCTCCAACTAACATTCCAAGTTCGAAGTCTGTTAATTCTCGTCGTGCCGCCATAAATCACGAAAAACCTGTTCACATGAATAACTTGAACACAAATGAAAGCTCTGGAAAACGAACTGCGCATTTATACTTTTTCGCTGAGATACTACTGCCATCTGTATATTTGCATATTGCTATCCCATGACTTTTGTCACTTCTGTGTATACCAAACCATATTCCATGTATTTATGAAACAAAGGAACAAGGTGACGGTTTAGGTGACGGTTAATGGTTACGATTATAAAAAATTATGTATAATTAATTGTTAACCCTTTATTAGGAGGTATGGTCTTTCAGACCACTAAGAACAATCCTGCCAATACAGCCACGTTCAGTGGTGGCGGGGTGGTCGGCTTGGCACAAGAAGAAGACCGCTGAGAATGGACTTTCGGTCACCACTATTCTATTTTTTGCGCAATGGAATAGATTGACCTTGTACCTTCTTGTTTCGGGATCTTCGATACATATGCACGTTTACAACCGACTGAAGCTGATGCATTTTAAAAATAATTCAACCATTTCTTGACTCCGAGTCTGTAGTCCGCATCTCCCGTTTTGTGTTCCAGTATTAAACAACGCTTAGTATAAGACGATGAAACTTGATCCTCGAAATATCATTCAACCTACAGATCCTCATTATTATTCAGAATTCCAGATACTTTTATATGAGAAAGTGTTTTTGAGTGATTTGAATAATTGTACAGAATATTTTTTTAGATAAAAGTTCGCATGCTGCTGATTTTGATACATATGTTCAAATATAATTAATTTTTCTTGCGATAATGAACTTTTGAAAAATTTATAAAATATATTAAAATACCAAGAAAAATATTTACAGAATTTATTGACTGATTTTCATGTCAGTACTTAACCTCTTTATTAAAAATACCTTAGAAAACCGATGATGTCGATACAAAAAAAGGATCGATTTTGCCCATTGCCAACATTTTTTTTCATACAATTTTTGAATTTTCTTTTATATTGTTTCCTACGTACCTTTGTATTTTGGAAAAATTAATATTATTTCAAAAATAATGAGTAATATGTCTTTACAAGAATATTATTTGTTGAAACATGTAATTTGAGAAAAAATTTAAATTCAAACGTAATTACTATTTCCATTGACAATATATATATAGAAAATTTCTGAAACAAATTTATATAACAAGAAAATTAATTGAAGAATATATTGACAGATTTTCATACTCATACTTTTATTCGGAAATTAAATTTGAAAGTTAAGAAAAGGCAGTCTCGTAGATCACATCTCTCTAGTTAAATCCTAAAGCTATCCCCAGCTAAGGGTTAGTAATCACCACAAAGAGGGAAAATTGCAATGGCCCATAGTATCATAAATCACACTAAAAAGGAGAAAATCGCAAGGAAGCATGTTGTCATTGTTAGCACGCATAATGTACACACAACGACAAAGTGATAATCCCCATTTCAGTTTATCAAAAAAATTTCAGTATAAGTTTAGTATCATCTTGGGGGTACAACCCTCGATGAATATCTTTTCGATTCATATTTGCTTTCTGATAATCTGTATGGAGTAAAATACCTAATCTTTTTGCTATATGTTTGCCAGGAAATGTTGTAATATGTGCCTTAACACTTAACACCACACCACACCTCCGTTTCTAGGGCTCAAATGGCCCCTTTCCGGTTTGGTATAGCGCCGGTCGCATTGCATTCTAATGGAGCTATTGAGAATATTCAACAAATATTCTGAGTCATTCACTTTTGTTGCCAAATTCGTCGCCAAGTCGCCAGATAGCAGTGGTTGAGGTGCGATATCTTAGCGTAAATTTAATATCCGTTAAAACTACACTTAAAACTCCCTTCCTTACTAGGATACTAACTACGTATGAACGCAATATTATAAATTTATAACAATGTTTATTTTATCAAAATAAATAGGTACTTACGTATTATACCGTCTTCGTCTCATTGATCGCCAACGGTTTAGTAACTCATTGGTGACAAATTTAAATTTGGCGATAAAGATCAACGGATTACACCATCACCGGATTACCATAATTGCGTGGTTTACCAACTCAATGGCGAAAATTTCAAATTTGGCGATAAAGTTGGACGGTATAATACGTAAGTAAAAAAAATAAATAAAAGAATTCATTACATTTCATATCAGAATGGCTAATATCACATATCATTTCAATGGCGAATTCATTCTTTCATATTAAAAATAGGAAAAATTATAAGAGAAGAAAGAAAACTATTTCCATTTCATTTTTGAATAGATAATACCAAAAAAAAGAATAGAATTCTGAGAGATTTTAGTTCCTAGAATGGTGAATCATTTGAATTTCTTTCGGTGGTAAATGAAGTGAGAATGAAATAGAAATTTGAAACTCTTTCTTTCTACGTATCACTTGCTGAAGGAAATAAGTTTTATTCTTAGAAAGTGGAGATATTTTCTTTTTCAATGGTACCGAATAAAGATAAGAATTCATAAAATGAAATTCCACCTGTCCTCGCAAAATTCTTCTATTTAAAAATAGAACGGATGTTCTTTGAGGTTTTTGATACAATATTCTGTTAAGGTTAAATTGTTAATACGGAGAGGAAATATTAAAACATTTTACCTTGAATCTGATACATTTACTTTAATATAAAACTATATATTTTTCTTTATAATGAAATCAATAGAATTCGAAGAAATATCATTAAAAGAAGAAAAAAAAACATGTAATGTAACTTTTTTATATTTCTCAAATTATTTAATTCAAGCTTGGACGTCATTCATGTAAACACATCAATTCACGATTATTTTTATAAGATATCACAAGCGTTAAATATATGTCTACATTAAATTCCTATCTCTATATAATATAACTCAACACTAATTTTGTTTTTTTTCCTATATATATATGATTTGAATCGCCCAATTCACTTGAAATTGAACTACATTTTTCAAACATCCAGGCGATGCACGCTTGAATAAACCACAGAACTTCTAAGTTTAAATGTAAAGAAACAAAATATGATCCAATAAAGGATCTAATAAAGGAATATAAAAAAATATCAACAATCATGCATATTTGTGCATATACATATATATTTTACACTAGCCGCCTTTGGCAACCAGTCGGTTCGCCAGTATTAATGCTCGCTAAAATTTTCATATAATATTTTATAAAGCTGTGTCTCATAGCAGGTTTTTCACCAAAATATATTTAAACCAAACAAATTTTGATAGTCAAATAATTCATTTATAGTATTATTTAGTATAATTTTCTTCAGATGTTCTGTTCATTGTACTATTCATCTTTCTCTTTCTATCCGAGCAATGATTGTCCCGGAATTGATATTTTACTGAAATCGTGGAGGGAAAGGTCTAAAATTCTACGTTTTTATAGAACAATGAGATTCAAATTTTCATAAATGTAAACACACTAAACAAATAACGACACGATTGGTTTTCAAGAGATGCGAAAATTTAAAAACAGCATGGAAAATGCCACGCACAGAGGAAATAATGGTGACAGACACACACTCTTCTTTTCTTTATTTTTATATTCTTCTTTTCTTCATTACTTTTCTTTCTACAAACCCTTTTTGCTCTCTGTTATTCTTTTTTTTTCTTTATTTATTACTTTATTATGACTTCATTTTGAGCAGACATAGATTAAATATCCATACAGACTAATAATAAAAGCAACTATTTTCTTTCTTTTTTAAACATCCCGTTATCTATGAATGAAAACCAACTGACTTCGCGTATTTCTTTCGAAACTCGCGTATTTCTTTCCAAACTTTATTACTTCCTGCTATATAAGTTGGTGTGGGGGAAGGAAATGAAGATTTTTGGCGGGAAAGTAAAAAAAGTGTCGTTTTAACTATTTTCAATTAAGTTTTTTAATTTTTTCTCTTCCATAAGAACCATCCTCGTGTCTTAACGGAATGATTTTTAAAAAATTAGCCGAATCGGTCAAGCCGTTCTCCAGTTTTGGGGTTAGCAATGCATTTCGAGTTGTATTTCTATTAATATAGATGTGTATACGTCTCTCTCTCTCTCTCTCTCTCTCTCTCTCTCTCTCTCTCTGTCTCTGTCTCTGTCTCTCTGTGTGTGTGCGTGCGTGCGTGCGTGCGCGAGCGTTTTTGTATTTATAGTTGTTAATTTTAATCCATTTCAAATTATTACGTTAACTGAATGCCAACAACAAAATATGTTATTCAACTTATTTCTTCAAACTATTATCATTTTTTAATATAAAGACAAGATATATTACTTATTTAAATCGAATACTGTCATTAAAGCAACAGAAAACTTTCAAAGAAAATCAAATTTTGCGAATCAATTGATGTTCTAACTGTTCTTTTCTTCATACTTCAAGATGAAAAAATTCTGCAATACTTGACAGCATAGTTTATTCTACAAGATATAACTAATGCATCATCCTCCCTACCGAGAAATCAAGAGCACCAGTGCCTTCCATGCCACTTTCATTCTTACTTCCAGCCGTTTTCCAGAGCTTAACCGAAAGAAATAATAACCAGTCCAGCTGCAAAGGAGAAAGAAAAACAGTTTCTCTATTCCATATTTGACAGAATATTAAAAATGCTCTGCCTTTGAGATCTTTCCTGCTGTCGGCAAAGGAAGGATAGAATTCACGCCAACACAACTTCTTCACGATGAATTGCTCGGACTCTTGTATGGACTAAGCGATGGAAAAAGGAAATAAAATGTCTAAGGTACTTTCGAATTTTCTGTAGTTAAAACTGTAAGAAAAGAAGCAGTATGTTTCTGAAAAAAAAATATTTTTTCTTTTTAGTTTTCTTGTAAATTTATACTCCGATTCAGAAAAGGAAACTAATTCCTCGTAAAATATTCATTTTGTTATTGACAAGTAATATAAAAAGAATTTTTTGAAGTCAATTCCTACTTAGGTCAACAAAGAAAAATTTCATTTTAGTTATTTTTTTATAAAACTACATTTAATAAAAATAATTTATTAAGAAATTATGTCTGCCAGCTTTCTGACACAAAGGAAGGGCGTTTTTCACCTTGTCTGGGCATCCCAGGTTCCCGGTCAAGGCATGGTTGTTCTTGTGTGTTCTGTTTGTGAGGTGTGTGAATACGCACCCCTGTGAAAAGGGGCTGTGCAAGCGAATATGATAAGTGTGTGTCTTCTTCACATGAGGTAGAAGTCAGACTTTTGCCCTTGGTTGCTGAAAGGTCAGCACCCTCAGAAGCTACTGCACCCCTCCTTTCATTGCAAAGTGGAGACGCCGTCATAGTAATATAAAATGCGTTAATATATACATACATTCTGAGTTCACTTATGTTTAGGACACTCTAGATGAAGGTGAAATATTAAAATCAGAGGGAATATAACTTCAACTTCATAAATTTAACTCAGTGCTTCGTTACTTAACATGTTCACAGATAGAAATAATTTCACAATTTGATTTATTGGTTTAGCGAGATCTAAATTGTGGAAACTTGAGAAAATCTTGAGTCCTAATTTTTTCACGATTTTAAAACGTTTTTTTTTTCTTATTTAAGAAAGTAATAATGCCTACAAAAGAAGAATATATCTCGCGACCACTCAGGCTATAGATTTTCCTCACTTTCACAGTCACTTCATTACAATAACTTGTAGACGTATCTAGAGATAATCTATCAAAATGATTTCGTTTTTCATAAAATGAACTAATTTACAGTATGGAAATTCTATTGATTGTATTGACGGTATTTATGTACATATTCTTCTGTACATATGTACATATATACACACACACACACACATATTATATATATATATATATATATATAATGATGCAAGGATACTTTTTATCATGTCAGAACATGATGTTATTTTCGGGATGAAGTTTTAGGCGACAACAAAAGTACAAGGGCAATGAATTGAAATTTTATTATCTGCACGAGCATCACAGAAAGTCAGGTTTCAATAACGTGTTGCCGTTACATTTACAAAAATAAGTAACTGCTTTAAAAAAATAAGTTCATTAATACAGCAAAAAAACCTAGCAAAATATATTTTTAAGCATGTGGTTATATGAAATGAAATAAATAGGAAATATGATATTTTTTATAAACAATATATGCGAGACAAAGTTTTTCGAATCGTTTACAATACTAAAGTTTTTAATTCAATGAAACAATTAAAATGAATAAAAAATATAATTTAAATTGCACGTTCACGGGGTGCTTCAATGAAGGTTCAATGTGATGGCGTTTATGGCGTCAACAAAAATGCGTCGGCAAGGAATTGAAATTTTAAATTTCCACTTTCTCATTTATAGGCCTTAGAAGACTCAAAATTTGTGGTAAATGGTTACAATTTCAAAATAAAAACCTTTTCAATCTCCAATTTGCCACTTTTTGTTGACATGATTTTTTTTTCAGTTTTTTTAACTGTATGAAAGCTTTCTCCAAACTTGAATATATATATATATATATTTTAAATAATAGTTTAAATTGTTTGAATAAACCAAACGTTTGCAAAATCTGCCACTTTTTGTTGAGATATTTTTTTCAATCATTTATAAAAATCTGTTTAAAAGTAGATTAGATTTTTTAATTAAGTAAAACGTTTTTAATGATTATCTGTTCAAGAAATTATGTTCTGACATTATACATTGAAATATGCATATCAGATTCCAGTTTTTAGTAATAAAAGTAAAATAAGATAAACATATAATAGAACATTGAGTCAAGGCTTTTTTGTGCACTTAAATTGATTTCATAAAACATGTTTTACTCAGCTGCAAAAAAAAATCTAAAGTAATTATAACTCGTGAAATAAAAATTTGATGCACATATCATCCTTTATTAACCCTCGTTAAGTAATTATTCAGCTCAAAATTCTTATCTACGAATTTCTTTTTAATATTGGTTATGTCTCTTGATTAGATATAAATGCTTTCGCAGTTGCTTTCTATGCATTAAGGTATATTTTTAATTTTCTCAAAATATATTTCTTAGTTAAGTTCTGAAAATGACACATTCAGCGGAAAATTGCTATAAATATTTTTCACCCAGAGTTAATTGGATTTCTTTCCCATGTTCTGTAATCAAATTTTTATTTTAAAGTTTGACACACTCAACAATTTGCTGATCGAAGCAGAAGAAAAAGAAAAATATAATAAAGTCATAATTCTGAGGATTCTGTGGAGGTTGAAATATTTTTCGAAATAAATTGATTAATTTCTCTTCAATTAAAAATTTCCGTTCTCTTATCAGAATTAATTAATAAATACAATCTTCTTTTCCTTAAGAAAATTCTTTTTAAATTGGTTATCGATAGTAATTCACTAAGAGAAAGTTGATTAAAATTTGAAACCGATATAGCTGGAAGATTTGAAAATGTGTAATTAAAGTTTTTGTAATTAGAATAAGATTGATGTATTTCTGTATGCCTTGAAAAATGCAGTAATAATTTTCTAATAATTATTATCTTTCGCTAAATAATAATTTTTATATCAATTTTCGGTAAACATTTCAAGATGTGGATTAATAAGATTATTTATTTTTGGTAAGCGTTTCTCACTTTTAAATAGGCAAAATACTGGCTAAATTATAAGAACAAGTTTAGTCAATTAGATTAACAAATATTCTCTTTGAAAACATGATAGTAATTCTTTGCAAATGCATTTATTTGTGTTTTCATTTGTTTTCCAATTAATTTGTTGGTTAACCAATTTGCTGTCAACCACGAATATACTCGTGGTTGATCCATTATCATCACGAATATACTCGTGATACTTTCAATACATTATAATGTACAACTTGTTAAACTTGCAAACTTTTTATGACCCCAAATATAAATATACAAATTTAAGAACTTGAAAAAAAGCTACAAATAAATTGTTTTAACAAAAATTCTATTTTATTTAATCCATTCGCTGCCAAGCCTAAATTGTATGAGGTTATTCCCATTGCCAACCACGAATATATTCGTAATTGATTTTTATGCATGTAAATGATTATTTATGACAAAATATGTGCACTTATTTTGAAATAAAAAAAACTTAGATATATTATAACGCTCAAACCATAAATGTCAATAAACTCATACAATTTAGGCTTGGCAGCGAATGGGTTAACGGCCATTTCGATACTTCGATTCCTAATTTCGTTGAGTTTCTCATCTTGGGTTTTCTGATATCTAAGTAACACTTACCAAATCCAAGATATTTGTCAGAATTTAAAGATAGTATAAAACATTTTGTTCCTTTAATGTTTGGCATAGTTTTTAGTAATCTCGCGAATGCAATATGTTATCACTTACGATTCTACATTGCAAGAGGGAAATATTTGACGTGGGATTTTTTTCCCCTTTTACTTTCTTCGGTGTTTTTTTTTTTTTTTTACTTTTTAAACGTTTTATCATTTGAAATGTTTTGTGCTTTTCCCTATTCGTGTTTTGTTCAAATGCCAATTACGGTTTCCCAAATCTGAGGTTAATTTTCGAAAAAGAAAAAAAAAAAAGGAAGTATTGGCATTGAAAAAATGTCCACTAGAAAAACAAATTTTTTTACAGTGAATGTATATGCAAGAATTCTATTTTTTTAAATGTCATAATCTAGACCGTATACCTCAAATAAGAATATCTAAAATCCCTTTTCGGCTGATTGTTACGGTAAGTCAATAAGCTTTATATCTCTGGAAGATTTTCGCGCGCGCGTGTGTGTGTGTGTGTGTGTGTGTGTGTGTGTGTGTGTGTGTGTGTGTGTGTGTGTGTGTGTGTGTGTGTGTGTGTGTGTGTGTGTGTGTGTGTGTGTGTGGGTGTGTGTGTGTGTGTGTGTGTGTGTGTGTGTGTGTGTGTGTGTGTGTGTGATCTTTGTTAGTTGAAAGGAATATAAACAATAGAGGAATAAGGTATTGAATGGCACAGGAAATTTTTTATGAAAATGAAAATGTAGGCTTCATGTATTTTTATCCCGTTGTATTCCTTTAATTATTTATATCTTTTTCTTTGTATTGAAATGCTTTACATTGAAAATTCTAAATAATAACATATAACTTTCCTTAAGAAACTGCACATTGAATTTGCATTTGATAATTATCTGAGAAATTTTATTAACGCAGGGTAGTTTTTTCTCTACTTCTTCCTTCACTTATATAAAACATTAAAAATGACTTAGATGTCTCTTCATATTGTAATTTCATTTGTGAATAGTAATTTCTTCCCTACTTCTTCCTTTACTTATATAATGCATTTAAAAAGATGAATAAGGCCTAATACCTTCAAATTATGAAAATTCCTTTGCCAGGTTTGATTGTCGCTTATGTAATCATTAGTTTTATTCGCAAAATTGTCTGAGTAGGAAAATATATTTAACATTTTGAAATGTTTCTCACTTACTTCCTTCTTTTGTAGAATCTACAACATTAATAGCTAAACATAAAATAAACACTAATATATTTTACAGTCAAAAGAAAAAAATGACTTTATTTAATATATATATATTGAAATAGTTTATATAATTTTTGAGCAAAAGACTGCTTAATCCTAAAAACGACTTCCATGTCATCATATGGACTAACATACAGGATGTTATCTCTAATTACAGCACAGCACATAATTCATATATTATTAGATTCTAACATATTCTCCCAATAATAAAATCAATAAACACACCTTTTGGAAAATTTCAAACGAAATATTCGCCACTCTTGCTTTATGAATTAATTCATAATAAAATAATTTTTACCAACTAATATTTTAAACTCTACTCTTTTGCAACCCAGTGTTTAGTTTTAAATTTATGAGAACCGAACTGATTCAGTTAAGATGCTCTGAATTCGACATCTTTTTGGCCAATAAAGTCCCAAAACTTCTCGAGAATTAATTTATTATTGAAAAATTATA
>JAOUZG010052315.1:907749-942288 GCA_026289955.1 Argiope argentata | reverse complement strand
ATTCAAATAGCGTTAAAAACATCATTTAAACCACTTTTCTAACTTGTAATATAATTTAAGCTCAAGTATTTAGAAATTAGCTATTGAGCTATTATTACAGTAGACACTCATATAATCTAGGATATAACATTAAGAGATGGTGTAGTAAATGGACTTGTGTGATATTTTACTACATTTCCGTAATGAATCGTTTTTTTTCCCTAAGGCATATAAACCAACACGAATTACCTTAACAACACTAATAACTTACATGTAGTGCATTGCAGTACTAAAATACATTAAATGTCTTTATTGCGGTTATCGTAACAGAAGTTCTCTTTTATAGATATCTATGTACTCTGAACGAGACACACCTCTTAATGTAATGCTAGGAAAATGTTGTATTTGATGGCTTCACTTGTGTTGATTTCTAAACAATTACATTACTTTATATGACATTTACGTTCCAGCATAAAAGCTGAAATGAAGTTGAAATCAACTCTTTCCTACCTAATGGCATAACTGAGAAATAAAATTTGCTCCAAACTGTATTATTACTAGAGGATAAATACGTCATGAAATTATCCATCTTAAATACATTGCATAACATAGAGGATATTTCTATTTTGAAAATAATATAGAGATTATAAATAATTAATTCACTAAAGGATGAAAATAATGGAAGAAAATAATAGGGTTAAATATATGATATACTAAATAAAACTGTTAATTTTAGTTCAACAATAAAATATAATGGTGGAAAGTACACAAAAAATATTTCAAAATAAAATCCAAAATTCTGGTTCCCTTTGGACATCTAAATTAATATTATTCCCATGTTAAATATTAAAATTCTTAAGCGGAGTAAAACCCATATTTTTAGGGAGTTATCATAGAAAAAGACAAAATTTTGCTTATTTTAATTAATTTAAATTAAAACTATAGCTTGAAAAACAGCACTCACAGCTGCACATTTGTGACTACCAAAATATATGTCGTCAAATTTGGTAGCTGTAGATCAAATGGCCCGAATAGAGAACATATGTACGTGTACACATGCATACATTCTTCTTTATTTTTAGTAGAGATTAAACAATCTATAACCCCTAATTAAAATTGCAACTTTATGTGAGCAATAAAGCTCTATTATCTTGTTCTTAACCACTTCGCATACAATGACGTGTCTGACACACACATCGAAGGATTTTTTATTTTCAAGTCTGCAACTAAGCAACAAAATTTAATTAAATACGCAAAAATCAATTCAAAACGCTTTAATATCCCAAATGCTCCATATATAATTTTAAAAAATCAAATTAACAATAGATGACCAAAATAGGATGTGCCATCTAATTAGAAAATAAAATTAATTCGTATGTCAAGTGGATAGTACAAGATAGTTTATTTCTTTTATATGAATTATAACCCCTAAATAAAATTGTAACTTTGAGTTGGTTGTAAAACCCTATTATTTTGTTCATAATACAAGGTAGTTTATTTCTTTTGTAATTATTATAAATAAACATGTCGGCTTTCTGGCACAGAGGTAGCGCGTCTTCCTTGTGTTCTGGGAGTCCCGGGTTCGAGTCCAGGTTCTGGCAGGGTTGTTCTTCTGTGTGCTATCTGTGAGATGTGTGACTATGCCCCCTGTAAAAAGGGGCTGTGCAACTAAATGTGATGAGTGTGTAGCCAAGTCGTACTCTTGACCCTAGTTGGTGCTACTTCAAAAACAAGAGACGCCCCTTTCGGCTTAAATCTGCTACTGTATCAGCAGGGGGCTTGTCCATAGGTAAGTGTCATAGGTAACAACAACATAAACAAACGCTTATTAAAATTGCAATTTTAATTACTAACCCTAATTAAAATTTCAAATTCCATTGGGCTATTATGCCCTATTATCTTGCTCTTAATACCAGATAGTTTATTTCTTTTGTATGAATAATAACAGCTAATTAAAATTGCAAATTTAGGTGGCACACCATTATTTTATTCATAATACAAGAGGGCTTGTTTCTTTTATAAGAAATACTCTGTTTGAAATAGTTCAGAAATTCTTTGATTTGAATTGTTACATCGAACTTCTTATTTTGACTATTTCTTTTTAATCCGGGAAGTTGAAATATTTTTGGAAAAAGTACAAGAAAGAAAAAAAAAGAAGCAGATTCTCTACTTTCGGATTCTAAATTTTCCTAAAAAGTAAAAATAAAAATTTTTTAAACAATGTCATTGAAGCTTTTCAAAGAAATGAAACTTTTGAAAACGTGTTTTTTGGGTGTGCAGATCAAGATTATTATTTGAATAAAACTTACAGAAAGAAAGGAATGAAAATGGGGCAAAAAAATTGAAAGCGAATAACATTACCTTCGACGGAATTTTTTTAATTTTAATTCCTGGATAAATAACATGATCATTGTGAAATCCACATGCTCATCATGCTATCTCTAGTTATAAAAACTTAATCATACTAAAATTATTATCATTCTATCAGAATTTAATATTTTATTTTATTATCTAGTTAGAATTACTATTAAATTTACAATTTCCCTCTTCATTTGTTAAACGTTATGATAATAATTTGTGAACTAAATATTCCTAGTATGCATTGAATACACGTAATTAGGAAATGTATATAGAAGAAAAGTTTAAATTAAGTTTTGCTTGTAGAAAGGAACACTGATTTGTTTTTCTTCTTTATCAGATACCATGATATAATTTCAAATTATTTTGGATATATGGAATAGCAAAAACAACTCGAAAATATTGAAAATAATTATTCTTTTTGAATAATAGCATATATTTTACGTCAGAAAATGCAATAACTTCACTTCCATCAAGTAGAAGTTCAACTCTTCTTTAGAGGATTGAGGTGACCTGGTGATAAGGTCTGGGCTCGTGAGATATGTTTTCAAGTTGAAGACTTAATTCCACAGAAGAACCGTCGTGAAATTGTTCTGCTACATATTAAACCTGTAAGCGCCAAACGCCCTCCAGCAGATGTGGAGAGGGAGTGCAAGCTCAGGTGTCGTTCTCGCCATCTGACAGCTGTTCAAAATTACGAAATCCGTCCTA
Source organism: Argiope argentata (assembly GCA_026289955.1). Lineage (NCBI taxonomy): Eukaryota > Metazoa > Arthropoda > Arachnida > Araneae > Araneidae > Argiope > Argiope argentata. The sequence goes on along the minus strand of JAOUZG010052315.1, from coordinate 939,240 downwards.
ACATAGCTGCAGTGTTGCTTTACAATAGAAAGTTAATAAAACTAAACTCAATTATTTTATAAGAAAATTAATTCATCTTGAACTTAAATCAAAAAGTGCGTAGAAGGATACTTGAAAGTTTTGTTGTAAGCAATTTTTGTATTTCGTTTTATAAGAAATCTTGTCTCTGAACAACTTTATATTGAAAATGCTTTGTGTTCTTTTTAATTTTTTATTTTAGTTCAAATGACAAAATAAGTACAGATCTTGTATCATTTAAACAAAAAAATATACCGAATGATAAGAGTTATATACAAATACATTTTACCTTTACGTTAAAATCAGTTCCTCTGTGACCTTATTATACTACCAATATTGGTCAATAGCAGATATCCGATTTCACAAACTAAGTAATTGTTATAGCTGTGAGATTAAAGTCTAGGTAGAAATTACGAATTACGAGATGACTATTCGTTCAAGAACTAAGCAATATATTTATAAAATACCTGTAATACCAGAGTGAAGGACAAAATTATAAGATAGAAGACATTTTCATGCATTTCTAGGGAAATATCACATAAAACCTGGAAATATTTTTGCTATATAATGGCACTACGGTGCTGGCGTCGCTGAGGTGAGTTTACATATTTTTGTGGGCATTGCTAAGTTAGCAGGAGGTATAAAAATCTGCAGCCAGTTGCTCAACTCATTCCACTTTACAAAATAGTAGCGATTTTTATTGAGTTTCTTGAATAATTTTGTTTTTTTTTATGATTTTTTTTTGGTGAAATGAGTGAACATCATCGTTTAGGCGAAGGTATGAGGTGGAGAATTGTGGGTGAACTTGAGACAGGGCAGTCCCAAGCTCAGGTTGCTAGGGAATTGGATGTAACTCCAAGCGTTGTTTTGAATTTGGAGAGTTAGTTTAAAAACAGCGGGACAGTTTCCAGAATACCAGTAAAAAGTCGTCTGAGAGCAACAATGGCCAATGAAGACCAGTATTTGTTACTTACAGCCAAGGGCCAGAGGACGTCTACAGCGACACAACTGTCTATGGACCTCGCTGCTGCATCATAGAAATTAGTTTCAAAGAAGACAGTTACCAGGAAGCTTGGTGACCGAGAGTTGCATTCCATAAAACCCGCCATTTGCATTCCACTCACTCCTTCTCACAAAAGAGAGCGTGTACAATGGTGCAGACAGCACCAACACTGGAGACAGCTCCAATGGGCTAATGTTCTCTTAACAGATGAGTCTAGATTTAGTATACAACCTGATTCTCAACGAATATTTATATGGAGGGAGCCTGGGACCCTATATGATCCCAGAAACATCATGGAAAAAGGACCATTATGCTGGTGGAGAATTAATGGTTTTGACAGAGATCATTCAAGATGTCCGCATACCACTCCATGTTTTTGACACTGGTTCCATGAATGAACAGAGGTACAGGCAGGAGATCCTATAACACTATGTGCGTTTTTTCAGAGGTGCTGTTGGCCCTTAAATCGTTTTTATGATCAACAATGTCCGACCACATAGGGCTGTCCTGGTTGAGGAGTATCTGGAAAGTGAAGATATTCCTCGAATGGATTGGCCAGTCAAATATTCAGAACTTTACCCCCATTGAACATGCTTGAGATGCTCTTGGTACGTCTATTGCGATGCATCAGCCCCCCCAGAACCATTCAGGAGTCAAAAACTGCTCTATTGGAAGAGTGGGAGGGTCTTCCACAAGCACTCCTTAACTCTCTTACTAACAGCATGCATAATTCATTGTGCATGCTGTTTATCTTTCAGGCGTGACCACACACCATATTAGAGAAGACAACATACCATACAAGCCTCCCTTTCATTGCCATATTTCCTCATGAAGTTCAGTCCACATTGGACTATTGGCAATACCTCTTGCCAATAAATGGCACCTTAATTTTTAGTTGGGGGTTACCTCGTTATAGGATGAGATGCTTCCAGAAAGGTGGTTGGATCTCGACAACCTGGTGGGTGGCTCTGCACATAGATGATGAATCGCACTTCATACGAGAAGTGTTGCACTGAGACTGGTGATGGCCCTTCACAGTTCCCACCAGTGCTGCTGTTTCAGTGGTGCGGTCATTCATCCCTAATGGTTTGAATCTATGTGCCTTTTCGGAGGGTCGGAGAATCTGATATGACCATCCCCTTCAAGTTATTAAGTTTCACAAGCCTGATATTGTACCTTATGTAGTGTCCTGAAAAGGATTTTACAAGTTTTTAGATACTATCATTTGGTGTTCACTTTAAAGGCAAAACTATTCCTTTAATATAAATCATGCTATTTTAAGTAGTCCATTTCTCCATTTAATATAAAAATAATTTCATTTGGTCTAAAATGCAAGGTGCATAAAGCACTTTTATCAAAGCACGTATTGTAGAGAATAAAAGTAATTTAATGAAATAACAAATTTTTCTGCATCTTAAATATATATTCTATCTATTTCCTAACTGCATGCAGGACTTAATATTCAAAACAATTCGTAAAAGGAATCGGGGGCCTTTCTGTATATACATGAATACAAGGCTTACTTTACTCATTACTTTATAATGGAATTATTTAATTCAATAGATGCTTTAACTCAATTAACATATCATAAAGCGACGTAATATACGTTCAATCAAGTTAAATCTCGTTGACTTAATAAATCTAGACGCATAATGGGATAAACAATATTGCATTCTGAAATCTCTAAATTTTGCATATGAATTGCGATAGGCAAACTTCAAATTTCAAAGGTCAATCAGCTGCTTATTCTGAATTAATCGCATTCATTGCTTCTCGAATACCATATTCAGTGAAGTTATATTCAAAGTTTTCAAGCATCACATCGTAATTGCATATGATCTATCATTCAAAGATGAATAGAAATTTAAATCACGAATATAAATCTGCATTTTAGATAGATATGCTCATCATTTGGTCTATAAATCTCATTCATTGATTCTTTTCATCAGAGAACTTTAGTCAATGCAACTAAGACTTAGTTCCAGTCAATGCTATACTGAATTTTATTATTCCAAAGCTACTTTATCAATACATATAACATGAAATCTTTATGTTCCTTATGAGACCGGAGGGAGCATAAAGATTTCGTATTATTGTGATAGTTATAAATATAAACAGTTTCAATATATTTAGAGATAATATTTTAATTTCTTAATGAATATTCTATTCTTTTAAATTTCTCATGCTTTGCGTGATTCTTTATTTATATTATAAAATGTCATGGCGCTCAATGTATTATTTAAAAGCAAAATATCACGAATACTTTTACAAAGCTACACGATTATCATAACAGTAAAAACAATTAGTTAAGTTTTTATGTGCATATGGAAATGTAATTTTTTTTAATTTTGTTCATTTTTTCGTATATTGACATCACAAATTGGAAGATGGAAGGAAATTCAAGATGGAACTCTTTGAACTGTTAATCTTCTTAGCATAAAACTTTTGTATATAAACCCTTTGACTACTGATACGGCCTAACCGACCGTATAAATTATTTCCTGGTAAGCCAGTTTCTGTTTCAAACGATGAGAGCAGGATTTAAAACTAGTCATAACAGAGGTACTCTCGTTTTGTAGCTTGCACCTTTCTTTTGAAACGGAAAGCGATATTCTGGTATAAAATTTGTGCTGTCGTTTAGGCCGTATCAGTAGTTAAAGGGTTAAAAGAAAATTAGGTTGTGAGTTCACTAAACATAAGGTTCAATAGATTTTTCTTTGTATACTAATTTCTTAGTGTTATCTAACATTTCTTGTAAGCAAAAGTGATCACATTTAAAGACAGGCATTTGGAACGCTCCAAAAGCTAATTAAAATGTTTCATGATGTTTCTATTTCTTACTCTTTAAAATTCGAGTATTACCACCTAAACTCTTCAAAATTCTGTCAAGATAGTTTCAAAAAATATAGCTTTTGTTATTTTTTTAATAACAAAAACTATAATTATAATATACTATACTATATAAAATATATAATTCATTGCATGTTTCATATTTTATTTATATATCTAATAGTAGTTACAATGGTATACTTATTTTATTGTGTGGTGAATGCTATATTAGCCTGATAAAATCTCTATTGCTGAAGTGCACTTTTGGCCCGATCGGTATGTTACTCGGCTACTAACCTTAAGATTGGGAGTTCGGGTCTACCTATATCGACTATCACCGCAACTATCACCCGGCGACCTTGCACAAGCAACCACCTTACATATCTTCGTTCAACTGTCATGGCGCCCTCTCTCGGCAACTCAAAGACCGAGAAGCGTATTAAACACAACATTTAACATCACCACCAAAACCTCACATTCGTATCTCTCGTCTAACTACTGACTCACTGGAGGGAGAGTATGTGGTGAATTCTATATAAGCCAGATAACATTGTTCCAGCTGAAGTGCCCTTTTGGCTAGATCGGTACGTGAATCGGCTACTAATTATAAAGTTGGGAGTTTGGATCTAGCGCTATCCACCGTAATAGCAACGGAAAAATTATATAAAACCAAATATTAATACGATAACGAAATCGCAATAAATACAAATTGAAAAATTTAAATTTATATCATTTGATACACATATTTATCATCTAAACTGTAAATAATTGTCAAATTTGAAAATAAAATGCTGAACCATCAATCGGTATTCACTTTTTCTAGTATTTAAATGCCATAGCGCTATGATTTATGTAAATGGATTTTAATTTGTGTTCTTGGGATAATTTGAGATAAGGAGCATTTGAGATAACAGTTTTGTTTCCTATTTCAGACACAATTGATCGAAAGTGGAATGTGCTGATTCAGCCTCTTTAATCTTTCTGTGCTTACCCGAATTTATTGCGATTAATCGCCAAAAAATAAAAAAAAACGTAAAAAATCCAATTTTAATAAACTCTTTCACAATTTTTTTAAATATTTTTCATGAGGTAAGAAATACAAAAGTACAATTTTTTATTTCATTCTAAAACACAAAACACTCATGAGAGTAAACACCTGTGACGTTCACTGCCTTAAGTCTTCAATTTTATACCAGGGGTAGGGTGGGAATGATATTTTTATTAAAGAATATACCAGAACTTTTAGAGGAGACAACTCATACTGATTGGTGACTCTTACTGATTTTTTCATGAGGTTAGTATCACAAAAGTACAATTTTTATTCCATTCTAAAGCACTAAGCGCTCATATGAGAGTTGACACTTGTGACGTTCACTGCCTTGACCAAAGTCCAAAATTATATACCGGGGTAAGGAGAGAATAATGCTTTTATTAGAGAATATGCGACAACTTCTCAAAGTGATAACTTATACTGATTGGTGAAGGGTTAAAGCTATAGACAGCAACATGAAAACTTAAAATGTAAGTATATTTCAAATTAAATTATGTTTGTGATATATATGTATATTTAAATAACATTTACTGTGACTGTATGTAATGAACTGTATCTTAATTGAAAGTTGTTATATTTTCTCTAATCCTCAATAATTGATAAGACATATTAAAGTTTTCGCAGTTTATTTGCTCTTTTCTTAATATATTACTTTTTTCATAAATAATAAACAATTTTACATTAATTTTATAATGATAATAAAATTTTTTAAAGATAAATTTTATCTTTGAAATAATTTGTGCACCATTCAAAATAACTTTTAACTTTTGTTGTATTTCGATTCGGTAAATTATTGTTGGTTTTTTATATAGTATGTGTTTATGTTTATCTATATTAAATATACAAAAATAATATACTTTTTGAAGTTAATTTTATCATGGGAGAAAACAATTATATCTTCCATCCAATATGGAAGATAAGTACAGAAATTAAATGTGGTAAATTCTTATTTGCACACCTTTTTAATTATTTTTAAATAAATTTTCTAAGCACATCATACTTTAAAAGCAATTAGTTCCCCTGATTTTATCTAATATATTAACACGAAATCTTCATTTGTCGGTACTTCTCGAAACCAAATAAGCTGAAGACTTCTCCAAAATTATGTTATCACTCAAAACAACCCGTGGAACAACTTGTCAAAACTTTTAGGGAAGTTTTAATAATTTGCCATCGTCCCCGGAGATTCTTTTAAGTTGAAATGTTTTCGTTCAATTACAACTTAGATGAGATTTTAAGAAGACCGTCTCGGCTTTAAAGCAGAGTGTCGGAAATCTTCGCGTTATCAAATAATACGTAAAAAATTATGAAAAGTTTGTCTTTTATCTACCAACATATTATTACTAGATTGAAAGAACCCTCAAACTTATATAATGTGTTATTTTTGAGATTGATAAACCCCATTTTAATGAAGTGCGTTATTCAAGGCTCTTCACGCTCATTTTATTTTTCGAAAATGTTGAAGTTCCAAGATAATTGCTTTTCGTTATTCTCAACTCAAAAACCCGTTGTTAATATTCCCAGCTTTATGAAAACGTGTTATTATTGTCAGAGTGTACGTGGATAAGTGTTTGGTTCTGTTTAATTAAATGAACAATTGGTATTATGATCGGATAGATAGCTTTTAAAAGGATTAAAATGTATGTTATATTTATGAATAGATAGAAACTTATAAAAATTATTCTAACCATCAAAAATATACGGAAAATATGTCAGTGTGCTTAAACATTTTTTTATCATGTAAGTACATAATGTTGTTTTGTTTAGGATGTTTTCATGTCTCCGAAATTCAAGGGCAAATATATCGTACTCGTTTTTACCAGTATTACAATTCAATTCTTTGACAGCACATCCGTTTTTAAAAGGTTGACATGTTTCTACCAGTATTGATTTATTATTAAGTATAATTCCTTGACAGCAGATGCATTTTTAAAAGGCTGATGAAAAACTATGGTATCATAGCTGTTATTTCATATCAAAATCGGCAGAGATCCAAAGCTTTGTTTACCAGCAAGATAAATTGAGAGTGAAAGTTTAAAAAAAATATTATTATAAATATACATATACATATATATAGATCAAAGCAACCAAAGTAAACTGATATAGAAATGAAAGTAAAAAAATCAAGGTGAACAAAATTGAAACGAAATTAAAGTAAAGGAAGTCCGACCTCAAGACTTTCTTAAGGGTCATCATCAGGCAGGGATTCCAAAAATAAGGAATTTTTTTCTGTCAACGGATTTTACTATAGTTCAAATAAGAAAATGTGTTGATGACCCGAAAAATTCCCCAATCCAAAGTTTAAGAAAAGCATCGAATTAACCAAAATACAGAAAAAATCCACAAAAAAACTTTATAATAACACCAAGTATAAAGTCAACAAACACTAAAAAAACGAACAAATATTAGAAATAAGAAATCCAAACACACACCAGTAGTCGTAGAATAACAGAACTTCTCACAAAGTTGCTTTCATTTGAAGAAGTATAAGGAGAATGACGCGATCCAGCAAGGTAAGAAGTTTCAAATAATTTATTCGGTTTAAACTGGTTAATGAATAAATTAACTAAGATAAATAAAAATAACAATGTTCATGCATGATAACTTGAAATTTACTATAGAGGATTTAATTTTAACCACTCCTAAGTTTTTTTAATCAATTTTTCGGTACTCATGCAATAAATGATTCTAATTTTAACTGATGTAAGCACAATAAAAATATTTCATCATAATTGTTATCATGATTATCATTTTACGTAAATATAGTACTACGGCATTTATAGTCAACGTCATAAGTTTAATGCATATAAAAAAAAACAAAATTTTGAAAAGTTCTGTTAAATCTCTAAACTTATAAGCTGCAAAATATATATCAACATAAACATTCTTTCAGAGCATTTATTTTCAAAATTACTAAAAATAAATTATGACAACATTTCAATTTTATTTGATATGAAAATAGAACCTTAAAATTTCCCTTTTTTACCCTTTATTTCATTCTTGAAACTTACATTTGATGTTCAAAGTAAGCATAATCTAAATAAAATTATGCCTTTTAAATAACTATAATATTTTTAAATTATTAAAAAGTAGTAAAACTTTAAAAATTACTATTATAAGTTTCATACTTATTTTCATTTAATATTTAGTTTGTTTTATTGTTAATCAGAATGCAATATATTTCATCGTATACTTTCTCAAATTAAAAATTACCTTAAAATCATTTACTAAAACTATATATTATAATGCCATCAATACGGTAAAATAATTTACTTAAAAACACTTATTAAAGCAAAAAAGAACGCAACCAACACAGGATATTTTTTCCTAATTTAATGAATAATAGTTTTTATGTTAAAATATATTTCCAATATTCTTTACATTATTGTACTATCGGGTTATCTTTGTGTTTACTAAAAGCGCAAACCCACTGATAATGATTTTATTTTTAAAAAACTGAGATATCAGATAATTCTAGACTAATGCAAAACATTAGCAAATGCATTAAGATTAACTCTTTTTAAGGAATGATATACCAAAATATTTAATTCACTTCAATAAGCTGCCCTTTCTATGGATGAAACTTTTCACTCTCCATAAATTTCGTCTGAAGTGGAATTAATGAAATGAAAAAAGTGAAAAAAATAATGTAACTGGTTAATTTCTTGAAACCCATTCGAGATGAAGTTTGTAGTAATTTATTTTACATACAGTATCAACACTAGTATCTTTTCTGGTGAATTTTTTTATTTTTATTTTTCTATAGTTGTAGTTAAAAAACGTTTTGAAGAAACATAACATTTTTGCCAACAATGATAAGTAATCTTAATCATATTGATAAATAATTTAGTGATATTATACATAAAGCATAAAATAATTGGTCCATTGTAATTTGTCAAATGTTATATATTTTGTTGATAAAAAAATACTGGAGGAAATTTAATGCTAATTATATTATGTTTTATTTAAATTAAGTCTTTTTTATATGAAGTTGAATGTCTTTCTTTACAGTGTTCAAGGCACCTTTTCTTCCTAAATCGAAAACACTCTAAAATTCCATAAAGGATTTTTTTCCGTATTCAGTTTTAGTTTCGAGACAGGCCAGTAACCCTGTTATTTGTCGATGGAGCTGTAAACTGATCATACAAGAGTGAACGGCCATTTTACTTTATACACCAAGTCTTTGTCAATAGTTGTCGCTGTTCTAGAATTAATAAGGACTAAAAGGACTTAGATGACCAACTTGTATATCATTAATATATGTAAGTAGATAGGTATAGATGGAGCTTAGCTCTCATGTTCTTGAATACAAGAGGGTCGTTGTTATTGATTGAAAATCTAAAAATTAAAATGTCACTTTCTTAAAATCAAGCATTTTTTTATACTTAACAGATATATCAGCTGACATTATTTTGTTAGTAAAATTATCATTGTACTTCTTTAACACTCAGACAATTACATTTTTAGACATCATCCTCATTTTCTTACATGCTTTTCTCTAATTCTTATAAAATTTCTAAATTTCAATTTAACATTTATTGTTAGGATGAAATATTGTATCATATATCTTTGTATCAAGATACAATAGAGTAAATTTTTATTTTTTGCACATTGTATAAGTTTCTTCGTGTCACGAAACCATTCAATCACTTGCTTTGTATTGTTAAAATGTTTTTCTTTTAATATTAAGAAAGGCATTTTGGCATTCGAAGATTTTCTTCCATTTTATAAATTAATTTGTGAAATAGTTTTTTATAGACTGATTCCGTCATATTAATTTTTTTCGTCATCAAAACGTAAATTGAGATTTTAAATAAATCTTTCTAAATAATCTTAAAAATAGATGAACAGACAACAAAACCAATATTCGTGCTAAACAAATTGATTTCTGAAGAAAGTAAAAAAACAAAAAAGTTTAATAATGTTTAACACATTATTAGATTATTCTTATCTTTTTAAACTATGAAAAACAAAGCAATAATTGTTTGTTGAAAAAGTTGTAATGATTTACTACATGATAATGCTTGAAATTGTCCGGGAAAAATTCTAATTTCAATTAAAAACAGTTTAATAAAAAGGGTATATCTTTTTATAGTTAATATACTTACTTTAATTTAAAAAATGTAATTTAGAAAATGTATTTCATTTTTTATATGAAAAATATAACTTTTCTTCGTAACATAGATGAAAAGGGCAACAGTCGGTAAGAAAAGTTTTTTCAAGTTTTCATTTCAAATAAAGTAATTCAATGTGATTATTATAGCAATTTTCTTTCACTTAAACCATTAAAAAGCAACTAATATTTATTGAATCAATTTAAAATTTGGGTAATTTTCTGTTAGACTGGAACCAGCAAAAAATCGCAAAACAATGTAGAAGTCCACCAAATTTCTTACAGCAATTTTAAAGCAAAAAACCGCCAACCTAATGTATAATGCCACCAAATTCCTTTGTCTGGCACCCAACTAACTGTAAAGTAACAAAATTTTTATAAAATGTTTATATGTATTTATATTCAAATCAATCGTATTATTGTCTTCACTAATCATATTTGCAACAAATATATTTATGATATTCACAACTTTGTGGGTATTTATTCTAATGCTGAAAAGTTTCTATCTAATGATAAATCAAATATTAAACGAAAAGAGCTTAGATTTAATTGATATTTATACATATTTCAAAAATTCGATAACTGAAAGATCTGAAATGTATTTGAAGTATGCTTTCCAACTAACCGAGCTTGGTTAAGACGTAAATTACGTTAAGTGAAAGGCATTTAAAGCCCTAAATTGTTTTCGATTACCATTAAGAAATCGATTATATCGTATTCCTCTAAATAGTTATCCTTATAATTATCCTTTATAGTTCCTATAAAGTTATTATTTGATAAAAGTTTCATTTATAGTAGAAAAACAATGAATTATAACAAAGGTTTACTCTTTAACTCTTCTAAGCCTTTTAATAAACCATTTCTTTCTTCATCATTTAAAAGAATTAGACTAAGAAATCATCAAATTTATGCGTTATATTTGAAATACTTTATAGGTTTCGTAAATGTATTCTTAGGTCATACATTTCATTTCCAATATATGCCTAAGCTTTAATAGGATTCAAATTCACAATTTACTTGACCAAGATGGTTTCATAAGTTTGGTAATTGTGTTGGTATAAATTTTCGTTCTTGTAAATGAATGAGAGTTTGTTACGGATTTGTGGCTCGACTAAATCAAAATATCACTAGTATATGGATATTTTAAATACTTAATCTTTCACTGACACCTGACTGTTCTCTATTTTATCTGAAAGACTATTTCATATATGAAAATATAGAACGGTTGTTCCAACTGAAATATAGTAGTCCCCAACTAACAATGTGAAATTAACATTTTCCATCACAAATTAGAAGTATAGCCAGGATATCCATGTTATTTGATAAAAAAAGACCATTGTTACGTCATTGACGATACTTCTCGACGAAAAAATGCTTATAATCCTACAAGGTTTTTGAATCCCCTTTCGGAAATATTTTACATTTTATTCCTTATGAAAACATTATATTATTCCCAGCTTTAAAGATTATTTCATTCAGACTGAAAATATAGCTTAAATTTTAAAACAAATATATAAAATATTAACATAAAATAAGCCATTTATCATCAAAGTATCATTGTTTATCCTTTTTAAAAATCCGGAAAAAAAATGAAATAATCAATAATCTTTCAAATATTTTTGACACATTAAAAATGTAAATAAAGAATAATCTTTTTTTCCTTCTAAAACTTTATATAGCTATGAAATTATTTATACCATCATTTTAGACCCAGCAGGGCCGTTTCAAAAAGCCGAATCTCATCGATTAGCGGATTTTAATCAAGGTGACCTTGAAGTGGTCCAACATAGAAATGTTGTAAAATAGTCATAACTAGCCATCTTTATGCCTATTTTAAACATGTACCTACCTTTATAAATTTGCTATTGAAGCACAGAATAAAAATATTGTGTACTTATGAACATAATGTATTACCATCCAAAGAAATTACTACTCCATCTATTTATATAGTATATATGAAATAATAAAACACTTCTCAAGCTGATGTGATTTCCTAAAAAATGCCAATAATTTCCTTTATATATCTTTTTTAATTTAGACATTAAAAAATTTAATGTCTTTTTTAATTAGACATGATATTTATTTTTTAATTTAGACATATTTATTTTTTTAATTTAGACAAATATACAGTAGAATACTGTATACTATACTATTTGGACACAGAATGAGAACACTGTGTACTTATGAACATAATGTATTACCATCTAATGCAGTTACTACTCAATCTATTTATGTAGCATATATAAAATAATAAAACACATCAATTTCTAAAAAAATATCATTACAAATTTCGTAAAAAATATAAGTAACTTCCTTAACCTATTTTTATTAATTTAGAAATTAGAAATAATGGTAACGCTGTGAATTACGAATTAATGTATTACGATGTAATCTAGTTGCTGTTCAGTATTACGTACTGTATGTTGTTGTTTCTTATGGTCCTAGCCATGGACAAGCTCACTGAGGTAGTCAGTGATTTAAGCCTAATCAGCGTCTCTTGTTTTATAGTAGCTCCAAATAGGTCCAAGAGTATGACTTTTGCTAGTCACTCATCACATTCGCTTGCACAGCCCCTTTCTACATCCACATGCTTTACAAATAGAATACAGAAGAACAACCATACCCGAACAGAGGATCAGAACCCGAGACGTCCAGATCAGGGGAAAGAGGCGTTATCCCTATGCCATTACGCTGCCACATACATAAATAAAAGAATAAATCAATTCGTTCGCACTTACATTAACCTCCTAAATAAATACCATAAATTTCATTTAATAATTGTATAACAGGTACTTACGTATTAAGTCGTCGATCATTTTTGCCAAATCAAAAAACGGTCGCCAATACATCGCTTACGCGCCAAAATTGGTTTGCAACGTATTCAAAAGCATTAAAGAATGTTGGCCACCAAAATGAAATTTGGCGTTGTTGGTGGATCGACGGTCTAATACGCAAGTACCACATAACATTAATACTTTAGAAATTTATCATTAGGAAACATATAGAATGGAAACACTGTACATTATGTATAATGTATTTCTATCCAATACAGATATTTTAAGAATATACAAAAGAACAAATAACTTCTCAAATTGACGTGACATCCTAAACAAATATCATTAACTACGATTTTCCTCGTCTACATCATCATTCATGCTTTGTATAAAAATAATGTTATATACTTATCGAATCAATTTATTGTATGTTATTGTATTCAACCAACCATAAATCCTGAAACAAGCTGCATATTATAACGCCTACCAATATATTGTAACTTTTGCGTGCAGATCGGAATCAACATATTTCAACGTTTCGTATATGCAGAAATGCAGATGTGGTCGAAATCTGAAGGGTTTATCGACCATTACATGCATTCATTCTCATAATGCTTTATGAACACAACTGACAGCTTTAGCAATGCCAGTTCTCTAACTCGATAATGCAATCAAGTTTACGCAACATTTGCGCAGTGGTTGCATTCGGATCCTCTCACAAAATTTCGATAAGGCATGTATCCACATCCAGATTTTTCTTCACTATTTTGATAATATTTTCTATACTCCTATTATTTTTTTACATTTATTTCTGATATTCTGACGTGTTGAGATAAGGCTCTGTTCAGGGTAAATAATCGATATTATATTTATAGGAAAAATATATTTAATTGATAGAGAAATAAGAACTTCATTTTTAAGATTTGTAATTTTAGTTTTTAGCGTATGTAATTTGAATTTTATTCACAATAATTATTATCCTTTAAAATAAAAATGATTAATCTTTTATAACAAATTTCATATTATACGAGAACATTCATTTTTAAATCACGTTGTATCAATCCAACAAATAAATTCCGTGTTCCCACATGACATTTGTCACTTACCAATATTTAAAAAAAGCAATGATTTTTGGCTATCTTAAAATTAATCGATTTCTAAGATACTTTTCAAGAGGTCAATTTTTTTTTCATGAAAAAAAGGTTGAAGTAATTTTAATTAATCACGTGATTATCGGATTGCGTATTCATTAATATTTAGGGTTGTTTTTTAAATACTGTTTGAACCCCAAAACTTTATCTCAAAAACAGAATTTTCTTTTGTGTAAAAATCCGGGTAGGAGTAATCACTTAACTCTTGAATAACGCAATCATCTATTTATAGAAAAACTATATTTTTTTCCCCCATTTCTTGAGATATCGCCAAATCTTTATTGGCCAAGAAAGGACATGGTGGACATTAATGTCAACTTATAAATTTTTGTTGATGATAAGTCAACAAATGTGACAACCTACATCCTTTTCTAATAACCTTAAAACCGAAAAAATAAGGCCTTAAAAGCTATAAATCTGTAATTTTCTACCCGTGAATTTTGAAGCTTAAAAAACTCTAAAACAACGCAACATCATGTTCCCACAAGATAATAAAACAAAACTTTTATGTAAGAATTTTAAAAACTCCAAAAGCTTTTATTACATGATAGCTGGATTCTCAATGATCGTAATTCTAAACGAATTAATCGAATAAATTTTATAAAAAAACACGATTTTGTTTTTAAATCAGCTTAAAATAAAACCTTTGAAAACGTAAAAAATATATATATTACACAGTAAACTTGTAATATATATATATATTCCACTCGCCCATCATCTATTCTGCTGATTCGAAATAATCTCTTCCATTCCACTATTCTTGCACAATTACCGACAAAACAAATTATCAAGGAAACCAACCGTTAGAGCCAAAAAAAGAACTACCAGAACTGCGAAAAATTCCATTGCATCTGACTTTTAAAGTAAGAATGCAGAAACGATTTCGTAAAGTATAAAATCAGACGATTTTTTAAAAATGCATACTGACAATTAAAAACTGCCAACGAATAAAGATTTTCTTCTCATGTTTACGTTAAAAATAAAATTGCAGTGTCTTAATAGTTGTAACAAAAATACTTTTATCAATAAAAAAGAACAAAATTAAAATCTTTAATCAATATTTCTTATTTTTCTTAAAATAGTTGTAGTTCAAGATCAACTTAACCAGTGTCAAAAGTAATAAACAAAACAGCATTAGGGTTGCTAGAAAAGCATTCCTTTGGGTTGCCATATTGGCGACAAACTCAGGGGGCACACTAATCTTCACTTTAACCTTACGTTTTTCAGGTAAGAGTGATTGGTATCTTTCTGATTAAGAGCCCAGTTAAAAAAATCTTGATGGGTTGATAATCTGTTTTCTGATATCCCTTCACACCATGTATTCTAAAAGGATACCATCTATTCCGTCTCGGTATTCTCCACACTGTTGGGGATGATAGGTTCATTTTTGAAGCAGCAGTATAAGCACTACTACACGAATGACTGCAAAAATAAGTTAAAATATCAATTTCTTGATCAGTTGAATGGAGAAGGGGTCAACTTTATGCATCTACAGGTGATACGCTTCCTCTTTCAGAATTAATTGCACAAAGTGGGAAATAAATCTCCCAAAAGTGTGCTGGGAATTAGGATATTTACTTTGTAATTCTCGTGCAATTTTGCTAGCATTGTGATTGCATAAACTGAAAAACATTAAGATTTTTAAAAAATTCTTCATTGCTATATTGTCACATACTATTTGTAGAGGTTAATTACACTCTCAAAACATAGCAAATGTGTGAAATATTTCTGCTAGTATTTCTTATATAAGCTATGCTTTTCATCAATGACGGAATACAAATAGCATAGTATAAAGATGTGTTTTTTGCGATTATTTGAACGCACCAAGCTGAAGCATGTATTTGCATATGCAAAAAAAAATTTAATGTTTTCACAAGGTCATTGACTGTGCTATTTTTAATTTGTATTCTGTAATTCATGATATAAAATGTTAAAGTATTTTTCATTGAAACATAGGTTTTAAAATTTGTATTTAAAAATAAAGATATAAAGCATATTTTATATGATGCATTCATTCCTGCGTTGCGTCCTCTGCACTCAAGCTGTAAACATTTGCATTTTAATTTGTGATTGACTCTTCACCAACTTTTATTTATGATCCCTTCACAGGAGTAACGCCACTTTCGGCTCACATTTAATCACCGTCAAAATACATCAGAACCCCCCCCCCCTCAAAAGATCAATTACAAATAAAAGAGATCATCATAATCCAGTTGAGATAAAACACATCACAAAATCAATATAGTTGCATTTCAAATGAAAAGACAATTACTAAAAACAATCCATTTTGGGAACAAAATATAAAAGTATAATATAAGGTTAAAGCAAGTAAAGCGTGAACTGTTCACAGATTAAAACAGATATACACACAAAAATAAAATATATCCAAAAGAACAGTATAAAATTACTAATATTATCATCAGTGTTAAAATGACTAATAAACTCACCAGTGTCGAGGCGACGCCAACAGAGCAGTGACGAATAAAAGGAAAATCTTATCTGGAAGCAATAAACTGTTCAAAAATTGGTCAAGTCCGGTAAACAAATTCTAGGATAAGCTGTTAAAAACCACGTTAAATTAATAAACCATCGGGTTCAATAGTTGAGGTGTGTCCAGAACGATGACAGGAGGAATGAAAAACCACCAGTGTTGAATCCACTAAGGTTGAAATCCCGTGGTTCCAGTAAAATCGGGATGCATCTAACTGCCTTAGATCGGGAAAACTTGAGAAGCAAGGGATGAAGTTCTGGCAGGTTCAAAAAATCTGTAACTGCTCTAGTATGACATATACGAAAGCAGATTTAGTACAGATATCTGGCAGCATCAAAACTAGACAACCATTCAGGAGGTGTATCTTATATCAAAAGTAAACAAAGGCTCTGTGAGTTCTCCACGAAGTCAAAAAGTCCACAGCGTAAGAAAAAAGCAGGTATGTCACAAATATATTTTGCACTTGCTTGAATTTAGGCGATATTTGCAATTTTTTCACTTGCCTTGATGATAGCTTGACCTCTGTATAATTTAAAAGACTTCTGGAAGTGTTGGTTGTCGAAGACTTGTGATGGTATTCGACTCCGCCTTTACCAATACTTTAAAATGTATAATAAATATTTAAAAGTTTTTTAAGCTTTTTAATTTAGCCGCAAGACGAAGTCATGGTTTGAAAAAGTTTCCCAATTTCAATTGTTGTTGTTGTGGGTGGGCGTTTACTTCTGCTTCTTATGAAATAATTTCTTGGCGTTGAAAAGTCGATTAACCCTTTGCGGCCGGAAAAGTAATTCGATGCATAATTATTCACCTAATACATGGACCACTTTATTACACCAAAAAATAAATACATCCAACTGCTTTAAGATGAGTTTCCCTGAAAAATAAATCTGCATCATTTTAACATTCTGTAGATGCTTTTAACGATTAAAATTTTTAAAAAAGGAATAAATAAAATGTCAAAATGATGCACCTTCTTGAATGGTGGCTTAGAGTAGACACACGACCGCAAAGGGTTAATAGTCGCCAAGACGAAACACTTCTACGCCATATACGGCACTTTTAATACTGATAATTATATAAATATTTTGTTCATGTAGAGCATGGTTTCTCAGTAAGTATATTATAGAAAGTGGGTGTTTCACAACCGGGTGAATTAAGCGGCAAATAAAAACCCGAATATAGAATACAATTAGAAGAAAGCGCATATAATGTCTTTAAAGAATAAATACATTTCACGTATTACAAAAGTGCGATAGTTAAAACCGAAAAATAATTTTAAAAAAACGATAAATTCTGAGAGTGAGATTCATTATTTAAAAGTAAGAAATCGGAAACAAATTGGAAGATAGCGTCATTTTCATAGAAACGACTAACAAAAAGCGATTTTTAATAAGTAGAACTAAAATATAATGAACTCTTAATTATCTTTGTTGAAGTAAAGACAATTTTTGCTTTCATGTTCTTTTTAAATTTTAAAACAATAAAGCAGGATTTTTAATTTATTACTTTTGCTTATATGGAGAAAATACAGTGTTCAAATCAAAGAATTTCCCTTCGTGAGTGTGAGGAATCTCTGCATTTTAATGAATCGTTCCAAAATAAAAACAACTTGCTCTTACAGAAGCTTACTAAATAATATACCTATACTGGTAAAAACAGGTCAACCTTTTCATAAAGCATCTGCTTTGAAAGAAGCATACGTAATAATTAATAATGCAATACTGGTAAAAGAGGTAAAATTATTTTTGACCATATATTTCAGATACATCAAAACCTGCTAACCAAAACAATATGCTCTCGCATGATAAGAAGTAAATCAACTATCGTTCCAAATGAAACATATAAAAGTGTAATTTTCATCACATGCCTGCATGAAATGAAAGGAAAAGTAAATGCAAGGAAATGCTTTCTACAATATTTTCAATACCTATATTAACTTATATAGAAATTAAGGTATGTTTAAATTCATTTAACGTATTAGATGACATTATGCAATTTGAAATATATATGTAATTACGGGTTAAAATGGTCATTAGTGTGCCCCCGAGTTTGTCGCCAATATGGCAACCCAATACAAAGCTCTTTGTAGTAACCCTAATGATGTTTTGTTTACTTCTACAATGGTTGAGTTGTATATGAGCTTCAACTCTTTTCTGAAAACTTTAATTAAAATAATAAAATAATATCAATTAAATATTTTATTTTTGATCTGTATTATAATTCAGATTTTTTGTATAGTTAATAAGAAGTTTCAATTATATTTTTAATGCGATTATAAAATATTTATTCCTTTACTCATTTTAATTCTCAGTATGCGATTTCACAAAATCGTCTGCTTTACTTCTTTACGAAGTCGTCTGGTTTCTTTCTTTAAAAACCGTCTACAATAGAACTATTAGCATTTCTCGTCATTCTTTTAAAGCTCTGTCGTTTGTTTTTTTCGCTAGTTATTTTTTCGGCGTTTATTCAAGAGTGGATGACAGGTCAGTGGTCATTTCGAACCAGATAAATGGATGAAGGGTGATTGGAATATTTTTTATAACCAATTAAATACTTCAAGTTTGTACATTATGTCTTTAAAATTTCCTATTAAATCCATTCTTTTTGCATCTTTGTCTTCCTCAATTATTTATTATTTACTGTTCATGTTATCCGAACATTCCTTATGTTCAATGTGCTAGCGAAGCTACTAGTTTCCCGCTCCCGGGCATAGCGAAGCCGTAGGATGTTTTTTTAAGTTAAAAAATTCTGCCCGGTGCCTTCAACAGATGCCGGAGGCATCTGTTGAAGCCTGAAAAAATAATAATAAAAAGAATGCTTATCGATTAAAAAAATCATCATTATATTGCGAAAAGTCGTAACCGTCTCTAACCCTTAAAAGTGTTTGTTTACAGTGTCCGCCATCTTTATTGGCGACTTGGCATCCTTGGCGCTTCAAGGGGCACACTATAAGTAACCTTTACCGTAATTACGATAGTTGCGGATATATCATTATTTTGGATGCATCCATATAACATAGTCTCAGTGTTTTTATTTTTATTTTTATTATTTTAAGATGATTTTTGAATATTTATATAAACCTCGTTTTAAAGCAACGCTTGGGCTATTTCAAGACCGACCTCGTAATTTTTTATCACTGTCAGATGAAGAGGGAAACACTTGAGCTGTCAACTCATCTCTTCAAACCTTGATACCAAACCAACAAGAGGACATTTGCAACGACAGATTTAATGTTCACCAAATCCTTTTAAATGGTGGTTATTTCTTGTAATAGGGTTTCGAATATGCTGGTCCCCGATTGACGAGAACTTACCCCTAGACCATCGCTATCCATCTTTTAAGTTGAGAAAGTTCTAAAAACGAGGATTTAAACTGTATTTTACTGTCATTTAAAAGTTTTGATAAAATTTTAAGATGGTCAGAAAATTTATTTTCAAGCTTTATATTATATATTTAATTTCAAAAACTGTTTTTTTTTATTGTTTTAGTGTTTCCAGATAAATTAAAGTTCCCCCGAATTTTTAAGATCCAAACCTATTCCTAGTCAGTTCCAGATACAAAATATAACTTTAACCCTTTGCAGTCCGAAAAATAATTAGATGCAAAGTTATTCACCTGACACAAAGATTCGTTTATTGTTATGAAAAATAAATACAATTCTTTTAAGTCGAATTTCTTTGAAAAATTAATCTACATCTCTTAACCATTATGTTGGCGTTTTTAACAATTAAATTTGAAAAATAAATAAATAAAACGTCAAAATTATGTACAATCCTGAATGTCGAGTCACACTCAACATCGGACAAAGGGTTAAAATTATAAGTTAAAGTTTTATTCCTCATTTCCACTCAAAAACACTCCCACAATCAAAGACAGTCGTTATTTGAGGCATGAAATGCAAATATATTTCAAATTTTTCCAACAGACCTGTTCGCATTTTCTTTTCCAGTCACTTCATTTGCACAAAAATAAAAATAAAAATAATGTGGAATGAATTCCATTACTTTCAAAATATAGAAATATTTGAAAAGCAATGTGGGAAGTGTATTTCATTTTACCACTTGAAGAATATCTTGTTTTGAACGAATTGTTATTAGCATATTTTATTAAAGAATTTTAATAATATGCTTGCATTTATAATATTAATGCATAATTTATCTTCTAAATAATACTTTTCCCATTAATATGTGTTTAGGAATTCATATCTAAGAAACATTTGCTTATTATTAAAACACGTTTAAATTTCGAGACTCCAAGTATTTTATTGTGCTAGATGCAGATAATAAATTAAATTTTCTTCAGAATTGCGGTTACAAGTTTCATATTAAAAAGGAAATTTTCTTGAATATTAATTAAAATAAATTGGAATAATATTTTTCTGAGAAGTTTTGTTAAGACTAACCATGATAATGTAATTAATATTTTGGCTAGATAATTTATTTGTTTCTATAGTAAAACCTATTTGGTTATTCGAAATAATTTGATAATAATCTCAAAATATTTATCTGAAAGAATTATGAATTCCTAAAGAATCCTAGAAGAATGAATTCCTAAAGAAAGTGAAAGAGTCGTTTATTTATTAATATAAATATTTATCTCCAATAATAATCAAGAAATATGTGTGTGTAGGTTCTGTCATAGAATATCGATCTAGAGCTATGAAATTTGGTAGAGATAAGTATTGGAGGATGGTAAGGTGCAGTGTGGAGATATTTTTATTTTTATTTACTTATTTGGGGAAAGGAATTCAAAATAATTAGAAATGAAATGAAGTTTCGATTATTATCTTCTATACTATATAAAAGAGTTTTCAGTGAAAAATTGCCCGCCTATGTCTGGTGTTAAAATCTCGATTCATGAGCCGTCAAGTTTACAGGTTCGAGACTAGATTGCACAGTAGTAACGTCGTGTAAGTAGGTCTGTTGCACGTTAAATCCGATAGGCCTAACGTCCTCTCGCTGGTATGGTGGTGTGGAGAGGGGTGCCAGTTCAGGTGTCATCCTCGTCATCTGATCGTAGTTCAAAATTACAAGGTCCGTCTCAAAATGGCCTTAATTTTACTTTACAACGGCTCTAGTGTTCAGGGCTCGACATAGCCAAAGTTGGGACCCAGGAAAAAACTTCTTTGGGACTTTATCTGCTTCACTACTTTAGTAAAAAAATCATTAAATAAGGTAACGTAAAATAAAATTTATATTCGATTTGGGGGGCCCCAGTTATGTGGGGATCCGGGGCAGCTACACTATATGTTCCTGGCTTAGTCTAGCCCTGCTCGTGTTGTTTTACAATATAACTAAATTAAAATTCAGATAAATACAGATCTTTGATTTGGAGGGTCCCACTTATGTGGGGGGCCCAGAGCAGCTGCTTTATATGTTCCTGCCCTAATCAGGCCCTGTAGGGTTGCTTTATAATATCACCAAACTAAACTGAGAGAAAATCTGATCTTTGAATAATTTTAAAAGTTTGAAAATATTCTTTTTAGCGAGATTAATGTAATTATCATACAAATTTTTCTTGATATAAATACTTTTTTTAAATAGATTTTTTTTAAAAAAATTCCAACTGTTTATTCGTTTGTTACAATTAATTCAAATAGTTTTCAGAGTTCCACTAATGTTTTGTTGAGCAATTTTTTTCTGATATTGAAAGCTAAAAAAATTATTCCGATTATTAGCTGCTTCTTTTATTTAAAAAAAAAATAAGAAAGTGAAATTTTATGACCACAAATGACAACATAAGATTTGAAATAGATTAGACAGAAAATTAAGTATTTAATGGGGCCTTGGTGTCATGATACTAATCCATTAAAGAAAAATTCATACATATCTCTTCGAATACTTACGTAAGAATTCCTGGATTAAAAATATTTTGTTTAAAAAATCTTGAGCAGTGAATTATTCAGAAATGTTGAGATGAAGTACAACCATTATTATCATAAAAACAGAAACTCAAACTTTTGAGAGAGCTATGTTATGTCATTTATAATAGTTAAAAACAATTAAGTTGTGCTTACATTTTCAAAACCTTAGCAACAACGCAAAGATTTTTTTTTGGTTTTTGTGGCTTTTCACTATTAAAATAATACAAAGAAATTATTAATATTGAAAATTCAGTTTCCATGAATTCATATTCTTTTGTTATATGCTAATTATATTAAATAAAAATGTATATCCATTTAATTATCTTGAAATAACAAGAATTGCTTGAAATTATCTTATTTTAAAATTACCTTTTTAGTTGCAAAGTTAATTATTAAAGATTCTGATCGTATTCCATTAGCGGATAAATTTTGAATTACGAATATTTATATTCAAGATATACATTTCACTGTAACTATACCTTTGTCATTAAAAAATGGATACAAAATAATTTACTTACTATATCTCTTAGCGTAGAACTCTGTTTTATTATATTTTACACAGAATATTTATTGAAAAATTTCCTCCGGGAATGCAGACGATAATCATATAATGAAAATTATTTGGTCGCGATGCATTAGGATCCTTTTTAATCTTCAATATTCATGGAACTAATCAACAATGAGATTCTTGTTAATGAACTGCGATATAGAAAAAAATAAAATACCAATATAAAATGCCTGAAATTTTAAGTAGAAGAAAATTTTAATCGATAGCAATGTTCTCTTATTGAAGATCTTATTCTGTTCTCAAGAAAGGAAATTAAATGCCTATTTCATCTTTAAAAATAATAAACCAATGTCTTCATTTATATAAAAATAAATAGTCTATTTTAACTTTCTTTGTTTTTTTGTGAAAAGCTAATATATCTTTAACGTTTAAACTGAAATAAAAATATATTGAAAAAATGAATTTATTAAAAGGAATAAAGAAATGAAAGGCTGTATATTAATTATTAGCATTCAACCATTTTTTCATAAATTAATCTGTTTCTTTTTTGATAAAAAAAATTTAGTTTTAGAGATAAATATGATGAATGTACACATTTTTAACTTCCTATTTATTTAATCAATTCGTCATTTGTTAAGGAGAAAATATTCAATTAAATAAGAAACCATAAACGTGAATATTCAACACGAAGTTTGATAATTTGATAATTCTGTTTTTACTTGAGCATTTAGAAACCCTTGCATCACAAAGTATCACACAGGGGTTTACATATTTATTTATTAGTATTACATTATATTACATACAGAAATCACAGACAGAACGGGAGAACAACCATGCCCTAACCGCGAGTCGAATTCAGAAAGCTCATGTCAGAGGGAAGAAGCGTTACTCCTGGGAAAGAACATCGACAGTAATTTTTTTGAAATAACAAGAATTAACATTTTTCTTATTAAATTTTACAGATATATATATATATACACTCACTCCCAAAAGTTAAGCACGGAGAGGAAAATGCTAATTTCTGGAAGCCAGTCAGAATTGGAGGAATCAATTCGCTGCAGAGGTAGGTGGAAGTATGCAAATATGTTGGGTAACAGCCAATCGCGCTTGCATGTGAAGAAATATGCAAAAAGGTCAGTCTTATAAGAAGACAGCTTTATGAAGAGTTACAGAAGTTGATTGTGAACACTGATAGAAGGTGTTTATAACTTTCGTACAATTTGTTTTCAAGACATGCGTGTTTCTATGTCTTCATCCAGCTTCCAGAAGACGAGTGGAAGATTATGAGCCCTGACGTGCTGTGGGACGCATTGAAGCAGGACAGTCGATCAAAGATGTTGCTCTTTTCTTCGGCGTTCAACATTATGCAATTTCAAGTTTATGGACACAATTTCAAACCATACAGACATTTGTCCGTAGGCCCTTAGCCGGTCGCCCAAGAGTTACAACCCCGCTGAAGATCGATATATTGCTATTGTAGCCAAGAGGAATCTCAGAGGGACCTCCACACGTGTGCAGCATCCATTGATAAGGCGATATCAGCAACTACCGTATTTCAAAGATTACATATAAGTGACCTGTACGTCCGGGTACCTCGAGTTTGTGTTCCTCGAACCGTCCAATAAAGAGGGGCACGATTAAAGTGGTGCTGGGAACATGTCAATTCGACTGTGTCTGACTGGGGCAATGTCATGTTTACTGATGAGTCAAGATTTGCTATGCAGCCGGATGACAAGCGTATAAGGATATGGTGTGAACAAGCAAAACGCAATCACCCCAAAACATTACCGAATATCACTCATTCCGCGACGGAAGCATTACGGTGTGGACAGGGATTTTACAAGGACACTGCACTGATCTGCATATCTTTAAACGGGATTCTTTGATGGATGCCCGGTATCGAGATGATGTCCTTGAACCCCTTGTGAGATTGTACGCTGCAGTAGTTGACAATACTTTTGTTTTAATAGGCGATAACGGACGTCCCCATAGAGCTCACATCGTCGATGACAACCCGGATAGTGAAGGGACTGCACGTATGTCGTGGCCAGCATATTCGCCCGATCTTAATCCCATTGAAAATCTTTGGGATGCTCTCAGCTGTGCTGTATCCTCGCGTTTCCCATCTCCAGCCACTTTTATTGAACTGGAAACTTCTCTACAAGAATAATGAAATTGAAAGCCTGGTCACAAGGAGTAAACTTTCTGGACAGATTGGGGGGGGTGTCACATACTTCTTTTTTCCCTTTTTATTCTGTTTATTTTCACTTTATACATAATTATGTTAAAGTCTCCAGTATGTCATTATATGATAACTTATAAAAATTTAGCATTGCTTTCATTTCTGTATATAATTATTGACTTTGTGTTATGCATAAATATATATGCTACTTTCCTGCCGAATTCTGTATCAATCAAAGAAATATTTATTGATTTTTTTTGCATTTTACATCGTGCTTAACTTTTGGAAGTGAGTGTGTGTATGTATATGCAAAATTACAATTACACATTAAGCTTTATTCTTATATATACATTTTATATAACAAAAAGATATACTTTTTGAAATCCTTCCGTAAAGTTACAAGTCAAAACTCTAAGTTGTGACTTGTTTGAAAAAGTGGAATTATTTACAAAAATTTCATTCATAATAAATACTTTAAGGCTTCACTTTTGCGATGAAGTTTTTGGAATATTTTATCACTCCGATTAAGCAAATCATTTAAAAAGTTCTTAAATATTTAGATACATAAAATCTTTCATCTCTTAGAAAATAAGGATTTTTTATAATTTTAAAAGATTTAAAGGTTTTTATTGAATCAATTTATCATTAATCATTTTTTTATCATTTTTTCTATGACACTTTTATTTCCATCAAATAAATGAGTAAAGATTTGCTTATAAACGTATGAGAGAAATGCTCTTTCTGAGAAACAAAAATTTTCGTAAAAAGTGGAAAAATATGTAAATTTTTAATCTTTAATGCATACGGTTTTTCTATAATAATAACTCTCAAGCTTTTTGAATTCCCAGTATTCAAATTTATAATAGACGCCATACGCAAAACTATAACGATTATAATAATTATTATTATTTTGTAAAATTGAAAATTAATTTTGGTTATCTATGAATAATTAAAACGTTTTTTTAGATTGTTTAAACTTTTTTGAAGAAAGATTGAGAAATGTGAGAATTAGTGTGAATTTGCTTATGCAATTTTTCTTGAATTTTGTGTTTAAATCGAAAACGGATAGTTTCCATTTATTTTTCAGTGTTGAGTTTCACACTATATTTTTATATTTTTGATTGCAACTTCAATGAACTATTAAAAATCTCTTAAAAGAACTTGATGATGCAGATAACTGCTTTATTCTTAAAATAATTTATATTTTTAAGAATAAGCAGGTCAGACATTTTTAAAAATTCTTTGAATTTCATCTGTAACTTGGATATATACCCGTCTACTTGAGTTCCTCCGTTTCTTTGGAATTTAAATACATAGGATAAAGTTTAAATATTTATGACACTTAATTAATTTTAGATAAACTGAATGAACTATTAAAAATCTCTTAAAAGAACTTGATGATGCAGATAACTGCTTTTGCATATTTATAAAAAAGGCAAATTTCAAATTGAAAAATAATATTTTGATTCTAAATTATTGCTTAGAAAAATAAAGTTTAAATTTTATTAAATTTGCATATTTAAAAGATTTAAAATGTTTCAAATGGGAAGGTCTCAGAAAATACCTTTTCTAATTTTTTTTAATCTTAGAAAGATGTGTTCTTGTTTGAAGCTTGTTTTTCTGTTTCACGATAATTCTCTAGATGCTAATATGTATTCCGATATTAAAGAAAAGATTTATTACAGGCAGTTATGCTCGTAAATATTTTGATAGAAAAATAAATGACAGCTTCAAACTAAAGAATGATGTAGTATCCTTAAAGTAGAAAGAGCTATAGAAGTGAAAAAAATCTCTTAAATCTAAGAGCGAATCGTTCAGAAACTATAAAAGGAAATTTAGGATTCCGTCGTCATTTTAACCTACTTTCACTCATGGGAATTCTGGGAAAAAAATACTGAACTTAAAAATGGGTGCGAATTCCTTTCGTAGAAGTTAATAAACCACACTCCGTTCTATTTTGAGAGCTATTGATTTTTCAAAGAATAAAAACTTTTTCTAATGAAGAAACAAATTTTACTCAAAGTAAAAATTGAAAAGTTTTAGGCTTATCAGAAAATATCCAAATTTCATAAAGAATTTATTGTTTCTAATCCGATTCAAAATGTGAGGTTTGATTTATGTATTAGGTATTGATATTTTTCAGAAAAATATTACGTATAAAAACTGAAAAACAACTTTTAAGATCCAAGTAATCTTTGAAATAATATTTTATTTTGTCTAGATGCATTTAATGGGCAGGTAATAAATTTATTTTATGTATTTTGATAGAAATCTTTTCCGGCATCTTATTTTAAAACTTCTCCAAAGAACAATAAAAATTAAAATGAAATCTGCTATGCAAATTTCAATGTATCGTATCAGAACGTCATTTCTTGAACGGCCAAGTACAACGTGCTCGTGCAAGTTAAATTATTTTTTTCATTCATTTTAATGGTTTCATTGAATGAGTCAATTTAGTATCGCAAACGATCAAAAATACTTTGCCTCGCATTTATTGTTTAAAAAAATATCACATTTCCTATTTATTTTATTTCATTTCATATAATTATGTGCTCAAAATTATATTTTTCTAGGTTTTATTTGCTGCAGTAATTAACTTATTATTTTAATCAGAGCTTTTGTAAATGCACTGGTAACGCGTTATTAAAAGCTCATTTTTTAGATGTTCGTGCAGATAATAATGTTTTTATTTTTCGCCTACGGATTTTTGTTGACGCCGAAAACCTCATCCCATAAACAACA
The DNA here is from genome assembly GCA_026289955.1 of Argiope argentata. Lineage (NCBI taxonomy): Eukaryota > Metazoa > Arthropoda > Arachnida > Araneae > Araneidae > Argiope > Argiope argentata. The sequence continues at coordinate 911,515 of JAOUZG010052315.1, read as the reverse complement.
TCATGCTTTGACATGATGCTGTTTATGGGATTTCCATTGAAATAAAACATTGTCAGTTAACAATATACTGCGAATTATTGTTGAGAAAATTATTTTTTTAAATAAATGTGTTCAATTTTTAACCATTTTTTATTTATTAAATTTCAAAAGTTACGTAAAAACATAAATATTTAGAAAAATAACTTCATAAAAAATTTCTGGAAAATAATTTCGAAACAAAAATATTTAAATAAATTAACTAAAAATCAATTCCAACAAATTGTTTACTTTCGAACAAAATCAATTATTATAGTTACAAAAAATACAGTATTTTTGTCTACATAACAAATCATAACGCCATCCTGTGTTCGCTGTGCTTATAATACTTGCGACTATCTAACTTTATGTAACAGTTTGAATGAACATGAGATGGAAGAAAGGAAGGAATGAAAAATTTTTTGAAGAAAGAAAGAGAAGACAAACCATTTAGTTATCTCCAGAGAGAGTCCAATCCAGATGAAATCCTACACGACTGTTTTCAATTTTTGGAGAAGTGATAACTGGATAGAGGAGACATTAAAGAAAGGTTATTGGATTGAACTTACAATAAATTGAGATTACTCACTGAAAAGGGAAAAAATGACAAGTTACATTATTAACATCTGTGTGACATGTATAAGTATATAAACAATCACTGCAGATTCAGAAATCTGTAGAGTCCCTCTGGGACCTGAGGTTTGGATTTTCTTCATGAGAACAGAACATTTGACCACTTTTGAAATTGTAATTTTGGCTGATTTTGATAAGTGACATTTTGGTCTCAGCTATTATGTGGTCTTGAAGAAGTCTTGATTTTCATGAATATAGTTTACTATGGAGTGAATCTTGTTGCATGAAAGGGTTTTCAATGCGATTCTTTTGTGCCATTCTTCCTCGAAACTTGTGCCTGACTTTCTCATGTGCCATGAAAGAGTTAGTAAGCATTTGGTGGCATAGTGAATTGGAAATCCCATTTCCCTACAGTAACACCGAGTTGGCCAGATGATGGAATATGTATAGATATGCCAGGAATTAGTCGTGTCCAGTGAAGAAAAGAACATCCGCTCTGTTAGCTCTCGATTAGCTGATATTCTTTTAGAATCTTTAAAAGGCTGAGAGCTAGGGCTAAAGGGAGTTGATCAATAGTAGATGAGTGAGCTCAAATGAATAGTTCAGCGAAATCACAGCAGCATTTTCTGTACTGAACTCTTTATTTTGTTATGGTTGTTATCCTTTTTTCTGCTTGTGTGCTATATTCCACTACAAGCTCAGTTTGTGTTCCACTCAATTATGTATTGATACATATGAATCACGTTTTCGTATAGAATAAATTGTTTATTTACTGTTGAGCTAATGTTATGGCCTAATCATTGAATGTCTCAAAAATATCATTTTGTAAAAGTATTGTACAGAATTACATTAGGCACAATTTGTTTAAAAAATTTACTTAACAGCTAATGAAAAAATTGCGTGGAATTATTTATCTAAAAAATTAAATCTTATTTTTAACATTTTGTAAACATATTAGATTCTTTGAAATTCCGAATTTGTTCCCGATGTTTGTTTTTAATCAGCAAAATGCTGTAATTTTGTTACAATGTTTACTCAATATAGTAAAACATATAAAGCATTAAAATGTTTGGAAATATGGGCATTATTTTTGTGTAAAAAGGTTTTATTCATTTCATAATTTAAATTTCAGTCATTGTAGAATTATTAAAATATGTTATTCATGGTAGAATTTTGGATATTTAAGCATATTTGTAAAGATTGAGATTTGAGACATAATATACTATGTACATCAAAGAAATATATTGAATTATGCTGTATTTTGCAGCTGACAGTGCTGTTTTAAGAATTAATAAGGCACAATTTTTAAAACACAAGATTTAAATATAGATAAAAAGCAAATTTTAGATCTTTTTCTTAGCAGTCATTTTATCTCTTGCCACACCCTATAATTATATCAGATAATGATTAAATGCAACCTTGAGTTATTCAGGATCGTCCTTGAAATGAATGCTTTAAAGATAAATAATAAAAGTACTCAATTGTCTATTTGCTAATATCTTTTCAAGCTTTTTTTCGAATGCGTATAGAAATTTCCTTAATATTTTATCTATATCCTTTCGAGAATTGAAGGAAGAAAATTGTTGTTTAGAAAATGTTTGAATATAGCAATTAGGAAACAATATATTGGAAAAAAAGCTAATTTTCCAAGCTAAAACTAATTTTTGTTGTTATCAAAATTAATGCAAATAAAAATTTTAAAAAAATATTCAAAACATTATAAGAAAGGTTTATTTCCAAAGATAAATTAATTTTCTCATGGTACCATAAATAACCTAATGTAACAAAAAAATTAGTTTATGGTTTTATTTAAAATTGAATGGCATAAAATGACGTAAAACTTTTTTTTTCTGATTTTGAATATGAGCATGCCGGATGTGGTGTTTAATTTCCAGAAATATTAGTATTTTTCATGGTTGTTAATCAGTAAAATTAAGTGTATTATATACTTTTAATCAAATATCTCATAAATATGAAAAATATTTTTTAATGGAATTAATCAAATACAAATTTTTAAACTCCCAATTTTAAAAGTTCATGGGTTACGAAATAAATCAAATAAATAAACGCAATTTGTCCAGTGAAAGCCATTTTTTAAATTTCACTTTTACAAAAGCCCCAGATTTTATTGTTTCGTGGAATATTTAAACTAGTTTCAAAATTTTCAAAACAATAAAATATTTTTTACATACTATACGACAATTTTTTTTTTGAAAAGCAAATTTCAATTCCAAAATAAATAGTAATGTAACCAAACTTCCCATTAAATGAAAAAAATGAGAATATTAATTAAATTTTAATTAATTAACATTAAACTTAAACAGAAACAATAAAGAAAACAGTAATTCGAGTTTTAGGGTAGTATGAATAATTTTTTTAAGTAATAATTTTTTTAAATATAATTCTAAAAAGCCAAATATGAGTTTAATTTCTATTCTGTTTAAACTTTAATAAATTTTTTTTAACTCTAGACTTTAAAAAGAATTTCTGTTGTGTTTGAAAAGTACGTGGATAGTCAATTAGTAACAAATCGTTATATAAAATTCTGAATATTATCAGCACAGAAAAATATTTCTAAACAGTTAAAGGCGTATAAATGCGGGCATATGTTTGCTTGAAAAACAGAAATGATTAATTTTCGTTATAAATGGGTAAACAAATGCTAAACAAACATCCCTAAACGAATTCAAAGTGGTGATTAGAGAATGTATGACATATAAATTACTCTTTCTTCAGCTGGAAACGAGTACGGGGAATCATAAATGCACACAAGAAATAAATTATAACGGAAAGGGAAAAATATTAAGAACTTTGGGGAAAATGTTTCCATTTGGAGCAAGAAATAAGAGGTTGTAAACGAGGTAATATTCGTAACTGGGGGAGCTTTTCCGCTGACAGTACAATTAATCTAATCTGAACACAAATGCACTAAGAGGTAGTAACGATGTTTTTATTTTCTACTGAAACGTAAATTTACATGACTGATGGGGTTGGTATTATTCTTTTTGTTTCAAACTTTTCTAATTAGATTTTGAAAGCAAGTATGTTTATCTATTTTTCCCGACATGTGCTTCCTATGAAAGGAACTAAAATATATATATATATATATATATGTGTGTGTGTGTGTGTGTGTGTGTGTGTGTGTGTGTGTGTGTGTGTGTGTGTGTGTGTGTGTGTG